>JAZKLR010000230.1:0-600000 GCA_037103525.1 Ganaspis brasiliensis
GATGCAATAACTTAAATTTGAGATACTAAGTAAAAATTTAGGAAATTTATTGAAAAATAATTAATATATCTAATTAAAAGGTGAAGAATTTAGAAATGAAATTTGAGAATAACTAAAATTATAAGAAATGGATTGCAAAATGATAAAAATCATAATTCAAAATTAAAGAATATTATTAAAATTTGGAAAAATATTTTAAAATCTAAAAAAATAATTGAAAAAATTACAACATATAGTTATAAATAATAAAATAAAATAATTGTAAATTGAAAAAATAACTAGAATTTGAGATAAATAATAAAAAAAATTTCGAAAATAAATCAAAAAATAATTTAAAAAGACAAAAATTAATTGAAAAATAAATTAAATAAAAAAATAATTCATAGAAATAATAGTTGCAAAAATTACAGAATATATCTGAGATAATAAGACTACAATTACAATTATAGGTATACTATAATTCATCGAACGTGAATTAATTTGAAATTTCATTGATTAAAAATTTAATTAATCCTCGCTTTGAGAATAATAAATTTAAAATTATTTAAAAATGTCTTCAATTTGCCTAGTTACGGCACTGATTTTGTTTAAAAGTTATTAAACAAATAAAATTTGTTCTTTACGTATTTTTTCAAACAGAATATTGTTTAAGAAAATCTAACAAATGTAGAGAATATTTCAACGAGAAAAATGAGTTATTATTAGTCAACTTGGATAAAAATTACAGATTTTAACTGGGTTTAAAGAAAAAACATAAAATTTTAAAAAATGATTGTTTGACTACGAATTTTAGCTCAATTTAATTTTTTCTAATAAATGTACAACTGGATCTTTAATAATTTGTTGAAATTAATTTGAATAATATTTTTATTTTAGGTGAAAAACGAGTTTCTAGTTTGAGGTTACGTAAATGATAATTAAATTCCTCTTTAAAATCTAAAACTCTTGATATCAAAACACCCCTCCTAAAATTTTTTGAAACCTATGTGAAAAGAAAGCTAAAGTTTTTTAGTTTCTAATTCCTTATTAATTTTCTAATTAATATGATATATGATTTTAAATAATCTGACATAAAGTGAAGTTGAATTTACCTAAGGCAAAGTCTAATTTCGTTGTCTTTGTTTTTAAAATTTCAAAGAAAATACAACATTTTTTTTAACTTATTTTTTTATTTGAAAAGTAACTTGAGACTTCATTTGTTAGAATCACTTTAAAGTATATTTTATACTACTAAAATAAACAAACTATTCTTGCCTGATTTTTGTTTTTAAATAAGTTTTACTTTCTTTCCAAACTTAAAAACAAAAGACAACGAAATTTGAATCTGATTTAGATAAATTGAGATTAAAAAAAATTAAATTATTAAAGATCAATCAAAACAGCATTAAATTCTCTTTCAAAATAGTGCATAAAATATAAATTATTTAATTTTCATCAAATTAATTTTATTTAAAAGGAGCCTTTTTTGCGATCGTCTTTTGTAGGTGAAACGGTTTGAAATGGAATGCTCCTATTATAAACTAATTTTTTAAGATTGAGATCATGGCGAACATAATTAATGATTTTTTGAAATTACCAAAGTTGTAGGTATGCCAACGCTTTCTGCGGCAGAGAAGGCAATAGAGAAATTCCTTTTCTTCTCAGTGGGTGTCAAAGAATCGTAAGGAACTTTATCGGGCAAATAGGTATGCAAAATTGCACAGAGAGCGAGTCCATCATTCCAAGAGCTACTGAAATTTGTTATGTCGATATTACGATATCCTATTGTTTTGTTCTGACACCACTTGAGCAAAGCGTTTCTTCTGGATCCTCCATTTTTTACTAGACCACAAAGAGGATCCTTACGATCTGACAAATCAGTAACACTATTCCTTCGTACAAAGTCTATTGTTTTGGCATTGATAGCTGCCGTATCCAGCAACTGACTTGGACTTAAAACCACTGGACCAGAAGGCTTTGAATCTATAAATAATAAAAGTAATTGAAACATTAGTAAATAATAACTGCAAATTAGTCAAAGCTTAATTACCAGAAACTTGTTAAACATGAATAAGTAGAAACAAAATCTACCTGCGTATGACTTTTTTCCATTTGGAGACTGATTCTTGTTATTGTTGTTAGTAGAATTCGTTGGACAAATTAAATTGGAGATTTGTTGTTGATCCCTAAGAGGAGCCTTTAAAGATATCACATCATTGGTTCCTATAGAATTAAGAGATGAGGTAGAACTACTCCTACTTCCTGGCCCTGAAAGTACAACAGTGTTAGAGTTACTTATTTCTTTATTTAAAAAAAAAATGCATTATTATAGTAAATTACACAAGAATAAAACTCAATTTACCAGCTTTTGCCTGTTTGGTTGCATTTTCTATACTTTCTATTAAACATTTAACCGACAGTCTAGAATCTTGCCGGGAGACATTCGCCTTTCGACTTCTAGCAATCTCTTGTTGCACGTTCGTCAAAACACATTGCTGCGCTTCAGTTGGTGTTGTAGGAAACCTTGAGTTCGGTGCTGAAGTATTCTTCTGATTCGCTGTTAATTAAACATAAATTCAGAGTTTGTCAAAGAAAAAAATATTTAAGATAGACACATTATCAGGGTTTTTTTTTAAAATTAAAACGGTATATTTAATTTTGCGAAATTTGCTTTTACATTTGAAATATAACTTTATACTTAAATTTAAAATTGACACATTCTTATAATATTATTAATTGTTGCAAATTTAAATAATGGAAATTAGGAAATTGAAGAGTATATCTGAAAATGACGAACATAATTGACAGTTAAAAACAAAATTCGAAAAATGGCTACATAATTACACAATTGAAAAGAACAGCTTAAAACATAAAACAATAAATATTACATTAAAACAAAACAGTTGAAAAACTAGAGGAATAACTGTTGGAAATAATAGCAAATTAAACAACTGGATAGAAAATCGAAAAAAATAATTGAAATTGAAGAAAATAATAAAAAATTAAGGAAATAAATTGAAAATTTAAGAATTAAATTAAAATTTGAAAAAAGAATTGATAATTGAAAAAAAAATTACAAAATGATGCAAATAATTGACAAATGAAAACAAAATTCAAAAAATGGCTAGATTAATACACAACCGAACAAAATAATTGAAAAAATTAAACAAGAAATGTTAACTTTAAAAAAAATAATTCCAAATTTTAAAAATAAGAAAATTATAGAAATAATTGTTGGAAATAATTGCACAATAACCCAACTGAATTGAAAATCGAAAAAAATCATCAAAAATTAAAGAATAGAATTGAAATTTAAAGAATAAACTTAAAAATTAAAAAAAAAGTATTTAAAAAAGCCGAAAATTAATGAATGTAGAAGAAAACAAATGAAAATTGAAGAATGGAAATAAAAATTAAAGAAAGTAATTGAACAATTGTATTTAAAATTAATGAAATTTAATGATAATCAAGAAAATATTAGAAAAAGGCAATAATTTTTTGTAATATTAAAGAAAATAATTGAAAACTAAAAAGTGTAATACAAAATGAAGAAAATAACTGACTATTGTAGAGAATAGTTCTAGAATTGAATAATCGATAAAAATAATTGAAACTTCAAAGAGAATATTTGAGAATTGAAGAAAATAATTAAAAATTAAAGAATTAAATGGAAATTTCAAATAATAATTGATAATTAAAAGAAAAATTACAATATACGAAAATAATTAAATAATGACAAAAATAATTAATTATTGAAAAAAATAATTAAAAATTGAAAAAAAATTCGAAAAATGTCTAAATTAATGGACAACTGAAACCAATAATTAAAAAAATTAAACAAGAAATATAACATTAAAAGAAAATAATTACAAGTTGAAAAATTGAAGAAAATTGTGGAAATAATTGTTTGAAATAATTGCAAATTAACACAGGTGGATTGAGAATCAAAATATAATTGGAAATTGAAAAAAGCAATCAAAAATTAAAGACTAGAATTGTAATTTAAAGAATATACTTAAAAATTGAAAAAAAAGTAATTAAAAAAGCTCAGAATTAATGAATATAGAAGAAAACAATTGGAAACTGTACAATGAAAATAGAAATTGAAGAATGGAATTTAAAATTAAAGAAAATAATTGTATTTAAAATTCAAGAAACCTAATGATAATCGAAAAAAATAATAGAAAAAAGGCGACAATTGTTTAATTGTAAATAAAATAATTAAAAATTAAAAAGTGGAATTTAAATTTGAAAAATATAACTGAGAATTTAAGAGAATAGTTTTAGAATTGAATAAATAAATTGAAATTTAAAAACAATTTTTATGAGTGAAAAAAATAGTTGATAAAATCAGAGAATTATTGAATATTGAGAAATTAATGAAAATAGATAAAAATAATTGAAATTTAAAGAAAATATTTGAGAATTAAAGAAAATAATTAGAAACTGAAGAAATAAATTGGAAATTAAAGAAGTAAATGGATATTTGAAAAAATAATTGATAATCGAAAAAAAAAAATACAAAATGATGAAAATAATTGACAATTGAAAACAAAATTCCAAAAACGGCTAGATTAATACACAACCGAACCAAATAATTTAAAAAATCAAAGAATAATTATAAAATTTTAAGATATTAATTAAAAAATGACAAAATTGTGGGAAATAATTCAAAATTGCAGAAAATAATTGATAATTGATGGAAATAGTTATAAAAAATTGTAGAAAATGTGTGCAAAATGAAGAAAATTGTTATCAATTGAAAACAAAATTCGAAAAATGACTAGATTAATAAACAAGTGAAAAAAATAATTGATTTATTTTTATTATTTAAAGAAAATAATTCCAAATTGAAAAATTAAGAAAATTATAAAAATAATTGTTGGAGATAATTGCACATTAATACAACTGGATTAAAAATCGAAAAAAGTAATTGAAAATTGATGAAAGCAATAAAAAATTAAAGAATAGAATTGAAATTTAAAGATTATACTTAAAAATTGAAAAAAAGTAATTGAAAAACGCCAAGAATGAATTAATATAGAAGAAAACAATTAAAAACTGAACAATGGAAATAGAAATTGAAGATTGGAATTTAAAATTAAAGAAAATAATTGAATAATTGTATTTAAAATTAAAAAAACTTAATAATAATCGAACAAAATAATAGAAGAAAGTGGAATTTAAATTTGAAAAAAATAACTGAGAATGGAAGAGATTAATTCTTTAATAGAGTGATTGAATTGGAATTTCAAAACAATTTTTATGACTAAAAAAAATAATTGACAAAATCAGAGAATTATTGAATATTGAGAAATTAATTGAAAATTGATAAAAATGATTGAAACTTCAAGAGAATATTTGAGAATTGAAGAAAATAATAAAAAATTGAAAAAAGAAATTGGAAATTAAAGAATTAAATGGAAATAAACAAAAAATGAATAATTAAATTGGTTATAAATTGACTGAGTTATTGCCTTTTTGTCTTTTCTTTCGCAGTATTTTATTTAAGTAAAAAATAGTACTTTCTTTTTTTTTTGCCTTCTTTAATTGTTGCAAGTGTTACTTATCATCTTCTGACAACTTTTTTATACTTATTTTAGTAAATTTCGGTAAAATTTTGAAAATTAAGAATATCAACAAAATTTTTGAACATTGATTTCCCCGAAAAATACTGTAACTATAAAGACAAAAAATGCAATAACTCAGTAGGGTTTTCACCAATTTAATTCAAAGTACACTTTTAATAATTTAGCACAGCAAAAAACATTCTAAATAAAAATGGATAGTAAATCATTGCAAATTTTAAAAAAATTGACAATTTTCGAACTTTTTTACTCTTTTTCTACCGTAAATTTTACTTGAAACATAAAACCTCTATTAGGTATAAAAAGATTTGTTTTTTAGCTTTTAATTAAAAAAAATTTTTTTTAAATCGGACCAAAAATGACGAAGTACTTAACAGTATATTTTATACAAAACTTTTTTTTAGCTCTAAAATGAAATTTTTATACAAAACCAGGGTGTCTACCGAAACATGATTTTCAAATTCCCGGCAAATTCCCGGTTTTCCAGGATCTAAAATCACATTTTTCCCGGATTTTTTTTATGTATGATTAATAGCTATAATATTAAAATAGTGAAAAAATTAAGTGCGTAATATAAGTTTTTAAGGTAAATGACAAAAAATTATTGAAAAACGGAAAGCAAAATAAAAATTTGATGTCAATACATAATTAAAAAATTGGAGAATAAAAAATTGACCATGAAGGAAAATAATTAAATAATTGAAAAATCATAAAATTGATAGAAATTTGAAAAAAATACTTGAAAAATGATAAAAATAATTAAAATTAAAAAAAAAATAATTGAAAATTACAAAAATAATCAAAAAATGGAACAAATAGTCGAGAAATGACAAAAATAATTGAACCTTGAAAAAAAATGAAAGATGATAAAACTAATTTAAAATTATGTAAAAAATTTATGATTTGAGAAAAAATAACATAAATAATTGAAAAATGGAGAAACAAAATAAAAATTAGAAATCAATAATTAAAAAATTGGAGATAAAAATTGACGTTTAAAGAAAATAATTAAATAATGACAAAGTAATTGCAAAATCCCAAAAAATTTGAAATTTGAAGAAAATACTTGAAAATGATAAAAGTAATTAAAATTAAAAATAAAAACCAATTGACAAATGACAAAAATAATTGAAAAATGAAAAAATTAAATGTAAATTAAAGTAAGAAATTAAGGAATCCATGACAATAATTTAAAGATATAAGAAAATAAGTTAAATTTGGAGAAAGTAATAAAAAAATGTCGAAAATATTGATAATACTTGAGAAATGACTAAATTATTTAAAATTTTTAAAAGCAATTAAAAAATAAGAAAAATAATTTTAACAGGAAAAAGTAATCGAGAAATAACAAAAAGAACAGAAATTTCAAGAAAATAATTGAGAAATCACAAAAAATTTAAATTTGAAGGTAGTATGTGAAAAATAACAAACATAATAAAAATTTGAGACAAATAATTTAAAAGTGACAAAACTAATTAAAAATTAAGGGCATGTGGAAGGCGCCAACTTCAAATGATTCGTTGTAATATTTTCCACCAATTTTCTAGAAAAATATTAAATAATTTATAATGAAATTGAAAGAAATAGAAAATGGGACCTAGACCCATTGGCGTCCAGTCCGTTACAGTTTTAATTTTAATTCTAAATTGGTGGAAAATATTACAACCAATCATTTGAAGTTGGCGCCTTCCACATGCCCTTAAGTAAAAAAAAAATTTAAAGAAAAGACTTGAAAAATGATAAAAATAATTGAAATTTGAAAAGAAATTGAGAAATTACAACAAATTTAAATTTGAAGATAATACATGAAAAAATAACAAAATTGATAAAAATTTGAGATAAATAATTGAATAATGTCATTAATGATTGATAACTGGTGTAAATAATTAAAAGAATGTAAAATTGAAAAAAAAATTGAAATTTGAAAAAAAAATAATTGTCAATTAGTGTAAAGTATTTAAAAATTATTGATACATAATAATAAAATTATTGAAGAAAATTGCTGAAATTTGAAGACAAAAATTGAAAACTGTGTAATAAATTGAGAAATTGATAACCATAAAAAAAAGATTAAAAAAATTATTGAAATTTGATAAAAATAATTTTTAAATGTTAAAACTAATAGAAATATGCAGAAAATAATTAGAAAATGATAAAAATAATTTAAATTTGATGGATAAATTGAAAGACGACGAATGTAATAGACAATACTGGTTTAAAAATTAAAAATTTGTAGACATTAATTAAAAAATTGAAAAAGTAATTAAAATTAGAGGAAACTAATTAAACAATGTCAAAATTTATTGAAATTTGAAGAACATAATTGTATATAATAATAATAGATAATTATTATTTTACTAAGAAAGTGAGAAAAGTGATTTTTTTTAAAGTGAGTAATAGTAAGTGATTTTAAAAAAAGTGAATAAAGTTAGAAAAGTAAGTCACTGGCAGCCCTGAAAATGCTCAAATTCGCTTGAAACTTGTTACACTTTTACTATTTTGAAAATCTAACTTCAGATTAGTAACCAGGATCATGGATTACCACCGAGTAACAAGTTTGAAGTGAATTTAATCAATTTTGCAAAATATGTCTGCCATATTGGATCCGCCATTTTGAATTTTAAAAAACTGGTTAATCTGATATCGTTTTCACAATCAGATATTTCGAAAACGAATAATAAGTTTCAAGCGAATTTGAAAAATTATGAAAACGAATTAGCTGAAATTTTTAGAAATTCCCGGATATAATTTTTTTTCCCGGCAAATTCCCGGTTTTCCCGGAATTCCCGGTGAGTAGACACCCTGAAAACTGTTTTTTAGCTCTAAAATGAAATTTTGGGGGTAAGGTGGGAGGGGGGAAATTTAATATACATTTTTTTTAGTTTTTTATGACGAACAACTTAGGCTAGATCCGATTTAAAGTCATTTTCCACTGTCACACAATGTTATTATAGTTTATAGATTTGTGATGTATGAAAAACAATTGATTTTCAATTCAATTTCTCATGTCTTTTAGATCCACGAAGAAATTCCTGGTTTAGTAACAAATTTCTCGGTCACGTGGCCACCCTGATTATTTATTTAGCAATTATTTACACATTTGTTTATATTTATTTACTTTCTGTTGAGCTTTAAAGCACACTGAATCTTTCTTATTGAACTTGAGAACTTACCTGTGTCATTAAGTTTATCAAGTTGCGCCTCTAAGGCTCTTAATTTATCTCTCTGTGTTTTATTTTCCATCACAACTCGTTCCAACTCGGACTGAGCTTCTGTTTTAAAGTCATTTGCAACTCGAACGGTCATCAATAGATCTGTTTGAAATTGTTCCCACTCAGTGTTTTCCTCTTGTCGTAATTTTCGTTCTTCAGCTAGTGCTCGTTCCAATTCAAACTGACGATTCTGAGCTTCTCGTTCTCGTCGCTGCAACTCACTTAAGGCCGCTTTCAATTCTCGTTTGTCTTCTAAATGCCGTTGACACTGCGCTTGAAGCTCAGAGAGAGAATCTCGAACCAATTGTAGTTCTGTATTTACAGATGACTTTTCAACCTTTACTTGATTTAGTCGATATTCCAAATCCTCAACTACGGATTTGGAGTTATTACGAGTTACCTGCAAGCAAAATGTGGATTAAAATTAGAATTGATATTCAGATTGTTTAAAATCAAAAGATTAATTAAACTAAGAGTAAATTAAAATTGAGATTGATTAAAATTTAAAGTGCAATTAAACAAAAAGACTCCAAAAATTAGTTCCTAATACCTTATACTCCTCTTGAAGTTGTGAGAATTGATCTTTTAGTCGATCGTGATCACAATACGATCGAGCTAATTGTTCCTGAAGAGCCGCAGCCTGAGTTTCTAATGTGTCTTTTTCTTTTCGAGCAGCATCCAACAATTCGTCCGCTTCACTTTTATTTTCTAATTGTCTCGATTGTTCTAATTCTTCTATTTTTGCTCTCGCATTCTCCAGAAGAGTGGCTAACCTATTAATCTCTATGTTTTTATTAACTCCCTCTTGTTTCGTGTGTGTCAATTCCAGGTCCAAAACCTTCTTCTCGACGTTTACCGCCTCGATGGCAGATTCTAGAAAGTGTACACGTTTCGTTAGATTATTAGCTTCCGACGTAATTGTCTCAACAGTCACTCGCAAGTTTTTTAACTCAGAATTTAATTCCTCCTGCTTCTCCAGAAGACTTTCCCGTTCTTCTTGAGCGCTCTAAAACAATAATAAAATTATTATTTTCAAAGGTCCTAACGCCAATTGTTAATATTTATTTTCGTAAAAGTATAAACGGAATCATATAATTTTGTTTACCTTGAGAAGATCCACAAGCTTTTGCTCCCTTTCTGTGTTGTATCCTTTCCAGGACTTTTGTGGCTGCTCCTCTCGCAGGAGGAGTCCTTGTAAAGTGTCAACTTTGGAACGAGAGTCTTCTAGTTTTTCTGTTTGTCTACAGAGAGATTCAAGTAAAACTCCTTTTTCTTCATTTAGCCTATCATTGTCTACTTGAAGTTCATTCAACTGCGCCTGTAAAATAAGAAAATAAATTAATAGAAATTAGGATTGATTGAATCCCAAATATTAAAATCTAAATTTTTGGACAATAATTTATCTTAAAAATTTAAAAAGTATTACGTATTATAATTCCACTAGCAACATTAACGCTAACAAACTTTGCATTGTTGATGGTCATTTAAAACTACAAATTTTAGCAAATTTAAATATTAAAAATTCTGAATTTGAAGAATATATCTGAAAAATGACGAAAATAATTGACAGTTGAAAACAAAATTTGAAGAATGGAAATAATTGCAAATTGAACAACTGGATAGAAAATCGAAAAAAATAATTGAAATTGAAGAAAATAATAAAAAATTAAGGAACTAAATTGAAAATTAAGGAAATATATTGAAAATTTAAGAATTAAATTAAAATTTAAAATAATAATTGACAATTGAAAACAAAATTCAAAAAATTGAGAGATTAATACACAACCGAACAAAATAATGTAAAAAATTAAACAATAATTATAAAATTTTAAGGTAATAATGAAACATTTAAAAAACTGTAGAAAATAATTGAAAATAGAGGAAAATAATTAATAATTGAATGAAATAATTGAAAAAAGAGAAAATAATTAATAATTGAATGAAATAGTTGAAAAATAACGAGAATACTTGAAAAAATTGAAGAAAATATGAGAAAAATGACGAAAATAATTGTTAATTAAAAGCAAAATTCAATAAATGACTAGATTAATAGAAAACTGAAAAAAATAAATGAACAAATTAAACAAGAAATATTAAACTTTAAGAAAATAATGTCAAATTGAAAAATTAAGAAAATTATAGGAATAATTGTTGAAAATAATGGCACATTTAACAACTGGATTAAAAATAAAAAAAATAATTCCAAATTGAAAAAAAAATTGAAGAAAGCAATTAAAAATTAAAAGATGGAATTGAAATTTAAAGAATATACATTAAAATTTAAAAAAAGTGATTGAAAAAAACCGAGAATTAATGAATATATAAGTAAACAATCGAAAACTGAAGAGTGAAGAATGGAAATAAAAATTAAAGAAAATAATTGAACAATTGTATATAAAATTAAAGAAACTTAATGATAATCGAAAAAATAATTTGAGGAAAATAACTGAGAAGTAAAGAAAATAGTTCTAGAATTGAATAACTGAAATGAAATTTAAAAACAAATTTTATGAGTGAAAAAAGTAATTGAAAAAATCCGGGAATTATTGAAAATTGAGGAATTAATTGATAATTGGTAAAAATAATTGAAAATTAAAGAAAATATTTCCGAATTTAAAGAAATGCAAAAATTAAGAAATAAATTGGAAATTAAATATAAATTTAAAAAAATAATTGATAATTGAAAAAAAAATTACAAAATGGTAAAAATAATTGACAATTGAAAACCAAATTCAAAAAATTGCTAGAAAAAAAAAATTAATAAAATAGTTGAAAAATTATGAGATTATGTGGAAAATTACGAAAACAATTGTCAGTTGAAAACAAATTTTGAAAAATGTCTAGATTTAACACAACTGGAAGAAATAATTGAAAAACTAAAACATAAAATATTAAATTTAAAGAAAGTAATTGCAAATTGAAAAATTAAGAAAATTATAGGAATAATTGTTGGAAATAATTGAACACTCAACAACTGGATTGAGAATTGAAAAAAAATCACTATAATTAAAAAATAATAATTGAAGATTAAACAAATCAATTCAAAATTGAAGAATGGAATTGAAAATTAAAGAATATTCTTAAAAATTGAAAAAAGCCGAGAATTAATGAATATAAAAGAAAAAAATTGAAAACTGAAAGAATGGAAATAAAAATTGAAGAATGGAATTAAAAATTACAGGAAATAATTGAAAAATTGTATTCAAAATTAAAAAAACTTAATGATAATAAAAAATAATAATAGCAAAAAGGTGATCATTTTTTAATATTAAAGAAAATAATTGAAAATTGGAATTTATATTTGAAGAAAATAACTGAGAGTTGAAGAGAATGGTTCAAGAATTGACTAATTTAATTTTTTATGAGTGAAAAAATACTTGAAAAAATTTGAGGATTATTGAATATTTATGAATTAATTGAAAATTGATAAAAATAATGGAAAATTAAAGACAATATTTGAGAATTTAAGAAAATAATTAAAGATTGAAAAACTGAATTTGAAATTAAAGAATTAAATGGAAATTTGAAAAGAATACTTGATAATTTAAAGAAAAATTATAAAATTAGGAAAAGAATTAAATATTAACGAAAATAATTGACTAAAAAAAAAAATAATTAACAATTGAAAAAAAATTCGAAGAATGGTAAATATAATCGGTATTCGAACAAAAATTTTTTAAAATTAATGAATAATCATAAAATTGAAGAAGAATAATAAATTGCTAATTGAAGACTGATGAAAATTATGGAAAAATTTGTAGAAAATAAATGAAAACTGAAGAATTATATTGAAATTTCAAGGAAATAATTGATATTAGAGAAAATGCGAGAATTATTGAATATTAAATAAAATAATTGAAAATTGGAATTTAAATATGAAGAAAATAACTGAGAATTGAAGAGAATCGTTCTAAAATTGAATAATTTAATTGGAATTTTAAAACAATTTTTACGAGTGAAAAAATAATTGAAAAAATCCGAGGATTATTGAATATGGAGGAGTTAATTGAAAATTGAGAAAATTAATGGAAAATTAAAGAAAATGTTTGAGAATTGAAGAACGGAATTAAATATTGAAGAAATGAATTGGGAATTAATGAATTAAATGGAAGTTTGTTGAATATAATTGATAATTAAAAGAAAAATAACAATATGACGAAAATAATTAAATATTAACGAAAACAATTAAATATTAAAAAAAATAATTAACAATTGAAAAAAAATAAATTAAATTTCTTTAAATAAATTTTGTATTCTAGATCTCAAAATGAGGAAATTACTACTAAACTTATTTACTTCCTAATTCAAAATTAAATCAAAGAGTTCAATTAAAAATAAGTCTATTTTGATGAGAATCCATATAACTGCATTTACAGAAAATAAGATTAATAAAAAAATATAGTTTACTCTAAAATATTGAACTGACATTTCGATATCGAAAATGTTAGTGAATTAATAGTTACATATTTAGATTATCGGAAATTGAGATCTTTGAAATTTCGAAATAATTATTTATTAATAGAAATCTAAATTAATAGTTAAGCATCGATATATTTAAGTTTTAATTTATTAAAGTTTCAACTAAATTTCAATTTCAATTAATAAATATATGTTTCAATTTTTACTTATTTTAAATAAACTAATCTTTATTTTATCATTATACCAATAAATTACTGCATCTTCTAATCAAAACTTTCTTTGGTGCAAATTACAAATTATTCAAATTTTTATTGATTTAGGCTTTAATTATCTAAATTTTATTCAATCATTTCTCAATTATTTTCTTTAATATTTAATTATTTTAGTCCTTTGTGATTTTTCTTTCAATAATCATGTTTTTTTAAAATTTTTAATTTAATTCTTTAATCTTCAATTGATTTCTTTAATTTTTCATTATTTTCTTCAATTCTCAATTATTTTCTTCAATATTCAATTTCATTCTTCGTTTTTCAATTATTTTATTCAATATTCAATAATTCTCGCATTTTCTCAATTATCAACTATTTTCTTGAAATTTTAAAACAATAATTCTTCAATTTTCAATTGATTTTTTTAATTTTCATTTATTTTCTACAATTTTTTCCATAATTTTTCTCAGTTTTCAATTGAAATTATAAAATTCTTCTTCAATTTTGTAATTATTCATTAAATTAAAAAATTTTTTTTGTTAGAATGACGATTAATCTCACCATGTTTTCGATTATTTTTTTCAATTGTTAATTATTATTTTAATAGTTAATTGTTTTCGTCAATATTTTATTATTTTCGTCGTATTGTAATTTTTCTTTTAATTATCGATTAATTTCTTGAAATTTCCATTTAATTGGTTAATTTCCGATTTATTTCATCATTTTTAAATTATCTTATTTTATTTTCAATTATTTCTATCGATTTTCAATTAATTCCTCAATATTCTATAATTCTCTCATTTTTTTAATTATTTTTTCATTCATAAAAATTGCTTTAAAATTTCAATTCAAGTACTCAATTCTAGAATAATTCTCTTCAATTCTCAGTTATTTTCTTCAAACTTAAATTCCAATTTTCAATTATTTTCTTTAAAATTAAAAAAATTATAGCCTTTTTTCTAGTATTTTTTTCAATTATTATTAAGTTTTTTTAATTTCATATACAATTGTTCAATTATTTTCTTTAATTTTTAATTCCAATCTTCAATTTTTATTTCTATTCTTCAGTTTTCAATTGCTTTCTTCTATATTAATTAATTCTCGGCTTTTTTAAATTACTTTTTTTTCAATTTTTAATTATATTCTTTAAATTTGAATTCTATTCTTTAATTTTTGATTGCTTTCTTCAATTTTCAATTTTTTTTCGATTTTGAATCCAGTTGTGTTAATGTGCAAAATTATTTCCAACAACTATTTCTATAATTTTCTTAATTTTTAAATTTAGAATTATTTTCTTTAAGTTTAATATTTCTTGTTTAATTTTTTCAATTATTGTTTTCAGTTGTTTATTAATCTAGTCATTATTCGAATTTAGTTTTCAGTTGACAATTATTTATCGTTATTTTTTACATATTTTCAGCAATTTTTCAATTATTCGCATCATTTTTCAACTATTTTCTTCAATTGTTATTTTTTATTTATTTATATCATAATAATAATTATGAATTAAAATAATTTTTCCCAATTTTCAAATATTTCCTACAATTTTGGTAATTTTTAATTATTGTCTTAAAATTTTATAAATATTGTTTAATTTTTTAAACTATTTTGTTTGGTTGTGTATTAATCTACCCTTCTTTGAATTTTGTTTTCAATCGTCAATTTTTTTCGTTATTTTGTAAATTTTTTTTCAATTATCAATTATATTTTCACATTTTAATTTAATTCATAGTTTTTAATTAAGTTTCTAAATTTTTAATTATTTTCTTTAATCCTCAATTACTTTATTCAATATTTAATAATTCTCGCATTTTCACAATTATCGATTATTTTCTTGAGATTTCAATACAATTTTTCAATTTCCCAATTGACTTATTTAATTCTCATTTATTTTCTACAATTTTTCAATAATTTTCATGAATTTTCAATTGACAATGAATTATTCTCCTTCAATCTTATGATTATTAATTTAAAAAAATTTTTTATTCAAATACCAATTATTCTCACTATTTCTTATTTTTTTCAGTTTTTAAATATTTTTTTCAATAGTTAATTATTTTTGTCAATATTTAATTATTTTCGTCTTATTGTAATTTATCTATTAATTATCAATTATTATTTGAAATTTCCATTTAATTCTTTAATATCCAATTTTTTTCAAATTTTATTTATTATCTTCAATTCTTAAATATTTTGTTTAATTTTCAATTATTATTATTATTATTATTTTCAATTATCGATTTTCAATTAATTCCTTTATATTCAATAATTCTCTGACTTGATCAATTACTTTTTTCATTCCTAAAAATTGTTTAAAATTTTAAGTTCAATTCATTAAATCTAGAACTATTCTGTTAAATTCTCAGTTATTTTTTTTTCATATTTAAATTCCACTTTTTAATTTTTAATTATTTTCTATAAAATTAAACAATTGCCGCCTTTGTTCTATTATTTTGTTTTATTATCATTAGGTTTCATTAATTTCTAATACAATTATACAATTATTTTCTTTAATTTTTAATTCCATTCTTTAACTTTTATTTTAATTTTTCAGTTTTCAATTGTTTTCTTCTATATTTACTAATTCTTGACTTTTTTCAATTACTTTCTTTCAATTTTTAAGTATATTCTTTCAATTTCAATTATTCTATTCTTTAATTTTTGATTGCTTTCTTCAATATTCATTTCTTTTTTTTTCAAGTTTCAATCCAGTTGTTAAATGTGCAATTATTCCCAACAATTATTGCTATAATTTTCCTAACTTTTTAATTTCCAATTATTTTCTTTTAATTTAATATTTCTTGTTTAATATTTTTTTCAATTATTTTTGTCAGTTGTCTATTAATCGAGTCATTTTTCGAATTTTGTATTCAACTGTCAATTATTTTCGTCATTTTTCAGATATATTCTTTAATTTCGTTATTTTTATTATTTGAAATTTATTAATTGAGAAATGAGGAAAATAATTGACATTTGAAAGAAAAATTCGAAAACTGTGGAAAATAATCGACAACAGAACAAAATAATTTTAAAAAATTAGAGAATAATTATAAAATTTAAAGAGAATAGTTGTATAGTGAAAACTATTGAAAATTATAGATTTATTTATTAATGAAATTAAAATTATTTGAACTCATATTTATAAATTTAAATTTTAATCAATTTAAATACATTTTAAAGTCAATTTTTTTATTCGCAGTTATTTCCCGCTCAAATGGCCACCCTGTTTGTTTATTAGGAATTGAATGTAATAAAATAATGAATTTTTAATTGCGATTCCTTTAAGAAAAAATCCCCCGACTTTTAAAGATTATTTTGAAAAATCCCTGATTTTTTCCTGAATTTTCTCTGACCTGCGGCCACCCTGAAGGAATTCGTCTTTTTCTAAATACAGACGATTCAATTGAAAATACGACAGTTTAAACACATAATTACCTGCAAATCGCTAAGTTCTTGAATAGTGGCTTGTAATTCCTCATTAGTGGAATAATGGGTTTCCTCCATTTGCAGAATTCTGTCCTGTAGACACGTAACGGATACTTCTGACACCGACGACCGTTTATCCCACTCAGGACCCGAGTTTTCTTTATTTTCTCGAGGTACATTTGTAGTTGCACAGTTCTCGTCTTGATGAATGACGATGGAAGCAGGAGCAGAATTGTGCGGTCTTGCTGCATTCAACAACTGCTGTTTCTCCGAATCGGATAACGGAGAGTGAGAAACGTCCCGGAGTCGAGCTCGAAGAGCTTCATTTTCTCTGGCTAAGCGCTCTAGTTCCGAATTATGTTGATCCTAAAATATTAATAAAACAATTAATCTTATGTTCCTTAAAACAATGCCAATTTCTAACTCTAATTACTGCACTACAATTTCTACAATTTAATAATATCACATTCTTAAATCAAACTAACAACATCCTAACACGCAATTTGATAATAAATCGTTTATATCGTATAAAGATCACGAATATCAAATACCATTAAATTCTAAAATAATTTAACGATATTTTTCGCAATTCGAAGCGCTTTTAACGATCGGCTTGCAAATTTTTGCAGACTGCGGAGAAAAAATGTGAAATTCAAGGGTACAACACGATTTAATTATATAACGAGAGCGTAAACTTAATAAGCTTTAGAAAATCTATAATACTTAAAAAAAACCTTTCGATAAACAGAGTAACACTTTTGTTAAACAAGTTTTCTACGAAATTGACTTTCTAAATTTTAATTTAACAGACACATGAGATGCAAAAGTGTAAATTTAATAAGAGGAAACAGTTTAGAAATTCTTTTAAATTAAATTTAGAGAAGAACCTAACCTAGATGAAGTGTATACATTACCGTTGATGGATCCAAATTACTCTCTAACATGTTTCCTTTTAACTATTCCGATTGTTTATAGTTTCGTTATCAGATGAATCAGCATTTAAGAGTTAATTTTGATTGATTAGACTCACAAAACATTAAAAATAATCAGTGTGATTTTGCCACTGTACGAATTGCGATCGAGGATCGAGAAAAAAACGAATGACCTAACATAACCTCTAAAACTTAACGAACATGAAATCGTTTGGAGGAGATTTGAGGTGCATGAAAATGAAGTTTTAATTCAATTTAAAGCATTGTTTCTACAATTGTTGTTGACAAATATGTTTCTTTCGACTGAATATGCAGGATTATTTATTTTTTTTTACTAAATTTAATACCAAATCACCGAAAATCGGAGTAAAAATGAAAACAGATGATAAGAGGAAATTGGCGCCTTTTTTCTTTGTTGTAGAACTTCGACAAGTAAGAACACAATTTTTCTTTTATTTTAGTTTAAGTAATTTGTCACTATTTAAATATGATTGAATAATCATCTTTGATTACTTGTTTCTTATTTATGCAAAGAGTTGTGTGTTAATTATCAACGAGGAGAGACTTTTTATGTTCTAAAAGATATATTGCTGGTAACCGTATTTTCAACATTATATTATATTTTAGCACATTTTATTCGTTTTTATCTTTTTCTATTTATACATTTCTTCGATTTTACCAAACTTTTTCAATTCTCTGGAGTATTTTCTACTAAATTTCTATTGTAATTTATATTTATACTTTCTTGTCATATGAGGCATTTCGAAATTCATCGAATATTAGTTTCTGAGCAAAAGATATCTTCGTACTTGATGTTACGCCTAAGGCGTAAAATTATGAGTAGAATTGAATACCAATTTCAATATTTACGTAATTATATGCCAAGGATTTATTTGCGTAATGATACCAATGTGACAAGAGAAAAAACTTATTATTTATTGCTTCTACATGATTCAGTCTCTCCGAACTGCACTTTTGTCTAACTAAAAATATGAAAAATAATATGCAAATAACCTAAATCCATAAATTATTTATTAGATAATCTACAATAGTAAACAAACTTCGATATTTGTTTTTTTCCGTTTAGTATAAGAAGCATTTGTTGTTTTAAGTAATTTACTATTTTTACTCAAAGTTCAAAGATGTTTGGCAATTTTTGTATAATTTTTGTAAAAATTACGATTTTTCGTCGGGCAGAATTTTCCGACATCAGACAAAATTGAAGTTTTATTCAAATTTCCCGCCAAAGATTGTTTACATATTCTGATGAAAAAAACATTAATTATTTGTTAAAATTAACTGTTTATCCGACAATAGTTGTTTGATTAAACAACACTATATAATCCAGTATAGATAAAATGTACAGTTCAATGAATTGACTTTTATTTTATCATGTTTTCAATTGCATAACATATTGCAGTAATCGTATATAGATATTATTCTTCAATGAATGTAAATATTTTTGAAAAATGGAATGAAAAATCATGAAAGAGAGCTTTATAAAAAAAGTATTTTATCTTTTAAATTTGAATTTTTTTCGTTTCTATCGAAATGTTTCGTAAAGAAAAAAATAAAAATTCTAAATTTTAAATAAATAAATTTGCATTAAAATCATGATTTAAATTAAAAAACCTTACAATTCTCCGGATGTTTAATACTACATGTAAAAAATTGCAAACATTAATGAAGCCCAGAAATTTGCGGATAAATATTGAAAAAATATTACAAATTTTTTGTAAGAAATGTGATATCAAAAAAATAGTACTAAATTTTTATTAAGTTTAAGTTATTTTAATTAAAATAAATTCCAAACGTCAATTAACTTATATTACAATTTGTTTAAACTTTTAAATTTCAATTAATTCAAATTTAAATGCATATTAATTAATGCATAATAATTAAATAACATTAATTATTTTCCATATTCACAATAATCCTTTTCTTGATTCCTACAATATTTCTAAGCGATTTCACTTTTTCGAAATTGTTTAATTTTTATTTTATAATGATTTCTTTTTTTAATAAACTTTCAAGATTTTTTCTCTTTTTACTTTGGATATTTTTTTTTTGTATTTACATTTTTATTATAGAACTTTCTTTAATTTTCTTCTTTTTATGCAAATTATTTAATATTATTTCACACAACTTTGTTATTATAACATTTACTAAACTTTTTATAATTCCTTCATTTTCTTAATTATTTCCATATTTTTAAAAATAAATACCCTTATTTTTTATTAAATTTATTTAATGTGTTTTTCCCATCTTGTCTACTTTTGCAAATTTACTTTTTCTTTCATAAAATCTTTAGTTTTTTTTTCTATTTTTCTAAATTTATTGTTAGACTTGTTTTAAGTGTAGTTTTATAAAAATATTTTTGGTTTAATTTTCCTAAACTTTTTTATTTTTAAAGGATTTTAAAATTTCTTCTGTAGACTTTTTATACATCTTTATATATACAATTATTTATTTATTTTTATTAATTCTAATTTTTTAGTAGATTCTTTACAAATTTTTGTATTTCTTGTACTTTTGACTTTTTTTTACAGTTTGTTAGGTTAAGAAAAAAAAAACCTTTCTCCATTTTCTTATTATTTATTTAATTTTCTTGTTTCACAATTTTTTAGTCCTTGCATTTTAATTAATTTTTTAATTTTTCTTATCATTTTTCTATTTCAGAAAAATGTTTATCTTTTAAAACTTTATTCGATCTTTTTTTATTTAATTTGTAAAATAATTCACTGATTTTTCTAATTTTATAAACTTGTTCTCTTTAGTAAATTAATTAAAGGTTTTTTTTAATTATCGTCTTTTTTTTTTAATTTAATAAAAATGTCCGTAAATAGTTTCATTTTTTGAAAAGTGTTTCTACTTTTTTATGTCTTTTTATGTCACTGTTTCATTCTTGTTTTGTTATTTCGGTTTTTTCTTCATTTCTTTAGTAATGTTCATGACAATTTTTATTTAAAAGAATTTTCTCATTTTTAGTAAACTGATTTCTTATCTTTTTTCGTTTTTTTTGTTGTTTTTTTTATAAATTACAAATAAACATTTGGATTAAAAACTTCTTCAACCGTAAATAATAATAAAAAAAAATTATTTTTGCTTAAAAGTTAATTAAAATTGTCCGAAAATTATTAGCAAGTTTCATATTTTGATTTTACAGAATACACATTTTTAAATAAACCTAAGGACATAAAATAATGTTTATTATTTCAGAAATGATTGGAATCTTTATGAAAGTCTGAATTTTCTTAGAATCACAGTAACTTTTAGTAAATACCTATATTAAAAAAAGACTTTTAAGAAATTCCATCAAAATTTCTTTAAAAGTTGCTACAAAACCTTCCCATAAATTTTTATACAAAATTTCATAAAATTATCTTTTTTTTCATGCTTTTCTGAAATTTTGATAGAAATTTGTTGGAAAATTTTGTAACAATTTCTTATAGGTACGTTTTTTACTTTTTTCACAGAATTGTTTCACGTGGATTAATAAAAAAATTATTAACTATTACCCAATACTTTGTACGTTTAAAGAAGTAAATTATATAGTAAAAAATAAGTAGATTGTTATATAAAAGTTATAAAAAAGGAAGTTAAACTAGGTGAAAATTATGTCCATTTTATGAACATTTCGTTTCTAAGTAAGCAAAATAATTTTCTTCCTCATAGAGGAAGCAATAAATTAATAATATAAAAATATAATGAATTTTAGAATTTTTCAATTATTATTTTTCATTTATTTTTTTCCAATTTACAATGACTTTCGGTATTTTGTAATTGATTACCTAAATTTTTAATTATTTATCTCAAATTTCAATTATTTTTGCCATTTTTCATTTATTTCCTTTAATTTAATCTTAAATTAAATTTTTTTTTCAATGTTCAATTTGTTTTATAAACTTTTCATTGATTTCTTCGATTTTAAATTACCTTCAGCATTTTTTAATTATTTTTTCTAAATTTGCAATTATTTTTCTCAATTCTCGATTGTTTTCATCAATTAACTTTTTTTTCAATTATCCTCATCTTTTTTAAAATACTTTTTTTTATTTTCAATTATTTTTTCAATTTTCAATTATTGTCTTCAATTTTCAGTTGTGTCTATAATTTTGCAATTATAGAAACAATTTTTAATTTTTTAAATTATTTTTAAATTGATTTATTAAATCTGCAATTATTTATCTCAAATTTGAATTCTGTCTTTTAATTTTTATTAGTTTTATATAATCTTTTAATTGTTTTTTTCTAATTTTTAATTATGTTTATCATTTTTTAATTAATTTCCTAAAATTTCAATTTTTTTTTTAATTTACCATTATTCTTATTTTTTTTAAAATTATTTTCTCTTAGTTCATTTATATTCTGTACTCTTTCAAATTATTTTTCTCATTTCTCAATAATTATTTTCTTTAATATTTAATTATTTTCGTCCTTTGGTAATTTTTCTTTCAATTATCAATTAATTTCTTCAAATTTCAATTAAATTCTTTAATTTTCAATTTATTTCCTCCATTTTCAATTATTTTATTCAATGTTCAAGAATTCGCGCCTTTTTTCAATTATCAATTATTTTTTTGAAACTTCAATAAAATTTTTTAATTATCTTCTTCATTTTTCATTTATTTTCCAAAATTTGTTGTATAATTTTCTTCAGTTTTGAATTGACAACTTAATATTCTCTTTCACTTTTTAATATTTTCTTCAATTATTATTCTGGTCATTTTTCAATTATTTCTTTCAATTATTAATTATTTTCAACAATTTAGTATTATTTCCTACAATTTTTTCAATTATTTTCTTAAAATTTTATAATTATCCTTTAATTTTTCAATTTTTTTGTTTTGTTGTCTATTAATCTAGGTAGTCATTTTTCAATTTGCCATTATTTTCTTTAAATTTAATATTTATTGTTTAATTTGTTCATTCATTTTTTTCAGTTTTCTATTAATCTAGTCATTTATTGAATTTTGCTTTTAATTAACAATTATTTTCGTCATTTTTCACATATTTTCTTCAAATTTTTCAAGTATTCTCGTTATTTTTCAACTATTTCATTCAATTATTAACTATTTTCCGCAATTTTCAATTATTTTCTACAAATTTTTCAATATACAATTATTTTTCTTAAATTTTATAATTATTGTTTAATTTTTAAAATTATTTTATTCTGTTGTCGATTATTCTCGACAGTTTTCTAATTCTTTATTTATTTGTCAATTATTTTCCCAGAATTTTAATTTAATTCCTTAATCTTTAATTTAATTCTTTAGGTTTTTATTATTTTCTTCACTTTTCAATTACTATTTTCAATTTGAAAGTGCAGTCTTCAATTTTCAGTTATTTTATTCAATATTCAATAATTCTCACCTTTTTTTAATGATAAATTATTTTTTCAAATTTGAATTTATTCTTGAATTTTTAATTTATTTCTTTAATTTTTTATTATTTTTTTAAAATTCCAATTCCATTCTTCAGTTTTCAATTATTTTCTTCTATATTCCATAATTCTCAGCTTTTTTAATTACTTTTTTTAATTTTTAATTATATTCTTTAAATTTCAATTTCATTGTTCAATTTTCAATTTTTTTCAATTTTTAATCCAATTGTTCAATTTGTAATTATTTACAACAATTATTCCTATAATTTTCTAAATTTTTCTTATTTCTTAATTGTTTAATTTAATATTTCTTGTTTAATTTTTTAAATTATTTGTTTCAGTTGCCTATTGATCTGATCATTTGTCGAATTTTTTTGGTCATTTTTCAGATATTTTCTTCAATTTTGTAATTATTCTCGCAATTTTCATAATTTATTGCATTTGCAAAAATTTTGTAGTTTGAAATGACTAACAACAATGCAAAGATTTTAACGCCCTTGAGCGCGTGTTAATTATCTATTATTTATTTAATTTGAATATTTTATATTTTTCTCCTTGTAACCACCAAAAAAGCTATTAAAATAATTTTACATTTAGACCAGTAATTTTTATGAAAATGGTCTGGAAAACCTGGAAAATTCATGGAATTTTCAAATCATGTTTTTGTGGCAACCCTGTTTTTATCCTACAATTTTGTAATTTTGTCCTACCCAAAAGTAGGTATACCCTAAAAGTTCCCTATTTTTGTATATTCAGTCCCCTATTTCCCCTAAAATATTCTTCATTGACACTGTGAAGCCTGTTATTGGAAAAGGGTGAAAAATTTAGAAAATACAGGATTTTAGGTAATTTTTTCTAGATAAGAGGGGAAAAAAGAGGATTAGGTAAAGAAAAAAGGAAGAGGAAGTGTGATCCCTGTGATTATCTTTAAAAAAAAAAAAAAAATTTTTAAAATAAATTACAATGATAAATAAAAAAAATCATTATTTTTATCAGCCCTGACTTGAAATATTATGAATGAACTACTCTATACATCCGTTCTGAAATAATTAAAAATAAATAAATTTTTTGCAGGAAACGAGACACGATTACCATTCCAAATGACAAGGAAAAACTTGGCCATCAGAAAAAACTGATTCTATTTGTCGATCGGGAGGAAGCGATTGAATCTATGAAAAAAATCTAAATAACTTTCCGTGACGATGTAAACATTGGAGTTGTAATAATGCGGTCATTAAATTGCGTGCATCATGGAGCGGAAAGAACTACTTCCACGAAGTAACGGCGAACTTTCATAATTATTTTACCTTGAGTAGCGCGAGTTCCGCATGATGCTCATCGAGTTTCTTGGCATCACAAGTGGTCGTATTCCGCAAATTGACTTCAAAATGCGAACGTTCTTTTCGCAGAAGACCATTCTCACGCTCGAGCTCCTGCATCCTTTCATAGGAGTCCTTGGTCAAGGGCGCTCCCTTGATCGGGTGCTGGTGCTGATTCCGTAGAGTGTTATTCTTCCCGGAGCCACTTACCGCCGTTGACATTGATTCCCGGCCAACCGATGGAGATGACAGCCACGTTACACTCGTGGCTGCGCCCTCGGATCCTCTTTTCGACATATCCTCGTGGGGCAAACCGCTCGACGAGGCTTGGGTCGGCGGCGCCACTTGTTGCTGCAATTGTTGTTGATTATGATTGTTGCGATGACGATGGGGCTGTTTTTGCTGAGACTGATGGCTATGATGTCCTCTGCGAAACAGCGACTTGAATTTCATCATGGTCACTCGATCTGCAAATCAATCCTAGTGCCACTGGAAACTCATAATTTCTTGAGCAATTCAATTAACTGATTCTTGATAAAAAAAAAGCTTGAACTATCCTGGTAAAATATAACTTTTGATATATCCTGGTACACTATATCTTTAAATATATCGCCGGACATACCCACCTGAACAATAAATAATCCACTCACAATGTAGATCAATTTCCAACTGCGGTTGATTTGTTCTTCTTATGGCTCTAATCTCCGTTATCGGATGACGTGAATCATCTTGAATGATAAGGTCGTGATAAGACACACTCTGATTTTTAAATAGCCATCAGGTGATTTTGCAAGAGGTATACCAAGTTAATTGTCAAACATTGTTTCAATTATGCAGGTTAAGGGGACAAGGAAACTTGGATATGTCATCTCTGCGTAAGACAGCGGTGAAAGCAAACTATGACACATTTCGTTGCTTGATCGAGTGAGAAAAAAATTCGTCTCCATGTGCAACCAATCGTTTGAATCTTCGACCACTTGTTGCGCCCATTAAGTACCCAGTAGCGTACATCTGCTCTTCTTTCAGTCGTCGGCTTGAAACCGTTACTCTTGTCCTGTATTATTTTTAAAAAATCTCTGAATTTATTATATCAACTCTCGGATAAATTGGATCTTGAATTGAACATGAGCCTTGGATCGGTCAGTCGCCGATTAACAACTAGTTCAGGTTCATCTGCTGGATGAAGGAAGTACAGAAACGTGTCTCTGTAGAAATTCATTTCTCACAGTGGGTCGATTGAGGTCAGAAAATTGATAAGACGCAGAGCGATATTCAAAAGCTTCCATCATTCTGTTTAAGCGGTAGCGTTTTATTTTGCCAATTTGGCATTGAAATAGTTTTTCAAAATTTGATGATAGCACGCTCTTGTCTACATTTTTTGTGAATTTTTAATATATAAATTTTATTATTGAATTGGGTTTGATTCACTGTTCACGACATATTGAAAGACGGACACGTAAGCAGTAATCAGTGACCGACAACCAAACGCATCGACAAACGGTGTATCGGTAACTGAAAGGCCTCAAAGCTGAAAGTACCAACGGGCCCCGAGCCCCGAGCCTCACCCAAGATTCCTTTACTTGGAAGGCTACCTCGATTGAGAGTTTTAGGGTGTGGGGACTCTCAACCAGCGGGGAAATATGACGTCATTGCTTTTATGTTTGTCTTTCTTTCATGAAAGGAACAGCGGCAGCTCTATCCTGCTTTCTCCACCACAGGTTTTTAAATCCCCCTGACAGCTGCGAGCACTTCCCGTATACAAAAACGGTTACGTTAGATATGATGACTTTGAAACAAATGTCTTTCAAGGAGTGCAAAAAATTTATAACTCTTGCTTCAGGCGAACATTGTGTTCTTGTCGCTAGCCAAGATTTTTATTTTAAACCAAGATTTTTACTCTAAAATAATTATTTTTGACAGAAAATGGTTTGCTAATAAGCCTTTAATACTCGATTTTTTCAATGAATAGCAGCACTGTAATTGATTTAAATCATTGGTCATTTGCATTAAAATCATGATTTAAACAGGGTGTCTACTAACCGGGAAATAACCGGGAATTTAAATTGACCGTGAAAAATCGGGAATTAACCGGCAATTTTCCGTCAAACCGGGAACTTTCTTTCTGGGCTAATAAATTTGACTACCGTCAAACGGGGCTATTATGGTACAAAAATCGCATTTTTTTGTATTCTATGCTTCACCAAAAATCAGAATTTTACACAAAAATTTTTTTAACTAACTGGTCACGTTATTCACATCCTTCTGAAAGTTCACTGTAAGTTTTACCATAAAAAAAACATTTTTTCTTCGAGTTATAGGAACTCAAAGTTTGTATTATAATAATTTCGCAGCCGGGGCTATTATGGTACAAAACTTATTTTTGTTTATAAAATAAAGAAAACATTTTATTTTTTTCATTCAACTATGTGGGAACCTTTTAATAATTATCCCAGAGACAAATTTTTTATAAATTTCCAAATAGTAATTATTATTATAGAAATTATTTATAAAAATATAAAGTTAAATAATGAAATTTTTCAAAATTTGTATTTTGTGTTATTTGAATAATTAAACGACTTAATATGGTCTATAACAACGTTTTGAGCTATTTTATATCAAGCAATATTGAAATTAACTTAAAACCCTTGTAAATAATATGATATTATTATAAGTGGTTTTCGAGGTTATGATGCACCCTTTGTCAAGTTTGACAAATTTGACCTATTTCCAATTTTCTGACAAAAAATACAACATTTACGTATCAAAAACAATTAAACCAAAGCACAGAAACCTTTTTTACTGTTTTAATAAAACGAATTTTCATAAAATAATTAAAATAGTTTTGTACCAGAATAGCCCCGCTATGTGCTGAACTTTCAGTTTTTAACCATTTTCTTCTTAAATTCTTAATAAAAAGTTAGCCCACTAAGTGAGTATAGTCCCAACTAAATTCTCAACACGTACCTTAAATATCTTTTACATGGAATTTGTCAATATTAAGATCGAAGCAGATTTTTAGAGAACTTTCAATTTTTTAATGAAATTGGTATGTATATATGAATTTTTTCCGGATTTTTGATAAAGAATTTAGTAGAAACAGTACTGTTATTTTGTTTGTAAAATATCACACTATATTTACAAATAAAAATCATATTTATAAATTTCAAAATAAATATTTTAGAAATAAAAAACCAGCTTGTACCATAATAGCCCCCGGTGTACCAGAATAGCCCCGTTCGACGGTAATATATCAATTTGTTTTATAAATAAAGATGGTAATTTTATGCATTTTGAACCAATCTGATTATGCGTTTAAATTTTGTATAATTATGCGACAATTATGCAATTGAAAAATAAAAAATATACATTAAAAATTAAAAAATAATATAATATATTCTCATGATATATAGATGTTTGTCTAACTATATTTTTTTCTTAACGCTAACAATACCGCAAAACAATGAACGAAATTAAACATGAAAAAGTCAAATTATTATGAAAAAATGTAGATAGAACTTCAGTTTTTTTATTAGACTGTACATTGCAAATATTAGTTTATATAGTTATGGGCTATTCTATTGTGTGCTTTCAATTATCAATTATTTTTATCATATTTCAATTATTTTCTTCGATATTCAATAATTCTCGGCTTTTTTCAATATTTTTTGTTCAATTATCGATTACGTTCTTGAAGCTTCAATTCAATTATTCAACTATTCAACTGTTTTCATAAATTCACAATTATTTGCTTCAGCTGACAATTGTTCATTTCAATTTTCAATTATTTTCTTCAATTTCCAATTATTTTCTACAATTCACAATTATTTTCTTCCATTTTGAATTATTTTCATTAATTTCACATTATTTCTTCATTTCTCAATTATTTTCTTCGATTTTCTACAATTTTCTTCAATTGCCAATTATTTTCTTCAATTTTCAATTATTTTCATCAATTTCTAATTAATTTCTTCAATTCTGAAATATTTTCTACGATTTTCAATTATTTTAATCAATTTTTAATTCTTTTCTTTAAATCTTTAATTTCTTCAACTCAAAATTATTTTTTTCAATTGCCAATTATTTGATTCAATTTTCAATTATTTTCTTCAATTTTCAATGATTTTCATCAATTTTTAATTATTTTCTTCAGATCTCAATTATTTCCTTCAATTTTTAATTATTTAATTTAATATTCAATAATTCTCGGCTTTTTTCAATGCTTTTTTCAATTATCATTTATTTATTTCACATCTCAATAACTACTCCAATTTTCAATTATTTTCTTCTATAATCAATAATTCTCGGCTTTTTTCAATATTTCTTTTTCAATTATCAATTATGTTTTTGAAACTTCAATTCAATTCATCAATTATTATTCAACAATTTTCATAAAATCACATTTTCTTCAATTTTAAATTATTTTTTACAATTTTTAATTAATTTCTTCAAATTACAATTTTACATTCTTCATTTTTTATTGTTTTCTTCAATTTCTATAATTCCTGGGTTGTTCAATTTCTTTTTTCTTCAATTATCACTTATTTTCTTCTACTTTCAATCCAATTGTTCAATTCTTGAATTATTTTCTTTAATTTTCGACATTCAATTCCATTCTTCAATTTTCAAGTGTTTTTTTTCAATATTCAATAACTCTAGGCTTTTTACAATTATTTTTTTAAAATTCTCAATTATTTTCTTCAATTTTAAATTATTTTCTTTAATTTTTAATTATTTGCTTTAATTTTTAATTTTTTGTTCAATTTTCAATTGTCTGTTTCAATATTCAGTAATCTCGACTTTTTTCAATTATTTTTTTTCAATTATCAATTATTTATTTCATGTTTCAAAACCTCCTTCAATTTTCAATAATTTTCTTTTATTTTCAATTTAATTGTTCAATTAGTCAATTATTTTTTCAATTCTCAATTAATTTCTTTAAATAACAATTCTATTCTTCAATTTTTAATGTTTTCTTAAATATTAAATAATTCCTGGTATTTTCCATTTTTTTTTTTAATTATAAATTATTTTCTTCTTTTTTCAGTCCAATTGTACAGTTATTTTCTTTCATTCTCAATTATTGTATTCGAATTTCAATTTTATTTCTCAATTTTCAATTGTTTTTTTTTTAATATTCAATAATTCTGTGTTTTTCCGATTTCAATTTTATTTCTCAATTTTCAATTTATTTCTTCAATTTTGAATTATTAACTTAAATTTTGAATTTTTTTTTTTTTTTTTGATTTTCTATCTTGGTGACCAATTTTTAATTATATTCTTTGAATTTAATAACCATTGTCCAATTTTTTTTAATTATTGTTCAATTGTCGACTAATCTTTCATTTTTTTTAAATTTTCTTTCTAATTGTCAAATATCTTTGTCATTGTTCAATTATTTATTTACATTATTAATTATTTCTTTTCAGTATTAATTGTTTCTTTTAATTCTCAATTATTATTTTTTGTAAGTTTAATATTTGATTCTTCAATTCTCAATTATATTCTTTGAATTTCAATTCTTTTCTTCAATTATCAACTGTTATCTTCAATTTTTGTAGCCATTTGTAGGTTTATTTATACTTAAAATAAAATTTTAATTAAAAATAGAAAAAACCAGGGAAAAAAGGAACAAAAACTGGGAAAAACCGGGAAAAACCGGGAAATGACCGGGAATTTTGTGGGACGAAATTAGTAGACACCCTGTTAAATAAAAAAAACTTTCCAATTCTCCGGATGTCTAATACTGCGTGTAAAAAACCGCAAAATGTAAAAAAAAAACAAAAAAATTTGTGGATAAATTTTCATATTTCAATTTTAATATTTTATTCTGTATAAAATTTAAAAAATTGTGATAATACAGTTGATCAAAATACCTACGATCTAGAAATTTTTAGTATGAAGATAACACAAAATTGTATTCAATTTTTATATCTTTAGGCGTCATTGTCTATAATAATAATCCACAAGATTCATTCATTCTTTCACTTTGTCCACACCTGAAGTTTGGTACTTAGATATTTTTTTGTTTTAAATCGGATACGTTTTAAAAAATGCATTTAAATTGATTAAAATTTAAATCCTCAAATAATTTATTTTCATTAATAAATAAATCTATCATTTTTTCTACATTTTTCAACACTTTTCAATATACAATTATTCTCTTTGAATTTTATCATTATTTATAATTTATAATTCTCGCCAGTTTTTGAATTTTTCTTTCGATTGTATTTTTCTCATTTCTCAATTATTTTCTTTAATATTTAACTAGCAACATTAACGCGCGCCCAAGCGCGTGACAAACTTTGCATTGTTGTTGGTCATTTAAGACAATAAATTTTTGAAAATTCAAATAATGACAATTACGAAATTAAAGAATATATCTGAAAAATGCTGAAGATAAGAAGAAGACGAAGACAGTTAAGAACAGAATTTAAAAAATGACTAGATTAATTAATAGGCAACTGAAAAAAATAATTGAAAAAATTAAACAATAAATAATTAAATTTAAACAAAAGAGTTGGATAATTATAGGAATAACTGTTGCAAATAATTGCAAATCGAAAAAATTAATTGAAATTAAAAAAAAAAATATTAAAAAATTGAGGAAATAAATTGAAAATTGAAGAATTAGATTAAAATTTAAAAAAATAATTGATACTTGAAAATAAAATTGCAAAATGACGAAAATAATTGACAATTGAAAAGAAAATTTAAAAAATGGCTAGATTTGTACACAGCCGAAGAAAATCATTTAAAAAATCAAAGAATAATTATAAAATTTTAAGATAATAATTAAAAATTGAAAAAACTGTTGGAAATAATTGAAAATTGCGAAAAATAATTAATAATTGAGGGAAACAGTTGAAAAATTCAAGAAATTATGTGAATAATGACGAAAATAATTGTCAGTTAAAAACAAAATTTGAAAAATGACTAGATTAATTAATAGGCAACTGGAAAAAATATTTGAAAAAATTAAACAATAAATATTAAATTTGAACAAAAAAATTGGATAATTATAGGAATAACTGTTGCAAATAATTGTAAATTGAAAAAATTAATTTAAATTAAAAAAAATATTAAAAAATTGAGGAAATAAATTGAAAATTGAAGAATTAGATTAAAATTTAAAAAAATAATTGATACTTGAAAATAAAATTGCAAAATGACGAAAATAATTGACAATTGAAAAGAAAATTAAAAAAATGGCTAGATTTGTACACAGCCGAAGAAAATCATTTAAAAAATCAAAGAATAATTATAAAATTTTAAGATAATAATTAACAATTGAAAAAGCTGTTGGAAATAATTGAAAATTGCGAAAAATAATTAATAATTGAAGGAAACAGTTGAAAAATTCAAGAAATTATGTGAATAATGACGAAAATAATTGTCATTTGAAAACAAAATTCAAAAAATGACTAAATTAATAGACAACTGACAAAAATAATTGTAAAAATTAAGCAAGAAATATTAAATTAAAAAAATTTATTCGCTAATTGGAAAATAAGAAAATTAAAGGAATAATTGTTAGAAATAATTGCACGTTTAACAACTGGATTGATAATAAAAAAAATAATTGAAAATTGAAGAAAGTAATTAAAAATTAAAGAATGGAATTGAAATTTATGGAATATATTGAAAAATTGATAGAAAGTAATGGAAAAAGATGAGAATTAATGAATATAGAAGAAAACAATTGAAGACTGAAGAATAAAAATAAAAATTAAAGAATGAATTAAAAATTAAGGAATATAATTAAACAGTTGTATTTAAAATTAAAGAAACTTAATAATAATAAAAAAAGACAATAATTTTTTAATATTAAAGAAAATAAGTGAAAATTGGAATTTCATTATGAAAAAAATAATTTAAAATTAAAGTAGTTCTAGAATTGAATAATTAAATTGAAATTTTAAAACAATTTTTATTAGTGGAAAAATAAATAAAAATATCCGAGAATTATTGAAATTATTGAAAATCAATAAAAATAATTGAAAATTATAGAAAATATTTGGGAATTAAAGAAAATAATTAAAAATGGAAGAAAAAAATTGAAAATTAAAGAATCAAATGGAAATTTTAAGAAAATAATTGATATTTCTATTTTTATAATAAATAAATAAATAAATAATTAAAAAAAACTAACAATATAACGAAAATATTTAAATATTGATGAAAATAATTACCTAACTTAAAAAAAAGAAAATTAACAATTGGAGAAAAATCGAAAAATGGTTAGAGTAATCGGCATTCAAACAAAAAAAAAAATTTAATTTGATGAAGAGTCATAAAATTAAAGGAGAACAATAAATTGTCAATTGAAAACTGATGAAAATAATGGAAAAACTTGTAGAAATTAAATGAAAATGAAAGAAATCAATTGGAAATTGAAGAATTGTATTGAAATTTCAAGAAAATATTTGACAATTGAAGGAAATACGAAGAGTGGCAAGAATAATCGAACAAACATTTCTAAAATCAACAACGGAACAAAATAATTTGAAAAAATTAAAGAATAATTATAAATTTTAAAGAGAATAATTATTTATTGAAAACTGTTGAAAATTATAGAAAAAATTATAGATTTATTTGTTAATGAAACTAATATTATTTGAATTGATATTTATAAATTTAAATTTTAATTAACTTACATGCAAAAAATATCCATGTGTCAATGTAATTCTTTCATCATCAATTTATTTCTTTATTTTTTAATTATTTTCTTCAATTTTCACTTGTATTCTTTGTTTTTATATTATTTTATTCAATATTCAATAATTCTCGCAATTTCTCAATTATCAATTATTTTCTTGAAATTTCAATACAATTCTTCAATTTTCATTTATCTTCTACAATTTTTTCCATTATTTTCATCAGTTATCAATTGCCAATTTATTATTCTTTTTCAATTTTATGATTATTCATTAATTTAAAAAAAATTTTAGTTCAAATACCGATTATTTTCACAATTTTTCGAGTTTTTTTTTACAATTTTTAATAATTTTATGCTTTTTCATACAGGAAGCTTTGTGATCGTTAAGATTTTCGATTTTCCAAAAATATTCTAAATCGACTCATTTTCATCTAAAAAGCGTAAATTTTCATTCCTAAGCAAATGTCCAGATGTAGGTGTGTGTGCGTGTGTGTGTATGTATGCGTGTGTATGTATAGCGTTTTTTGTGTATAACATATCTCCAGAACGCTTGAACGGATTTTAATAAAATTTAGATGACTTATTAATCTCATGAATATCTAAATTTGAACACAAGAATTTTTGATAATATCAAATCAAAAATTTTTGAGCACCTTTTTTCATCGAAAAAAATCGTTTTTTTACCAAATTTTTTTCCATGCGAAAAATACAACTTAACGAATACAATAATCATATCTCTTATCTCAAAACGAATCGATTGACCTATATAACTTTTATATATGATCAAAAATTCGTAAAATAATTCATGTTCCTTCATTTTTTTTACATTAAATTTAATAGACATCATTTTCACCTAGTTTTTCACTACATTAAATTTTTGATTTCAGTGAAAAATATTAAATATTTCATATAACCTATCAATAATTTTAAAGAAAATATGATTTTTTTATCTAGAAAAAAATTGTCGCTGAAAAATATTGAAAATTGTGTAAGTTCAATATTTAAGGGGAGGATCAAGAGAAATTTTTTCAATTTTTAATAATTCTTTTCTATTATGATTTCAATTACTTAAAATACAATTTCGTACTATTTTTTATCATTTCTCAAATATTTTCTACAATCCTTAATTATTTTAATTGTTTTTAAATTGATTCTCCAAATCTTAAATTTACCTCCCTCAAATTTCAATTATTTTGTTTACTTTTCTCAATCACTTTTCCAATTTTAATTATTTTTGCCTTCACATTAAATCAATTTAATTATTTATTCCTTCACTTTATATTATTTATCGCAAATTTAAATTTGTTTTTTTAACTTACCATTATTTTTGTCCTTTTGCAATTAATATTTTCAATTTTTAATCATTTTCATAATTTCTAAATAAATTTACTGAACTTCCAAATATATATCTGAATTTTCAATTCTTTTGTTCAATTTTCATTTCTTTTTATTATTTTGCAATTATTTTCTTCATCTTTTAATATTTTCAATATTTTTAAATTCATTTCCTAAATTTTTAGTTGGTATCTCAAATTTAAATTATTGTCTTTAATTCTCAATTTTTTAAAAGATTTTTTAATTATTTCCTTTTGCTTAAAAATAAATTATGTACTTTTATATTATTTTCTCCGATTTTTAATTATTTTCATTCTTTTGGCACAATTTTCAAAAATTTCAATTATTTATCTGAAATTTCATTTAATACTTTCATCAATTTTCGATTATTTCTGCAATTTTTTAATTATTCTCTTTAATTAAAAATTTTATGTAATTTTGTAATTATTTTCCTTTTTTAAACATATATTCTACAATTTTTTCAATTATTTCTCTCAAATTTTATTTAATATTTTCAATCTTACATGTTAAAATTATTTTCTTGATAAATTTCAATTATTTTTACTCAATCTTAAATTATTTTTGAATTTTGAATTAATTTGATTATTTTTCAATTCTTTTCCTTTATTGTTAATTGTTATTCCTATTGTCTATAATTATTTTCTAGAATTTTTAAGTATTTTTCTCAAACTTCAATTATTTTCTTCAATTTATATAATTATTTTCAATTGTTTTCATAGCTTCCAATTTTCTTGATTAATTATCGTAAATTTCATTTAATTTTAGCTTTCTTCAATTCTTTTCTCCAATTTTAAATTATTCTCATTTTTTTCAAATGATTTCTAAGATCTTCATATATTGTTCTCAAATATAAATTATTTTCTTTTTATTTAAAAAAAAATCCTGTAATTTTTTCAATTATTTCACTTCAATATAATTTATTTTTTACAACATATCATTGTTTTTATCATATTTTAATGATTTCCTTCAAGTTTCAAATAAAAAACTCATTTTCAATTATTTTCTCCATCTTTTAGTATTTTTATTATATCTCAATCAATTTCCTAAATTATCCGTTATTATCTCAAATTTAGATTATTGTCTTTAATTTTTATTTTTTTAAACGGTGTTTCAATTATTTTCTTGTACTTAAAAACAAATTCTGTAATTTTATATTTTTTCGCTGCTTTTTAATTATTTTCATTCTTTTGGCTTAATTTTCAAAAATTTCTATTGTTTATCTGAAATTTCAATTATTATTTTCATAAATTTTTTAATTATTCTCTTTAATACAAATTTTTAACTAATTTTGTAATTATTTTCCCTTTTTAAACATATATTCTACGATTTTTTCAATTATTTCTCTCAAATTTTATTTAATGTTTTCAATCTTTCATATTTAAATTATTTTCTTCATAAATTCCAATTATTTCCAGTATATTTGAATTATTTTTTCAATTTTAAATTAATTTTATCATTTTTCAATTATTTTCCTTTTACAATCTTCAATCTAAAATTTTTCGGTCATATTGTTAAAATTAAAAAAACATGTTTTAATCATTTTAGAATTACTTTTTTTTTTGTAAAATTAAAAATTTTCAAAACCTATCCATTAGTATTAGATTGTGAAAAACATTTTTTGTCACTTTTTATTTTATGTCGACTTAATTCCTTGTAAAAAATTACTATAAACATACTTTCTCTATGAGAGAGCAATAATTTAATTATAATTCAAAATAATAAATTAGATTTAAGGAAAATGTAGTTTAAACATTTTAAAGGATTGGGCATAAATAATATAAATAACAGTTTTTTTAATATCATTATGGTATATTCAAATTTCTAAGGCTTTCAAAAAACCTTCTTGGCACCAATGGTATACACTTAATGTGTACAATCACTATAAGGTACATAATATTATTATATTATTACAGTACACTGTATATAGTGTTACTATAAAAATGAAAAATCACAGTCACAATACAAAATGAACTCTGTTGTTCCTACATGTTATAAAATAAAATATATGGATTTATATACAAACATGACAAACATAATACTATAAGTACAAAAAAGCTAATGAAAATAGCACCTACATCTTTTAAAAAATTTAATAAACGAATCTAACATTCTTAACTTTTTTTTTTCTTAAGTGAAATATTGCAAAGAGCAGCAAATTTTCTTTGCTTTTTTTTATAGCAATTTCTACTTTTATTTGTCTACTTTTATAAATTAGAAATTGAGTAAAAAATTTGTTTTCATAATTTCATAACACAGGTCTGTAAAGTTTATCAACGATATCGTTTTTTGATCCAAAAATATGAAGAGGTTGCTATTAATGTTTCGAATACAAATTTATTTTTATTACTTTTCGTTTCCTATTTTGGTAACAAATTACCAAAAATGATATTTACTCGCTCAGAAACTTAGTTTACGATTAAATGGAATTTTCACCAAATAGAATTACACGAATATTTATATTCCTCTTCAAAAAATTTTTGTGAAAAATTTCTTCAACGCTGATAAAATTTACAAACGTCTGTTTTATAAATCTTCTCCTTTCATGTGAAAATAATTCACAACGCAGGAGTTAAATATAATTCGGGCTGAACAAGAAAAGCGCCCAAAACTTTACCACAATTGGAATTATCATCAAGTGCTAAATAATTTTTCATAGGCAGTAAAAAATTTTCATATGGATCAGTATTGAGCTGGTATTCTTGAATGGCAGTAAAAGCTGCTTTAAACGAGGGCTGTCTCTGAGAATGAAACATGCCTCTTGAACCGTGCAAGACAAGTGCACCTTTTTTCTCCACTTCGCTGCAAACCGACATGTACATGCAGTGATCTGGCCTATAATTATATCTGCAAGAATACACATACAGTTTCTCGGGATGATAGTGAAATATAATGTTGATTATATCTTGATCACCCCACGTTATTTTCAATCGGTATTGTTTGTAAATAGGCACAACATATTCCGTCCATCTAAAGTTCCTCATTCGAGTCAAATTCATCAGCATTACTCCAGAATTGACCCCGAGTTTTCCATAGAATGGATGCTTCGCAAATCTATTGTACCAGCCGACATTAGAGTCCTCGTGTTCAGGACTTAGAGCAGCCAATTGACTCGAATTCATGTTTCTAAATTCGTCCCAAATTAATTCTGGAGGTGAGAGGAACAACGTGTCTGTGTCCATGTAGAGAACGGAATCTGTATCGTTGAGCAAAGTCTGAAAAATGATTTTAAAAATTGGATTAGTTGTTGTAGAGTTTTGTTATAATTTTCGAGGATGCAGGGTGGCCACTTAACCGGGAATTAAAAAATTGACAGGGAAAATCGGAAAATTTGTCACTAAAACGGGAATTTCTTCGTGGATCTAAAAGTTCTGAGAAATTTTATCGAACATTAATTTTTTTCATATATATCACAAATCTATAATAATAATAATAATCTGCAAGTTCTTTCATTCCTTCATTCATTTTTTGTCTGTTCACTACTGAAGTTTGGCACATAGATAATTATTTTTTGTTTTAAATCAGATGCTTTTTAAAAAGTGAATTTAAATTGATAAATATAAGTTCAAATAATGTTAGTTTCATTAAGGAGGTTCTATCGTAAACAGAATTAACATTACCATTTAAATCAAATTTGGTCCACTGGTAGATAATGGTTTTATAATGATGTAGTTACATTTTTCAAACATCAAGGTACTTTTCAAAATATATGTAAAAATATGGATATATATGACAAATGACTCAATTCCCATAAAACTTAATGTTAAATGTTAAAAACGAAAACCCTTATAACTTTTTTCACAAGTACCTTGAGGTCTTAAAAATGTTACTATGTACATCATTATAAAACCATTATCTACCAGTGGACCAAATTTAATTAAATTGGTAATCTTAATTCTTTTTACGATATAACCTTCTTAATCAGTAAATCTATAATTTTTTCAATAATTTTCAACAGTTTTCAATATACAATTATTCTCTTTAAATTTATTAATTATTCTTTAATTACTTAAAGAATCTTCAAAAAATCTATTATATTTAATTACTTTAGTCATTTGTAATTTTTTTTCCAATTATCAACTATTTTCTTAAAATTTCAATTTAAATCTTTGATCTTCAATTCATTCCTTCAATTTTTAATTAATTTCTTCAATTCTCAATTATTTTCTTCAACTTTAATTTCAATTGCATTCTTCGTTTTTCAATTATTTTATTCAGTATTCAATAATTCTCGCATTTTCTCAATTATCCATTATTTTCTTTTAAATTCAATACAATTCTTCAATTTTCATTTATTTTATACAATTTTTTCCATAGTTTTCATTAGTTTTCAATTGAATTGAATTCATTTTATTCCATTTAATTCTTTAATTTCAAATTTAATTCTTCAATTTTTAATTATTTTCTTCAATTCTCAAATATGTTCTTTAATTTTTAATTATTTTTATCGATTTTCAATTAATTCCTGAATATTAAATAATTCTCGGATTCTCTCAATTCCGTTTTTCAATCATAAACATTGTTTCAAAATTTCAATTCAATTATTCAATTCTACAACTATTCTCTTTCTCTTCAATTCTCAGTTATTTTCTTCAAATTTAAATTCCAATTTTTCATTAGTTTCTTTAATATTAAATTATTTTAATTAAGTTAAAGTTTATTAGTTTAAGTTTATTTAATTTAATTAAGTTTATTTAATTTTAAATACTGTTGTTCAATTATTTTCTAATATTTTCTAAATAATATATTTAGTCATTTTGTAATTTTTCCTTCAATTATCAACTATTTTCGTAAAATTTCAATTTAATCTTCAAATTATTTTTTTAATTTTTAATTATATTCTTCAATTCTCAATTCTTTCTTCAATTCTCATTTATTTTCTACAGTTTTTTTACATAATTTTCAGCAGTTGTCAATTGACAATTTATAATTCTTCTTCAATTTTATGATTATTCATTAATTTAAATTTTTTGTTAGAATGCCGATTATTCTCAACATTTTTCGATTTTTATTTCAATTGTTAATTTTTTTAACAGTTAATTATTTTCGTCATATTGTAATTTTTCTTTTAATTATCAATTATTTTCCTTTAATTTGTATTTAATTCTTTAATTTTCAATTTATTTCTTCAATTTTTAATTATTTTCTTCAATTCTCAAATATTTTCTTTAATTTTCAATTATTTTTATCGATTATTATCAATTAATTCCTCAATATTCAATAATTCTTGGATTTGTCCAATTATATTTTTCATTCATAAAAATTGTTCTAAATTTTCAATTCACTTATTCAATTTTAGAACTATTCTCTTCAATTCTCCGTTATTTTCTCCAAATTTAAATTTCACTTTTTAATTTTCAATTACCTTTTTTAAATTTAAATTCCATTCTTCAATTTTTAATTACTTTCTTCAATTTTCAATTGCTTTTTTCTATTTTAATTATTTTTTTCGATTTTTAGTCCAGTTGTTAAATCTGGAATTATTTCCAACAATTATTCCTATAATTTTGTTCATTTTTCAATTTGCAATTATTTTCTTTAAATTTAATATCTCTTGTTTAATTTTTTCAATTATTTTTTTCAGTTGTTGTTTTTTTTAGTTATTCTCCTAATTCTACTACTATTTCCTTCAATTATTAATTATTTTTCCCAATTTAAAATTATTTTCTACAATTTTTTAAGTTTTCAATTATTACTTTAAAATTTTATATCATTCTTTGATTTTTAAAATTATTTTGTTTTAGTTGTGTAATAATCTAGCCATTTTCAATTGTCAATTATTTTCGTCATTTTGTAATTTTTTTTTTAAATTATCAATTATTTTTTTAAATATCCATTTAATTCTTCAATTTACAAATTATTTCTTCAAGTTTTAATTATTTTCTTCAATTCTCAAATATTTGCTTTAATTTCTAATTATTTTTATCGATTTTCAATTAATTCCTCAATATTCAATGATTCTCAGATTTTTTCAATTATTTTTTTCACTCATAAAAAATGTTTCAAAATTTCAATTCAATTATCAATTCTAGAACTATTCTCTTCAATTTGTAGCTATTTTCGTCAAATATAAATCCCAATTTTTAATTAGTTTCTTTAATATTAAAAAATTATCCCTTTTTTCTATTATTTTTTTTTAATTATCATTAAGGTTCTTTAATTTTAAATACGATTGTTCATTTATATTCTTTAATTTTTAATTTAATTAAATTTTTTTTTTCCATTCTTCAGTGTTCTTCTATATTAATTAATTCTCGGCTTTTTCAATTTTTAAGTACATTCTTTAAATTTAAATCTTATTCTTTAATTAGTAATTGCTTTCTTTAATTTTCAATATTTTTTTTTAAATTTTAATTATTTTTTTCGATTTTTAATCCGGTTGTTAAATGTGCAATTATTTCCAACAATTATTCCTATAATTTTCTTGATTTTTCAATTTGCAATTATTTTCTTTAAATGTAATATTTTTTTTAATTCTTTTAATTATCTATAATGGAGGAGCACTTTTTCAAAAGTTGATAAATCCATTTTCCAGAAAAGTTGAAATAATCACAAATTTAACATATTAGGAACCTTACAAATCGATCTGTCATTGTTAAATTCAAGAAAAAAATTTATCATCAAAGAATTTTTAATTTAAAAAAAACTTGGACTTAACCAAGATGATTTAAAATTTTAATTTTTTTCCTAGAATAAATTACAAAAACCTTTAAATTCCTTAATTACTATAAACTGTAATTAAAAATAAATCTCCTTAAGTGCAAACAACATTCGTATATAAATAATTTCGTATATTTTTTCTACTTTATAATTAACTCTGGGGTTAGGTGCGAAACTGCATTTGTTTAATTTTCTCGAAATAACAAAATGTGGATTTATCAACTTTTGAAAAAGTACTCCTCAATTAATCTAGTCATTTTTCGAATTTTGTTTTCAATTGACAATTATTTTCGTAATTTTTTATATATTTTCTTCAATTTTTCAATAATTCTCGTAATTTTCAACTATTTTATTCAATTATTAATTATTTTCCACAATTTTCAATTATTATCTTAATATTTTATAATTATTCTTTGATTTTTTGAAATTTATAAGATAAATTATTGTCAAAAAATTTAGATTTTAATATTTTGTGATAATACAACTTTTTAAGCTTTAATTATAATTAATAAGATTATAAGAATGTGCAAATTTTAAATTTAAGTATAAAGTTATACTTTAAATATAAAGGCGAATTTCGAAAAAATAAAAATACTGTTTTAATTTTTCGAATATTTGTGAGCGGGTAAAACCGGAAATTTAATTTTATAAAAAAGTGGCCACTCTGGAATGGCATGTCTGTTACTGATTGAATAATGATGAATTGTAGTTCTTAATTTAATTAATAAGTTTTAATTAGGTCAAAAAATATATCGACAAGGTCAAACAGGATGAGAGTTTAAAATGATCTTTAAGTTCTGAACTTTCAAATGAACAAAGTTATTATTTTAATATTTTCCAAATTTAAATTTGACCAACAATAATGTTCTGCATACCAAAAAAATGATTTGGATATTTGAAGAATTGAATTCCTCTGTTATATTTTGTGTTTCAAAAGTTATTCTTGAAAATATTTCCATAGAAAAACAAATTTTGTTTAAATGAACGTTCAGAACTTTAGGTACGTAGTTAAAAACGATATCAAGTCATGAATTAAACTTCCTCTTAAAAATTTTAAGGATGTATGACGGGTGAAATCAGCTGGAGTATTTTAGTCGGATTGTTCAAAATCAATTTCCACGTAAAAAAACAAATACAATCGACATTATAAATTCTTTGTTGTGAATTAAAAAATTCCGATTAACAATAAATCCTGAAGAGGAAGTCGACTATGACTAGTCGCATTGTATTATTGATTCATTGTTGGTCGATTTCTACACTTGGATTTGTAAAATGTAAACATTTTTAATTATATGGAGATGCCTTAATCAACGCCCTTTACGTAAGCATTTTCATGCTTTCTGCTTTTTCATTAGCATTACACGCGAGTTCACACTTCGCTGATCACGCGATTCATAATCTTGTTGCTTAGTTGATTAAAGTCTTCTCCATTGTTCCATAAAACTTCCTACTTGTTAGTAGATTATAATGTAAAATGAAAAAAGCAATTACAAAAAATAATAAAATAAAAAAAGCATACAATAGAAAAATAATACAATCCTCAAAAAACAAAAACCTTAAGAAAATATTCATCATATTAGTCGGTATTTATGAAATTCTTATTTTACCAATATTTACTTACTGGAAGAAACAATCTTTGAGCAGCACAAGGTTTAAAAAGTTTCCTCCACGTAACATTGTCTCCCACAGGAAATTCAACAGGTCTCACGACAAATTCGAATGTTTTGTTGTAAATTTCTTTCCAATCAGAGAGCTTTTCGGAGAAGGCTTGTATTAAATTATTATCGGAAATAACAATGAATCGGAGCGGTCGTTTAGAGAAAATTAAGGCAGATTTTATCATTGTTAGTGATTCTTCTAATCGATCTCCACAAGCAACAACGCATATTATCACTTCTCCCGGGACACTTTTTTCTAAAACGATAACCGATTTTGAGAACGTTGTGCTTGGCCTGGTTCGAATGTCGTAAATTCTTAACAAAATGAGTAAAGTTGCGAATCCAATGCATAAGCAAAATGCTCTGTAGATCGATTTCATTATTTTTGGATAATTGAGAGTATCTCATTATAAATTAATCGTCTTGTTGAGAATGAGCTGCGGATAAAATGGCATTTTTAATCTGTAATTAAAAGTTATTTATTATTTCGTAATTTAAAGAGTTAGTCATAGACCTTTTAAAAAATAATTTTTTTTTTACTATTAAAAGGTGCTTTACAGTTTAACCCCGTAAAAAGCATATAAATAAAAATAACTTATAGGTGTTAAATTATAAAAGAAAAAATATTGATAAAAAGAGTAAATTTTAGTAATAAATTTTTTAATGTGTTTTGTATATAAAAATAATCAAATCTGACCAGTAAGTTGTTTTTTAAAATTACTTAACATATTTAGTGAAATTAACAAGAAAATATTAAACATAAATTATTAACAAAATTGTTTAATTACGCCTAAAGAATGCATTTGTTATTTAACTTGTCATATTTGACTGTTTACTAACGAAAATCACCTGATGACATAACCTTAAACGGAAATTACGTTTTTTTAATATAAGTTTTCAGGAATAATAATGTCTTACACAACAAAATAAACTACTTTTAAATTTTCAAATGAAAACAAAACCTTGGAAAAAATACTGTAAAAATGTGTTATTTGTTTAAAAATCGAAATTAATAGAAATAAGAAAAAACACGAAATTGTTCTGTCTTGAATATTTTACTACATTTTGCAACTTTCAACTCCTAGACTTCCTAGATAAACTAACTAGCATATAATAATTAATAAAAGATTTGAAAATTAATTAACTTACTTGAACGTAAATTACAATAACACGCAAGTATCCAAACATATTTTTATCCAAATTTGTGTATTTCTTAGAGAAAAACTTATAAGCTGCATTCTTTTTTTATTCTTTGTTCAACAAAAGTTATATTTTTGTTTCCAGTGAGTTATAAATATTTTATAATCATCATAAACAGAATAATTAAAGCTAAAGAATGTTATGCTGTGGAAGACTAAACAAATTTACTCGACGTTTACTACTGTCAGGAGCGTATCTATTTAAAAGTTTTCGATAACAAAAAAAAATTTTTAGTTACAATTTACTTTTAGAAAAAGTAGGAAATATTGGAAGAAATTCAATGTTTTTTACAATTTGTATCGGAAAACCTAAGTTTGAAATATGGTAAATTTACTGCAAAAAATATAAAAGAAGTATTATATATAGAATCAAAGATATTAATTAAGTCATGAAACCAGGGCTGATAAAAATCATGATTTTTTTTTATTTAAATTAAAAATTGATTCTTTAAAAATATAATCAGTATATAAAATCTCCAAATGTTTATTAGTAAGTAGTTTATTAAAAAAATTAAGAAAAAATTTAAAAAAACAATGAAACAGTGACAAAAAAATATATAAAAAAGTAGAAACTATCTTTTCAAAAAATTAAACTATTTCCGGACGTTTTTTTAAATTAAAGTAGTAAATAAGATGATAATTAACAAAACGTTCAAATATATTACTAAAGGGAACAAAATTGTAAAATTAGAAAAATTAGAGAATTATTTTATACAAATTAAAGAAAAAGGAATTTACAAAATTTTGTAAAATTATATAAACAAATTTTAAAAGAAAATAAATTTTATGAAATAGAAGAACGATGTTCAAATGAGCATAAATGTAGTACAAGATTAAATTTACATAATATAAAATAATAAAAGAATTAAAGCTTTCAAAAAATTGGGAAATTTAAAAAATGTAGATAGAAGCACCAAATAAATCTTTTCAAAAATTTGTACTTACAAGATAAAAACTAAACAATTGAAAAGAAGGAAAAATACTTCTTAGAAATGGAAAAAAGATGACAAAAATTAAAGAATTAATTAAAATGCAAGAAAGAACTAAAAAATATAACATCAAGAAAATTAAATAAATAGGAAGAAAATAGAGAAATGTATTTTTCCTTAATCTAACAAACTGAAAAAATGTAAAAAGTACCAAAAGTGAAATTAAAAAATGTATAAATCAAGATAAATAAAAAGTCCATAAAAAAAATTTTAAAATCTTTTAAAAATAAAAAAGTTTAAGCAAATTAAACCAAACACATTTTTATAATATTACTCTTAAAATAAGTCCAACAATAAATTTATAAGAATAAAGAAAATCTAGAAATTTTATAGAAGAATAAGTAAGTTTGCAAAACATCTCGCAAAAATAAACAAGATGTAAAAAAAATTAAATAAACTTACAAAAAAATGAGCGTATTCATTTTTAAAAATATGAAAATATTTATGAAGATCAACGAAATAAAAAGTTTAGTAAATGTTATAATAACAAAATTGTGTAAAATAAAATCAAATAATTTTGCATAAAAAGAGAAAAATTTAAAAAAATTCTAAAATAAAACAAAAGTAAAAAATATCAAAAGTAAAAGTAGAAAAGTTCTTAAAATTTTGTAAAAATAAGAAATTATAAGATAAAAATTAAACAGTTTCGAAAAATGGAAATTTCTTAGAAATCTTGTAAGAATAAAAAAAAGATTATTGTGAATATGGAAAATAATTAATATTATTTAATTATTTTGCAGTAATTAATATGTATTTAAATTTTAATTAATTAAAATTTAAAAGTTGGAACCAGCCCCCTGAATCTCGCGTTGAAACGCATAGAATAGACTGTCATGAGAGTCGACGGGTGACTGTAGATGGCGTTGGATGTCACCTAGGCTGAGATTTGAAAAAATACAGAGACAATTTGATAAAAATCAAATATTTGATTAATTAAACTATTTTAAAACGTGTTTTCAAGTAGATATCTGAAGTTTATAAGATACTAGATATAAATATAAATAACTTTTATTTAAAAAAAGGAAAGAAACGTATTTTTAAATTGAAAATCAGTATACAATTTCTGATGAGGGAAATGTTTATTCAACTTTTACGGGGAAAATAAATTATACAGACCATATAGACATTAGAATAATATTTATATGAAATGTTTATTATGTATTGGGATAAAGAATAACAGTCTATTTTAATTTTCAAAACTTTAATAAAAATTAAAATATTAAATCTATTAAAAATAAAACTGATGTATCTAATTATTTTTCAAGTGAAATAAGAAAAAAAGTTTTTATCAAGAAATAAATATATATTTATTTTAAGGGCAAAAAGCAATAATAATTTATTATTAATTTACATTTAAATAGTTTTCTTATACTTGTTCGTTTCCCAGATGGAAAAAATGAATAAAATTTTTATAAACACATTTTATTGCAATTTGAGTTTATGTACTTTGTATAAAAACATTATATTCTTATAATATTATATAATATGTATATACTATAATTATTATATACAATGTTTATTAATTTTATTTAGAAATTATAAATAGTTGCAATTTTTTTTTTTTTTAATTATATATAATATTTATATAAAATCAATATTCATTGTATATAATTTATATTGTATACATATATATTATATAATGTTTATATACAAAGTGTATATAAATCAAATTACAATAAAACATGTTTATCGACATTTTATTCACTTTTACCAGTATCTGGGAAACAACATTTTTAAAACAAAACACTTAACTTATTTGGTAAAATCGAATAAGTTATAAATATATTTAGGCCTTATTAAACTTTGCGATTTATAAATATACTTTAGAACTAAAAAACATTGAATTTTTTCTTCTTTATTTCGTTTTTTGCACGAGACATAACCTGACTTACATCCAAAACAAATGCACTTGTTTACCACATGTTTATTGAATATTAATAATCTTTTATATAAAAAAATTAAAGAAAATCACATTTTAAAATGAAATAAGTCTAAAAAACTTTTATTCATAACAGGAGACAATTTTAAATTCCAAAAAAGACATTTTTTTATCAGTTTACAATGCGTTCTGTCATCAAGTCAGCCTAGGTGACAGCCAGCGCCACCATAGTCGTTGCGCCACGACTTCGGACATTTTCAACTCAAAGATTCAGGGGGCTGGTTGGAACAAAACGGAATATGAGTTAATTGACGTTTGGAATTTATATAATTATAATGATTCAAAGATATAAAAATGTAATACTAGTTTTTGCTATTTTTATACAAAAAATTTGTAAATTTTAGGTATTTTGATAATCTGCATTAGCACAATTTTTTAAATTTTATAAAGATTAAAATTGAAATTTTTTAGATTTACATTGTTCCGATGTTACATGTAGTATTAGACATCCGGAGAATTGTCAAGTTTTTTTTTTATTTAAATCATGATTTTAATGCAAATTTCCCAATGATTTAAATCAATAACAGCCCTGCATGAAACATTCTAGATATTTAGCTGTCACAAAGGTTAAAAAAATATTAAAAAAGGTTTCTGAAACATTCAGTGAAAAATACGTTTAAAAAAGTAATGCAATTATTTTTATTATGCACAAAATACAAATCAATTATATCACCTCAGTTAGAATTTATTTATACAAAATAAATAATATAAAATGCAATAATTCTTCTGTAATAGTTTACAAAATTGCATTAGTATAAAAACATGCCACAATTAAAAATTACCCTTTACAAAAAAGTTGTATGTTACATTAATAAAACACTATTTCTAAACAAACCAGAATTGCACATTCGTTTGAGGGTAAATATTTGGCTTTGTAGAAAAATATTTCATAGTCATCCTAAAATCTTTTTATGTTTCTTTTTTCTTGTTCAATCACCTGAGTAATTAAAAGTCTAAATTATTGTACAATACCATATATGGAATATGATACACGATTCTTGTCCGGGACAGAAACTATTTCTGCGAATGTACTTAAATAGCTAAAAAAATACAATTTTTACAGTTAACCATGCGCAGGAATCATTTGAATTCAATATAATAGTCTCTTTAATCAAGCTATTTTTTGAGTTGGTAAATTAAAAAATGTTTCTTTTAACTACGTATCACCAACGTCCATTTTATCTTGATCTCTGTCACCAGCGTAGTATTCGTTGGCAGGCTCGACAATCTTGTCTAGGTCTTGAGTATTTTGCCTGCTGTCAGGATCTGGTTCGGGGTGTCTGTCTTCTTCTTGCGGCAGGGCATCACAAGGAACATCTTGCATTTGAACACTCGGACTATGCTGCACCATCTTCAGGTTGTCATACGTGTGCTTAACGATTAAATCTAAATATTGCTTGCTGTTGGCGTTTTCTTGTCGTGTAACCACATCGGGATGCAAAGTGAAGTCTGGTGCGAAATACTCCAAGTACTCTGTGTAAGGAAGCTCGTTGCTAATTTGATCGTCTACGAGAAGAGAGGTTTCATAGGTCCAGCATCGCGCAACATTGCGCAAAGTGTAACCACCTCCACCTACTGCTAAAAGAGGCACATTCAAGTCCCGAACGAATTTCACACATTCACCATGACCACGAGTACTTAGACTGAAGCATCCTAATCTGTCATTGGCTAAGGAGTCAGCTCCGCACTGTAAAACTATCGCTGATGGCCGAAAATACTCCATTACGTGTGAAATCACTGGTTTGAAAACCTGGAACAAGAAAACATACTTAGATTCAGGGCTGATAAAAATATCATGATTTTTTTTATTTAAATCAAAAATTAATATTTTTTTAATATATATAGTTAATAGGGGAGACCGCTTAACAGTAGATAGTAAAAATTTCCAACAGGCAGAGCCGTAACTTAGGTTTTTTGCGCCCGGTGCGAGATAAATATTTTTGCGCACCCCCCCCCCCATATTTCATAGAAGAATAGAAGTTAAAAAATATGTTTAATCAGGGACAGAGACTTGCAAATTTTTGCCATCTGCATACTTAATGTTGACCGGTGGAGGGAGGGGGAGAAGAGAAATAAAACAATATTAAATTAAAAAGTCTCTTAATTATCGCAATTATTTTAACACAAAAGTTGACAATTTATTTCATTTCGAGTAAATTTTCGGAATTAATAATGAAATAATCAAAATAATATAAAATTTCTGAAAATAAATCATTACAAATTAAAAAAATAAAAAAATAAATAAAAATTGACGAACTTGATTGAAATTTGAGAAAAATAATTGAAAAGTTATTAAAACATTGAAAAGTGTATACTATAACTTAGATTTGACATAATAAATGAAAATTTAGGATATAAATTGAAAAAAAATTAATATATCTAATATTAAGTGGACAAAATAAATGCAAAAATATAAAAGAAAATTCAAATTTAAAAAACTAATTAAAAAGTCAACTAAATAATTGAGCCTCCGGATTCTATAAGGGCACATAAATTTTCAACAGCGGTGTCCGTTTTTCCCCCACCACCTTGAAATTGATTTTTAAGAAATAAAATTTTGTAATTACTATCTTGTAGGAAATTCTCTGGCGCATCTTTTTTCTTCAAATAATGTTTTTTCTATCTCTTACCGTTTTTGAAAAAAACTCAAAAAACTGAATTTTTCTGGAAATCATATTTGATTAAAATTTTCACTTCAACTCGCTCTAAAATGAAAATTTCTTAATATTTTTACATGAAATTTATATAAGTTATAGTTTGAAGTATTCTTTGGATTATAGGCTTTTAATAATGCTTAATTATTTAACTGAAAATAAGTTATTAAATTTGTTATTGCTCATTGTTACATTATTGTTCGATAATCTTCAACTGTTTCGTTTAACGAGGGAATTTTCAGTAAACACAAAGTGTCATATGTTAAAATGTTCATGGATACCCAATAAAGTTTTCTGGAAAGTTTCATTTGAATAGAAATTATCGTAAACAAAATATAAGCAATAATATTTTTGCCGCGCGGTGCGAGGGCCGCTACGTCTAATATGACAGTTCTCAGATCAAGACCCTTGCGCCGCAAAAATATTATTGCTTATATTTTGTTTACGATAGTTTCTACTCAAATGAAACTTTCCAGAAAACTTTATTGGGTATCCATGAACATTTTAACATATGACACTTTGTGTTTACTGAAAATTCCCTCGTTAAACGAAACAGTTGAAGATTATCGAACAATAATGTAACAATGAGCGATAACAAATTTAATAACTTTTTTTCAGTTAAATAATCAAGCATTATTAAAAGCCTATAATCCAAAGAATACTTTAAACTATAACTCCTATAAATTTCATGTAAAATATTAAGAAATTATCATTTTAGAGCGAGTTGAAGTGAAAATTTTAATCAAATATGATTTCCAGAAAAATTCAGTTTTTTGAGTTTTTTTCAAAAACGGTAAGAGATAGAAAAAATATTATCTGAAGAAAATAGATGCGCCAGACAATTCCCTACAAGATAGTAATTACAAAATTTTGTTTCTTAAAATTCAATTTCAATGTGGTGGGGGAAAAGCGGACACCGCTGTTGAAAATTTATGTGCCCTTATAGAATCCGGAGGCTCAATTGAAAATTTAGGAATTCAATTGAAGAATGAAATTTGAGAATAACTAAAATTTGAAGAAATTGATTGCAAATGATAACAATAATAATTGAAAATTGGAGAAAATTTTGAAAATTTAAGAAAAATATTTTAATATCTAGGAAATTAATTGACGAATAATGAAAGTAATAAAAACTCCAAGAAAATATTTGCAAAATAATAAAAATAATGAAATATTGAAAACAATAATTTTGGTTTGTTAAAAATAATTGAAAAAATTACAACATATAGCTATAAATAATAAAAGAAAATTATTGCATAATAATACAAATAATTGAGATTAGAGATAAATAATAAAAAAAAGTAGGAGAATTTATTAAAAAATAATTGAAAATAACAAAAACTAATTTAAAAATGATAAAAATAATTGAAAATCGAAGAATTTAATAAAAATTTGTGAAAAAGTAATTGTAAAAATTACAGAATGTATTTGAAATAAGCAAGACTACTTAAAAATGATAAAAATAATTAGAAACTAAAGTTAATTATGGAAATTTAAGAACACAAATTGAGAAAATTACAAAATTTATTTGATGTAAAAGAAAGTGATTCAAAATCCAAAAACATAATTGAAATATACTTGAAAAATACAAAAAACAAAACTCATATATTTTGTAAAAATAATTGAAAAATGACAAAAGAATTTGAAAGTTAATTAATACATAATGAAACTAAGTTGATATTGAAGGAAATAATTTAAACTGAAAATGTTTTATTTGAAAAAGTAAAAGAAATAATTGAAATTTGCAGAAATTTGGAATTTAAAAATTAGGGGAAAAATTGAAAAATAATGAGAATCATTGAAGAAAATAATTTGAAAAATGATAAAAATAGTTGAAATTTGTAGATATTAATTGCAATCATAGAAAAATAATTTTAAAAAATACAGAATATTTATAAAGTAAAAGTATTACAAAATGTTTTTAAGAATTTTAAATTCAGGAAAATAATTAAAACATTATAAAAATAATCGAAAATTTATTAAAGAAAATAAAAATTTCAGATATATTATTGAAATTCTCGGAAGTAATCAACAAAGATTCAAAATAATACAAAAATTGTGAAAATAATGCATATAAAAAAAAAATAATTAAAAATTTACCAAGTATTTGAAATTTGAGAAAAAAAATTGAAGAATGATTAAAACATGAAAAAGTGGATGCAATAATTTAAATTTGAGATACTAAGTAAAAATTTATTGAAAAATAATTAATATATCTACTTAAAAGGTAAAGAATTTAGAAATGAAATTTGAGAATAACTAAAATTTGAAGAAATAGATTGCAAAATGATAAAAATAATAATTCAAAATTAAAGAATATTATTAAAATTTGGGGAAAATATTTTAAAATCTAAAAAAATAATTGAGGAATAATGAAAGTAATAAAAAATCCGAGAAAATATTTGCAAAGTAATAAAAATAATGAAAAATAGAAGACAATAATTTTAGTTTTTTAAAAATAATTGAAAAAATTACAACATATAGTTATAAATAATAAAATAAAATAATTGTAAATTGAAAAAATAACTAGAATTTGAGATAAATAATAAAAAAGTTTCGAAAATAAATCAAAAAATAATTTAAAAAGACAAAAATTAATTGAAAAATAAATTAAATAAAAACATAATTCATAGAAATAATTGTTAATTGAAGAAAATAATAAAAATTTGTAAATAATAGTTGCAAAAATTACAGAATATATCTGAGATAATAAGACTACAATTACAATTATAGGTATACGATAATTCATCAAACGTGAATTAATTTGAAATTTCATTGATTAAAAATTTAATTAATCCTCACTTTGAGAATAATAAATTTAAAATTATTTAAAAATTTCTTCAATTTTTAACAATTATTTACTATTATGATTTTAATTAATTGCTACAATTTTCATCTATTTTTATCATTATTTAAAAATTTTCTTTCAATTCTAATTATTTTCATTATTTTTTAATTTTTCCCCTAAATTCTAAAGTCAATTCATGCAAGTTTCAAATATTTTCTTTCATTTTTTCAAATAAATTAATTGATGGAATTTTTATTTAAAAACTAAATTTTACTAAATGAACGAATTATTTCCTTTCTATTAATAATTCTTATATTTATTGATTTTAAAAGTTTGATTAAAATGATCTTTTAAATACAGTAAATAAATACTTTTTGTCTAATGAAGTACTTATAATTAGTAACATTTATAATCATCAACTTCGAACTGTCTAAAAAAAGTAATCTAATTTTTTTGGTTTCATAATTTTTTTTATAAAAAAAAAAATATATAAAAAAAAATGTTGAACACTGAAATGAAGCTAATCTGTTCAATTAATTATCACAATCAGCAAAATGGGCCTAAAATTGACCATTTATTCATAATAGGTATTTTTATAATACGATAAAAATTTACTCAAAAATTACCTCCTGCCAACAGTAGATAATTATTTCTTATTTGGAAAATTAAAATTGTGGAACACTTTTTAACCCGTAATACAGTTCCTTGATAAGTATTCTTGAAAATAATATCAATTTGTCAACATAAAAGTTGTTTATTGTTTAGTAATTAAATAAAATATTAGAGATCAGAAAAATCTTGTCACGCTTAACCAAACTTAGCAACTAAAGCAGCGGAAATTAGTTAAATTTTATACAGAAGTGTTCAAAATAAATTAAAATGTTTTTGAAAACAAGGAAATGCTATAAAAACATAACCTCATAACTTTGTGGTGGCATATATTATTTTTTAAGCCTTGAATTTTAATAATAACGCATTTACGATCCCTAAAAATTTGTATTTTTCATGAAAACAATAAATATATTTCAGGTTAATTTTTTTTCAACGTTTGAGAACGATTTTTTTTTCATTTTCACACGGTAATTATTTATATTTTTTCAAAGAAACGTTCTTAGGTTACCTTGTTTTATTGCTAAAATCTTATTATAATAAGCTAAATTAAAATTTATAAATCATTTTTTAGAAAATTCAAATTATCTACTGTTTGCCAATGTCTACTGTTGGTTCGTCTCCTCTATGAGTCAAATTTTCTGAACTGGGCCCAGAGTTGCCAGATTTTTGGTACTGAGAACCGCGATTAGGAGGCACTGGCGTAGCCCAAAAACCGCCTTACTTTTAAAAGCCCAAAAACGCACAGGAAAGTCCAAATGTAGCCCAAATCGCGTTTTTTTATTTACATATTTTCAGAAAAAAATATGTATCGAAAGTGCATAAATGCATTCAATTACTAAAAAAAAAAAAAAAAATTAAGAAAGAATTCTGTCACATGTAGTTTTTTAATATGATGTATGAAAAATTGTTATTAGTATTATTGTTTTTTAAAGAAGTACATACATTTTTCCACATAAATAGAACAATTTCCAACATAGCCCAAAAAACGCTATTTAAAAAAAATATATAGCCCAATTCGCTACTTGAAGCGAAATTCAAATTTGAGCCTCGTTATTATCGCAAAAACTAGCCCAAATCGCGCTTTGTAGCCCAATCTGGCAACTCTGACTGGGCCACCTAAAACTGACTTTTCAAATTTGTTTTACTTCTATACATAATTTATTACAGCCAAGTGGTACAAAAACATTCCTGGAAAGCTTTTTTAAAAATTTTAATTTTTCAATTAGTTATAAACAATTAAAGTTTAAAGCACCTTTTTACGAAATTGTCAATTGCTCAGCTATTTTTTGATAAAATTGAATAATATTTGGTAGAGACATAAAAAAATAGTGCCTCTAATAATCACGATCAGAATTTTAAAAATTCATAATTATTTATGCAAAATAAATTGTTAATTAATTAAACAATTTAAATTTTTTACAACTTCTGGGGCAGGTATGAAAAAAATTCAAAAACAGCAGAAATCTGTGTTTTCTGCACTTTAATTAAAAAAAAAAAAAAATTTTAGTACCTTTAAAAATTGATCAAATGGCGTAACTTTAAAGAGCGGCGTTCAAGCATCCGAACTGCGAAATACTCACAGGTATTTTGATCAACTGTATTAACACAATTCTTTAAATTTTATAAAGAATAAAATATTAAAATTGAAATTTTCAAGATTTATTCACAAATTTTTTGGTTTTTTTGTTTTGCGATTTTTTACATGAGTATTAGCTATCCGGAGAATTGTAAAGTTTTTCGACTTAAATCATAATTTAAATGCAAATGCCCAATGATTTAAATAAAAGTGATTTAAATCAAATACAGCCCTGCTTAGATTGATAATAAATTATTTTTTATCCAAAAACACTATATTTTGTTAAATAAATTTTAGTCGTATATTAATTTCATGTTATTTCCAGAAATCACAGCGTTTTCTTTGTTTAATTCTAGGTAAAAAAGGGGATTTTTAAAATTAGTAAAAAAAAATTATATTAATATTTAAAGATTTCTTTTACGAAATTTTATTGTTTCTTTAGATTTTATAGGTTTTTATAGGTGTCTTAGGTGATTTCATTAAAAAAAAGAGGAAAAGGGGACAAAAATCTTGATTTTTAGCGTTTTAGGTGATTTTTGTTAAAAAAGGGAAAATAAAAGGAAAAGGGGGATTATGTGAAAAAAGTAAGAAACTGTGATCTCTGTATTTCGTTCTTTAAAAAAATCAGATAATTTTTTTTTTAAATTTTCGTTATTAAATTCTCTATTGATCCCTGTAACCCGATTTTAAAATTGTGGTTTTCGTTTATGTTTATTTTTTAATAAAAAAGTATGGAAAAATCAAAATTTTGCAAAAAACAAAGTTTTAAGTTATTAAAATGTACTTTACTGTTTCAGAAATCGTATTAGAATCATTTTAAAGTATTCGTGATATATACAAAATTTTATAAAATTACATTTTTATTAATTTAATTAAACAACACTACTTAATTAAGCAATACATGGGAAGAGAAAAAGAAATAGAAAAATTCAACTTCTAGTAGTCTTATTGGAATTTTAATGAATAATTAACATAAAAATATACAATAATGGTTCCATGAAAATTTTAATTGTTTAAACAATTTTTTATTGTTAATTGTAATTTTTTTTAACATAACTCTACAAAATTCGTTTTTTTTTAATTTTGCCACAATTTACGCCTAAAATAACTTAATATAAAAAGAATAGACAAAGTTTAATGTTTAACAATTGTTTGTTATTAATTGTAATTTTTTTGAATATAACCCTAAAGAATTCTAGTTTTTTTTACATTTTACTAAATTTTATATGTCTGAAATAATTAAATATAAAAAGAAGGAACAATGTTTAATGTTTAACAGTTGTTTAAACAATTGTCTATTGGTTATTGCAAATTTTTGGTAACATTTTACCACATTTTTTGCCTAAAGTAACTAAATATAGAAACCAAGGATAAAGTTTAATGTTTATCAATTGTTTATATAAATCATTATTTTTAAAAACTTTAAATGGAATAAAAATAACATTTGAACATTTTTTTACATCATTAAGCCTTTGATAGGAGTAACATTTAAATCACAATTAAAATAATTTATCGAAACAATTTAATCTTACAAATATTTTTGATATTTTTTGAATTTTTATTTTTTGTTTTTTTTAAAAAATTGTTTGTCAGATAAAAAGTTAACAATAATAATTGCTGTTAATAAGCATAATATGCTGAGTTTCTATATAGAAATATTCATCCTCCATCCTTCTTTTTATATTTAATTAGGTATTTCAGGCATAAAATTTAGTGAAATGTATATAGTTTAGAATCTTTTAGAGTTATATAGAAAAAAATTACAATTAACAACAAACAATTGTTAAACATTAAAATTTGTCCCTTCTTTTTATATTCAGTTATTTTAGACGTAAAATGTGTCAATATGTAAAAAAAACTAGAATTCTGTAGAGTTACGATGAAAAAAATTACAATTAACAATCAAGAATTTAATGAAACCATTATTGAATATTTGTATGTTAATAATTTACTAAAATTCCAATAAAAGACTACCTACGAGAAATATGCCACAAGTTGACTTTCTTCATTTATATTCCTCTTTCTATGTATTAGTCAAATAAGATGTATATATATAATAAAAATGTAATTATATAAACTTTTGTTATCACGAATACTCTAAAATGATTCTAATAAAATTTCTAAAACATTTTAGCAATTTTTAATAACTTAAAACTTCGTTTTTTTTTGCAAAACTTTGATTTTTTCATACTTTTTTATTAAAAAGTAAGCATAAAAAAATTTTTAAATCCGGCTCGAGGGATCAATAAGAAATTTAATAACGAAAATGTAAAAAAAAAAAATGATTTAATTTGAATGAAAATTGCGACTTGTAGATTGATTTCGACAAAAAAAGTACATTTGGCCCCACTGTGAACAGTTCTAAACAAATATTTACTCTTCCTAATTTTATCTGATACGGTTTTCCAAGATACACAGGAATATGCCGTTAAAAAATTAAAAATTTAAATTCCAGTACCTATATTGTTTTAAAATATTTTCAATGATAAATAAAGTTTAAAAATTGTATCTAATTTTTAGAAGAGGTGACAAAATTTAAAATATGCACAAAAATTTGTAGAACCACGATTAATAGTCTGCTCAAAAATTTGTTTTCATTCTGCAAACAATAAATTAAAGAAATATTAATTATTTGCATATTTACCTGGACATATGACACGTCGTCAATGCCCTCTCTCAATGGAACATTTACAGAGTAATATTTCCCACTTTCGGAGCCAATTTCATACATGTCTCCTGTTCCGGGAAAGAAGTAATTTCCATATTTATGAAAAGAGACGGTCATGACCCTGTCCGTCATATAAAAGGCCTCTTGAACTCCGTCTCCGTGATGAACGTCGATGTCAATATATAAAACTCTTGCATGATATTTAAGCAATTCTAAAATAGCAATTACTATATCGTTGATATAACAGAATCCCGAAGCTTCGAATTTTTTGGCGTGATGTAGACCTCCACTCCAATTAATTGCAATATCACAGACATTGTTATTTAACTTCATTGCCCCGTCAAGCGATGCTCCTGTATACATTGAGCAAAAGTCAAATAATCCATCAAAAACAGGACAGTCGTCACCGACATTAAATTGACTGAGGTACTTTGTATATCCTTGAATATTTTGAGGTGTCACCCTTTGCAGGAAGTCAACGTATTCCTCTGAATGAAAACGACACATGTCATGCCTGTTTGCGCGATAGGGTCTGTAAGTTTGCATTTTTCTGTGAAGTCCATAATTAATAACTAAACTGTGAATTACGGAAAGTCTGTGAGGCTTCATGGGATGACCTGGTCCATAGTGAAAATTGCCGACATCGGGATTGTAAAAATACGAAACTGTTTTGTTATAACTGCTCATTTTTGTGAGCGTACTTTTCAAAATTTTAGTCTCTTCTCATCAAGCACACTTTTCGGCTTGATTTCTATGAAATTTATTGATAATTGAGATTTAATTTTACTTACTATTTCAGTCTATGTAAAATCTGTTTGCCGCTTTTATTTTCCACTAAAGGGTTATTTCTTGTGGCGTCTTTAATTTTACATGTTTGGTAGTTTTGTTTGAAGTAAGTTCAAAGTTATATGGTCGATAGATGATAATCGAATTGCGATATTCGAGATATCTGGGGATGGCAGAAACGAAATTCAAAATATGAATTCTTTAAAATACATTTTATGTAGAATTTTAATTAAAAAGTGGCCAATAAACGTGGAAATAATGTTTTATTTATTCAAATTATGTGAATAGGAATTATTTCGATAAATTATGTAATCATTTCTGTCATTTTTGAAAAAAAGTGAGTGTGGATGAATGTTGGCAACCCTGCGTAACCATTTTCTTTCTTTTATGTTAGGTTTGGCAACACTGGATTTTACTTCTTTCTTACGGCGACTGATTCTTGGTCAAAATGGTGAGTGAATTTTTGTTTAAGAAATCTATTAATTATTAAGTAATCCTAGAGTTTAATAACAAGAAACAATGATAATTTAATAAGTTAAATATTGTGGAATGATTTTAAAAAGATATTTTTGTATTCGAAGTTCAATCAATAGTGATTGATGTCAACATGGGGTGAAGTGTAAATATAGGTTAGGAACATATTCCAGTAAACTAACTTTTTAATCTTGTAGTTTTTATTTATTCGTTTTTGCTTACAAGTTTCCAGAATATTGTTTATTAAACTACCTGTTTCTTCATTCGGATGTTTATTTTTTACCGTTAATATTTTGCCTCAAATTATTTACTTTTTGGAATAAAACTGACGTGTTTGAACTTGTGTTTTGGTTCATTGTTGGGTGGTTTTATGTTTTGACAGATTTTAAATAATTTATTATAAAATATATAAACTATGAATCAATAATAAGTAATGTAAGTACTTGCTTTTAAAGTGTTTAATTATTTTCAATCCGATTGAGTTGAAATTATGCAAGATAACTTAGAAAATCAATACCATTGTAATTTCCAAATTGAGTTTATTGTTTCATCAATTTTAAAATAGAATAAATACTTAATTTGCAGTAGTTTGCAAATGTTTAAAATATTAGGTGTTTAAAGAAATTGTTTCTTGCAGACCAAAGGTACATCAAGTTTTGGTAAACGGAGGAATAAGACCCATACTTTATGCAGAAGATGTGGTCGTAGCTCGTATCACATTCAAAAATCCCAATGTGCTCAATGTGGATACCCGTCGAAAAAGTTACGCTCCTGTAAGTAAAACTTTAATGAAATATATTTTATTAATTTTGAAAAAATTGTAATTCTATCTAATTTGTAAATATTCTCCAACTTTTACAAGTGTTTAAAAGTTTGTAGGTTTAAAATAAAAAAAAATTATCTAGTTAATTATAACAAATTTGGTAGGTTAAGTTGATTTTTTTCACAAAAACCAACAAAATCGGTTTTTATTACGAAGTTCTGAGAGTGGCAAGTGATCATGAAAATAGTGAATTTTAAAACAAAATCTGGAATTATAATTCTCTAAAATGAAATTGCTTTTTATATATTTTCAAAAAATGTTAAATTCTCTATTGGACAAAAGCAGTAAAACATGTATAAAAATTATGATAAATTAAAACAATTGAAATAAGTAGAAATTAGCACATTTTTATAAAATTGTAGTGGCTTGTCATAAGATTTATCCTCTTACAGGTTTTTTATATTAGATTTTTTTTAAGTTTCTAAAAAAAAAATTAAGTTTTTAAATAACTCAATACGTTTTCGTAAACATTCAATATTTAAATAACTTTTTTTTCTAAATTGCAGACAACTGGTCCATTAAGGCAAAAAGGAGGAAGACCACCGGTACTGGTCGCATGCGTGCCTTGAAAATTGTGCGACGTAAATTCAAGTGAGTAGCTTTTTTTTTAACATTTACAAGTTTATAAAGGTTTTTTCTTTAAGACTAATTAGAAAAACACGTTTTTGTTTATTTAAACATTTTAGTAATCTTTATCATATTTTTGAAAAGTTACAATGAAAAAAGTTATGATTTTTATGGAGGAATGAAACAGGCAGTCTGAAGAAAAGTTAGTCCAAATGCATTATTTTTATTTTTGAACTAGAAAACTCATATTTTCATGTAATACTTTTCAGTGGAAGTGTGAATAATTATATGTTTTACATAATGAGTAATTAAAATTTGCAATTCCTAAATTTCTAGTACATAGAATTTTTTTTAATTTTTATCAAAATGCAATTTTTAATTACTATTATGTAGAAAATATAATTCTTCACACTTCCACTGAAAATTATTACATGAGAATATGAGTTTTCTAGTTCAAAAATCAAAATAATGCATTTGGACTAACTTTTTTTTCAGACTGTCTGTTTCATTCCTCGTTAAGTAAATATTTCGAAAATTTAGAAGTTTCCATAATTTGTTACTTAGTTTTTTGTAAACGGAAAAGTGTTGAAATCCTTTATATTCAATTTAAATTTACTCTTTTAATTTTATTGTTTGTATTGATGATTTTTTACATGTATCTTAAAATGTAAAACTAATTAGATAATTCAGGAAATTTTTTACAATCTGGAATTAATGAGGAAAGGTCTGGGAATATTTTTCTCCAGAAATTATAATTTTGAATGATGTTCTTTTTTATGCTAATAAAGAAAATAAAACAATATTTAAGATTAAAAAAACTCGCATAAATATTGTTTAAAATTCTATCATTTCAAGTTTAATTTTTTTTAAAAATTTAATTTATATTGGTTAAATTTCACTTACTTACTTTTTGTTTCGAAAAGAAAATTAAACATGATCAAAGGTTTGAATTTTCTGGAGGAAAATAAATTAATAAAGAGTAATTCATTTAAAAAACCAAAAGAATTAAATTTTGTATAGAAATGGTTTAACTTTCAAATAAATAATTCTATTTTTAGAAAGATAATACAAATTAGCTAAATTTTTAATCACCGGAAAGCATTTCTTGAGTAATATAAAAAATAGAACTTTTCAAACTTCAAATTTTTTTAAACTGATTTGGGTACAGTTTTTATCAAGTAAAATGGATTTTTAATTAAAACGTTTGGATTTTAATAAAATTACATTTTAATTTAAAAACGCTCATTGTTTTCTTAAATACCTATTGTTAAATTTTCTTATTTAAAAAAAAAGTTGTTTTAAATGTAAATTGAACTTTTTGATTTATAGTTTAAAGAAAATGTTAAGGATGTTTAACCCATTGACATAACCTCAAACTAAAAAATGGTTTTTACATAAAATATAAATATTATTAAAATCGATTTTACCTACTTTTGAAAGATTTAGTCGGACAATTTTCAAAAAAAATTGGGCCCGTATCATTTTGACACAAATTTTTTCATGCAACTTGTTATATTGTACTCCCGAAGATGAATGTTATATTTTACTCCTACAAAAATCAAAGATTTTTAAGTTTTAATTATTCAATAATTGAACTTACTGGATTAATTAAGTCTTTTAATATTAATTTAGTGTATTAAAATCAATTATTTAATAAATAAGACTTAAAAATCTTTGATTCCAGAAGGAGTAAAATATAACATTCATCTTCGGGAGTACAATATAACAAGTTGCCCGAAAAAATTTGTGTCAAAATGATACGGGCCCAAAAAATTAGGTTAACACAAAATTTGTTATAAAATAATAATTATTTAACATTTTGTGTTATTTCTTTAAAGTTCGTCAAGAATAGTAATTTTAATTCAATTTTGATAAATAATAGCTCATTTTAATCTTTGAAATATTCTCTACAAGCGTATTGGATTTTGTTAACATTTTTTTTTTTTTTTTTTTAATTAATTTAATTGAAAATTACAAAATTACAATAAAATTGTTGACAAACTTTAAAGAAATAACACAAAATGTTAAATAATTATTGTTTCATAACCAATTTTGTACGAAACTAATTTTTTTTGAAAAATATACAACTGTATCGTTTAAAATTGAGCGAAATAAATATTTTTTTTATGTGAAAAACCATTTTCTAGTTTGAGGTTATATCAATGGATTGAACATCCTTAAGGTCATAAGTTTAAAAGTTAACAACACTTTTTTTTATTATTTCAGGAATGGATTCAGAGAGGGTGTTCCAAAACCAAAAGCAGTCGCTGCGAAATGATTGTATGGAGTAAAATTAAAAATAAAATAATTTTAACAAATTAAAATTTTGAAATTTGAACCCCTTAAGAATTAAGGTACGTTTTCGACCCTTGATTTAAGAATCTTCCTTTCCAAACTGCCACGTTTTGATTTTTTTAAATTTGAATATAAAAATTTGAGAGTAGTTTTTTCAAATTATATATTTTTGGTTGTTAAGATGTCGATTGAAGATTTTTGAAAAAGAAAGGTTTGTGAACGTTCCTTTTCCAACAAAAAAATAAAATTACGGATTTTCAACAAGTAACACATTCTTTTTTTTTTATAAAAATTGTATTTAAATTGTAACAGAATTGTCCACATAGTGCCCGTTTTGAATACATACAGAATATTTTTCTTAAAATGTTCAAAATAACAACAAACCATTGTTTTGAATAACGCTTGTTTAAATACATTTTTCAACTATTAATTTATTATATATACAAATGGAATTTTAAGCTTGCATTCCAAGATCAAGCGCAAGAAACTGATATTTATACATAATTGAATTAAATTAAATCTGAAATATGTAACTGTAATAAACGTTAGTTAAAAATGTTGTTCTCCAATTTTAAATTGGGTTAATGAAACTAAAAATTAAATTCACTGCAAAATCGTCGTTCATTTTGTTTTTTAGTTCAGCAATAACAGCTACTGTTTGGATCAACAGTTTGTGGCGCATCTACTAATTGTATTCCTCTTTTGCCTAATCTGTTTCTGGTACCTCCATTTTCAAAACCAAGTGAAGTTTTTCGATAGGCTTCCCACAATCCAGGTGTTTGGATTATCTAAAATCAATTTTCTTTTTAATAGGTTTTTCAGACATATGAACTAATTACGAGTGTTTAAGAATTTAATGATCAAAAGTTGAGTGATCTTTTCTGTTCTAAAATTTAATTGTTTTTTTAAGAACCATTTAAATTAATACCTTCCTGACAAGTTCTTCAAAACAGCATTTAATTCCATCAGCGGTTTTAGCACTGCTTTCAATGTAGAGCGTTTTGTGTCTTCTGGCAAATTGAATTCCCTCTTCCTTAGAAACTTTTCTGTTTGGCAAGTCAATTTTGTTGCCAACCACCATTTTCACTACATTATTTGTCCTGCAATATGTTTCTAGTTCTTTTAGCCAATTTTCGAGTTTATCGAACGTGTTTCTATCCGTAACATCGTACACTAAAATAGCCCCTTGTGCATCACGATAATAACTGGGACTTAATGTTCTAAAACGTTCTTGTCCAGCTGTGTCCTGAAAATTAAGTATAATCTTCTACAATGAACGAATAGTAATTTATGATCAGACAAAGTTTGTAAAAAAATTGTAAAATTTTTTTTCTTGGCGTAATAATTATCCAATAATTGCAGTGATTCGTTTTTCATAAAATAGGTCTTACCCATAAAGCAAGTTTTACCAAATTTCCGTCAACGTCAATTTCTTTTGATTTATAATCAACACCAATTGTGTTTTGCATATTCTCGTTGAACTCATCGTCGACAAATCTGATTAGGATGCTGCAAAATTTTTTTAAATGTTTATTTGGTGATTTATAACTATAAATTGATGCAAATAAAATTAATAAATTAATGAAATTTTTTATTCAATAATAATAAAATATTAATGCTTTAGATAATCATAACTTCGTTCTATGCAAAGTAAAACCGCTGCCGACTTTAAGAAACAGAGAAATAAGTAAAAGTAAATAAAAAAAGTGTTTCCAATTTTATATTTAAAAAATGAATAAAAGCGCGCACCGTAGCGTAGGTAGGTACGTTTTAAAATATTGGAATACATTTGTTGAAAAAATAGTTTTTTTGGACAAAATGTATTCAGATTTCTATAAGTTATACGAATTTCAATTATTTCAAACTTTTATTGCGGAAAATGTCTTATTCATAATTTCTTATTTAAAAAATAAAAATTTCAATAAAATACAAACTTTACTTTAAATTGTTATTCTTCAAAAGTTCTTTCAAAATAAAATTTAATTTTTCCAATTATTATTAATTAAATAATAATAATCTCCGTAAACTCCTGAAGTTAGTTACTTTTTATATTTATTCATTTTTTCTGTCCACGTTTTAAAGTCTGAAGTGAAGTTAGTTAGTATTAATCTTTATTCATCTTTTTCTGTCCATGTTTTAAAAACTGAAGTGAAGTTAGTCTTACTCCCTGTTATTTTATTGATTTTGACTCACTTTATCAGGAAATATTTTGAAATTTGAATTGAAAGAATAAGGTAACCTTTTTCGTTAGTGTCGTGTTTTACTGGTTTTTAATTGTCATTTGTTTAAAAAAAAAACAGTTTCGAAAAATGCTTTAAAAATTTATTATGGTTTTTGAAGAAGTTTAAAATATACATAAACACATGCAGTTAATTTCCTAAATTTTCAGTTATCTCAAATTTAGATTATTGTCATCAATTTTCCATTATATAACAATTTTTTAATTATTGTCTTTTGCTAAAAAATAAATTCTGCATTTTTTCTTGATTTTCATCAATTTATAATTATATTCATTATTTTGGCATTACTTTTAAAATTTTCAATTATTTATCCGATATTGCAATTATTTTCATCAATTTTCGATTATTTCTGCGATTTTTTAATTATTCTCTTTAATTAAAATTTTTTAAGTAATTTTTACAATAATTATTTTTTTTAAACATATATTCTATTTTTCAGTTATTTCTCTCAAATATTATTGAATGTTTTCAAGTTTTTATATTATTTAAATTATTTTCATCATAATTCAATTTTCTTTCTCAATCTTAAATTATTTTCAGCATATTTCAATTAGTTTTGTCAATTTTTAATTAATTTTATCATTTTTCAATTATTTTTTTCGATTTTTAATTATTATACTCATTTTCTAAAATTATTTTCTAAGATTTTTAAGTATTTTTCTGAAAATTCAAACATTTTCTTCAATTTCTAATTATTTTAATTTGTTATCAGAATTTCAAATTTTTTAAATTAATTATCATAAATTTTAATTATTTTTCGCTTTCTTCCAGACTTGTTTTCATAATTTCTAAAAAAATTGACTAATTATCGTAAATCTCAATTATTTTTAGCATTCTTCCAGTCTTTTTTCCAATTTTTAGTTATTCTCATTTTCTAAAATTATTTTCTAAGATTTTTAAGAATTTTTCTAAAATTTCAATTGTTTTCTTTAATTTTTAATTATTTTTCTTTGTTTTCATAATTTTGAAATTTGTTTATTAATTATTGTAAATTCCAATTACTTTTAGCTTAGTTCTTCAATTCTTTTCTCCAATTTTTAGTTATTTTCTTTTTTTTTTCATTGAATTCTAAGATCTTCATGTATTTTTTTTCAAATTTCAATTATTTATTTAAATAATTTAAATGAATCATATTTTAATTATTTTTCGGCAAGTTATAAAATTTAAAAACATTTTTCTATTATTTTCCAAAATTTATTTCCTTCAAATTTTAATTCTTTACATTTGTTTCATAATTAAAAATATTTTTAACTATTTATCTGACTTTTCAATTATTTCATTATTTTTATTATTTTCTTCAATTTTCAATTACTCTCGTTCTTTTTCATAATTTTCCAAAAAGTTTTTACTTATTTCTCTGTAATTAAAACTTGTTCTAGGGTAAATGCGGGGGTAGTCGGACACTTAAGGATTCGATCTTAAATAATGATATTTTTCTTAAAATTGAAAAGTATTTTAACATATTGCTTTGCATGAACCGTTAAATGAGTCATCCATGATTAATTTTCATATAAATTTGCTACAAACATATCAATATTTAATAAAATATAGCTATTTTAATAAATAATCAGAATATCAGCAGTAGTCGGACACTTGCTTGTAAAGTCGGACACAACTGTATCAGTAGTCGGACATTTTTCTTTTTTAAAATAATAAAATATTTCTTGCTTTTATGTTATAAAATCTATCAAATTTAGTTACAGAAATAATCCTCAGGCTGCACGATTTTAATTTGTAAACCCATGTGGTGAATCTTAAATAAAAAAAGAAAGTTTTTTAGTTTTAAAATTGTATACCTCACTATGGCATTTTGAAGACAATCTGTCAAGTTCTGTTGTGATCCTTCAGTGAAAAGGAGGAATTCGTATAAAATCAAAATTTAGGTTATTTTTCTTTTGATGCAGAAAATGTTAGAAAGTTAACAAATTTATAGGTTATAAGTAGTTGTTTTTATAGTATTTACTTTTTCAGCATCTAAAATAATACGATATAAAATACAAGTAATATAGTGTCCGACTATACACAAACACTCTAAAATCTGACAGGTTAGGTCGGACACGTCAATTACGTCAATTATTTGGAAATTTAAAGTCATTTTAATATTATTTTCATTTTTAAACATAAAATTAGAGTTTTCATAATCACTTTGTAACATTTTTAAACAATATTACAACCTACAAAACGTTATTTCGTACTAATAAAAATCTCTACCTCCTTAACGGCTGGAATAAGAAATCAGACAAAATGTCAAAACAACGCGGTTGAGTAAATTATTGTTGCATTTTAACTAATTTACAAATCACCAGAGGGCGTTGCAGGTAATTTTTATATTCTATAATTCTGACAAATTTGATAAAATAACTTTGTGAGAAGATTCCGATGGTAAATAATTATTTATTTAACTTCAAAACTGAAAGTGTCCGACTATCGGTACTGTCCGAAATTACCCGCATTTACCCTATTCAATTTTAAATTATGTTTATTTTTTTTCATTTATTTTCTCTAATTTTTAATTATTTTCTTTTATTTCAATGAACTTCTGAAAGTTTTAAGTATTTTTCTCAAATTTTGCTTAACTTTCCTTTATTTAAAATATTTTATGTAATTTGTTTAATTATTTTTCTAAATGTTAATTATTTCTTTTAGTTTTAATTAATTTATCTCAATTTTTAACAATGTTTTTTCAATTTTTAATTATTTTCTCTAATTTTTCATTATTCAATTTTGTTTTAATTTACTTTTAAGATTCTCAAGTATTTTTCTCAAATTTAAATTATTTTCTTTATGTTTAAAACATTTTTATCATTGTTTAAATTACTTTCCCCAATTTTTAATTGTTTTTATTTTGTTTCAATTAATTTGCAAAATTTGCAATTATTTTGTTTAATTTCAATTATTTTTAATTCTAAAATATTATAAATTTTGTCCTAAATAAATATTTATTTTATTTATATTAATTAATTATATTAATTTCTTCGTATTAGATAAATATTATTTACCGATTTGTTATATTTTTTATTGTATTTTATAATTTCTATAAGGTATGAAAAATTAATCGCGCGCTGGCGCGCGTTTTATTTTGCTAGTTTTAAAATACTTCCAAACTCAAATTTATTTTTACTTTAATTAATTCAAATTTTTATATATTCAAGACTCAAGATTTATATTTAATTTTTTTTTAAATACCTAATTATTTTAGTCTTTTATATTTGCAAATTAAATTTTTTAAACTTGATTTTATTTACACCTACGATTTTAAATTGTTTTAACTTTAATTAGTGCTGGAAATACAAGTTATTAATATTCTAATAGTAGGTAAAAAACTTCAATTTTTTTAATTTTGATTAATCAAAATTTTAAGCAATTCAAATTTTAATTATTATCAACTTTAAATATTTTTGAAATCTAACAATGCATATTTAAATTATTTTACACATTAACAATTATATAAAAATTTTTAATAATATAATAAATTTTCATTGTATATTAATGCTTCAATCAATACAAATTTTTAAAATAATAACTTTGATTATAATTTATATTTTAGCCCGTTTATGTAAATAAATAAATAATTTAAATCAATGAAAATTGGGACCACTGGAATTTGAAATAATGTTTAGTTACAATAATCAGAAATATAAAAACACAAGAATTGATTAAAATTTTGATAATTACAGCCTTAACTAATAAAAATTTGAATGAGTTATTTGTACCAAAGAAAGTATTGATTAGAAAATAAATGTCACTTATATATTTTAGAGTAAACTTAATTTCTATTAATCTTATTTTATGTAAATGCAGTTAAATTGATTCTGATCTAGATAGATTTAATTTTAATTGATTTTATTTTAATTTTACAATTCTAATTAATCTCTTTTATCTAATTTGTAATTAGGAATTAAATAAGTTTAATAATAATTTGCTTATGTATAATAAAAAAAATAAGCATTTTGAGATCTAAAATACAACATTCATTTAAATAAATTTAATTTAGAAGGTTTTTTTTTAAATAAAAATAACGTAGGAAATTTTTTTAAAAAAATTAATCTTTACTAAGAAATGAAAAAATTATTTTAAAAAGGTGTTTAAAACACTTATAAAATATTTAAAAATGTTGCTTGTTTTCTTTTTAATTACATAATAATTGATATTTCCTTATTTAATATTATTATTATGTTACTTAGTATTCTACTTTTATAATAATAGGTAATTAATAATTAGATACACAAACTAAAAACTCATAGGATTATTTAATATGATTAATTTACAAATTCTATATTTTGTTAAACGTAACTGATTTAAAACAAAATATATCTGAGTGCCAAACTTCAGGTGTGGACAGAATAAATGAATTTTGTGGATTATTGTTATAAATATTAGAGGAAAGAGTGTTTTTTAATGGTGCTGTAAATTGTAATATGATAAGACGTAGTTAAAAAAGGCAAATATAACTTTATCTATTTGTAGTTTTATTACTTATTTTAACATTTCCTATTGAAGGAAAGAAATTACTTTAACTAAACAGTAATTTACAAATTTATTTTAAGGTGTACGGATAGGTTTCTTTGTATTAGTTAAAAAATAATTATGAAAATGACGAGTCATTTATAAAGTAAATTTATTGTTAAATACCTTGACTTTCCAGTATCTGATTCTCCGATAATTAAAATTTTAAGTGACGTTAAAATTTCATCCATATTTATTAAACATCAAGACAAATAAACGATGTTTTTAAAACAGCCACTTTGTTTATTTTATAGAAAACTAATAATCTGACGTTTTGGATAAAAACAGAAAAATGTAGAAAGCAGGGATGGGAACTTATTAAAATGATAACCAGGGATGCAAAGGTAATGTACGTTAATTACGTTGCGTTTTACGTAGTAGGGATGGGCGATCTCGAAAAAATTTAAATCAATCTCAAAAATTTAGAATCGATTTTTTCGATTAATCGGACCAGAGAAAATGAAGTTTCAGTTAATGAAACGTTTCATTGAAACTTTGAAAGTTTCATGAAACATTGAAACGTTTCATGGGCCAAAATTTCACGAAACTTTAAAAATTTCAAAATGGCGGGGTTTTATCTTAATGGGGGTAAAGCTCAAAGCACAAGAAATACGGTTACGGGATCAGGGCATGAGATAATAAAGGACAGAGACTGTTTCTGTCCTTTTCTGTCTCATGCTCTGGTCCCGTAACCGTATTTCTATCTGCTTAGGCCTTAAGATTAAAGTTTTGCGCATGCGCTTTTATTTCTATCAAGTGAGAGAAGGTTAGGTCTACATATGTATTTCCGCCATCTTGAAATTTTGAAAACTTTGAAACGTTTCTAAAGGTCCATGAAACTTTTCATTTTGTCAAAGTTTCATGAAAGTTGGTCAATAAGCTGATAAGCCTGAGGACAGAGATATATCTCTGTACTGATTCCTCTCATTATTACGATTAAGGATTAGCGATTACGATTCATTGTGCTTTAGGCTATAGCTGCAGGGTTGTGCACTTAATATACCTTACGTAAAATACGTGGGGTTTTTGACGTATTTTACGTACGTATATTACGTCCTGAATTTTATACACAATGCATTTTCTGTTGGGAGGTGGTAAATGGCGTATATTACAAACATAAAAAACTCGCATATTAAACGTCAAAAACTCAAAGTTACGCGTAACTTCCCAACTCTGGACAAAGATATTATACACCTAGATGCGGCAGGCAGGTTTAGTTCGGTAAGGTTAATGTAGTTGGCGCGAGAGTCGAAAACATTACCGCCCCTCCCTTGCTCCTCTACCCGCTGACAGCACCCACCAACTCACTTTGAAAAATGTTCGCAGCACGTCAGCTAAAGACTTACCATAGGCTGCGCTGACGATTACTATGATAATATATCGCCTATGGGTAAAGTAGTTACCTATGAATTTTATTTATTTTTGACTGGGTTATATGGCACTTTGATGGCACCGCCAAAGCACCGCGTGCAAAATTGAAATTTAATACTTATTTTTCGTCTTTTACAGTAAAAAAGACAATGAATATTACATTTTTTGTATAGGACTTTTTTTTGTAAAAAAGAATTATAGATATTCATGTTACATATATAAAAGTACAAATTAATCATTTTAATTTCAATTTGCATGATTATATATTACTTTTTAAACCTCCAAAAATGGTGTGAAAATAAGTTTTTAATGACTAAACTTTTTAGATAATGTTATTTAAGGTTGCTACTTAGTTTAAATATTTTCTAATACCTAGATTACAGAAAGTACTAAATGAAATTATTTAATTCTTTATCAGTTATCACAAAAAGACTTTAATAAAGTCGCAAAAATCAAGCTCAAATTTGTCCATGCTCTCAAACTTCTCTTCAGATTTGCGGAAGTTTAAAAGTATTAAAAAAGTATTTATGATAATTGTTGACAATTTACTTGTCATGATATATGCGTGGTGCGCTATCTTTTTATTGCATATTTTAAGAAAAAAGTATAAAAAACTGAATAACTAGGATTTTGTAGATAATTTTGAGCCAGTATCATTTTGACACATGACTTAATTTTAGATTGTTATATTGTACAGAATGGAAATGTTATTTTGTACAACTGCTAAATGTTATTTTGTACAGTTTTGAAAAATGAATTTGTTATTTTGTACAATTTTTTAAAAAAGCAATAAAACATTGAGAGTACAATATTTTAGCTTTTTTAAAAAATTGTACAAAATAACAAATTCATTATTCAAAATTGTACAAAATATCATTTAGCAGTTGTACAAAATAACATTTCCATTCTGTACAATATAACAATCTAAAATTAAGTCATGTGTCAAGATTGTGAGCCAGTATCATTTTGACACATGACTTAATTTTAGATTGTTATATTGTACAGAATGGAAATGTTATTTTGTACAACTGCTAAATGATATTTTGTACAATTTTGGAAAATGAATTTGTTATTTTGTACAATTCTTTAAAAAAGCTAAAATATTGTACTTCCAATGTTTTATTGCTTTTTTAAAAAATTGTACAAAATAACAAATTCATTTTTCAAAACTGTACAAAATAACATTTAGCAGTTGTACAAAATAACATTTCCATTCTGTACAATATAACAATCTAAAATTAAGTCATGTGTCAAAATGATACTGGCTCAAAATTGTTATATTGTACAGAATGGAAATGTTATTTTGTACAACTGCTAAATGTTATTTTGTACAATTTTAAAAAATGAATTTGTTATTTTGTACAATTTTTTAAAGAAGCTAAAAACCTTTGGGATCACAATTAAATCCAGTTTTTAAATACTTGTACAAAATAACAAATTCATTTTTCAAAATAGTACAAAATAACCTTTAGCATTTGTACAAAATAACATTCTCATTCTGTACAATATAACAATCTTAAATTAAGTCATGTGTCAAAATGATACTGGCTCATTTAAATTTACATTTTCGTGAAATGTTCGTCGTGAAAGTTGACTGAAGATTTAAATTAAATTTTCGTGAAATGTTTGTCGCAAAAGTTGATTCAACATTTAAATTAAATTTTCGTAAAATTTTCGTAGTGAAATTTGACTGAATATTTAAACTGAATATTTGTGAAATGTTTGTCACAAAAGTGAATTAAACATTTAAGTGAATATTTGCTAAATGTTGAGCGGAAAGTTGACCGAATAAAAAAAATATACTAAATAGAAGGGGAACAAGTAAATCAAACAGTAATTAAATTAATATAAACACATTTATTGAATAAAATTTTGAAGATTCTGTAACGTTTTACAAATCCTTAATCTAATACAATCTTTCAACTTACAATTTCCTGTGTGTTCCATTTAATATAATTTTTTTTATTTGGTCAACTTTCCGCTCAACATTTAGCAAATATTCACTTAAATGTTCAATCCACTTTTGCGACAAACATTTCACAAATATTCAGTTTAAATGTTCAGTCAAATTTCACTACGAAAATTTCACGAAAATATAATTTAAATGTTGAATCAACTTTTGCGACAAACATTTCACGAAAATTTAACTTAAATCTTCAGTCAACTTTCACGACGAACATTTCACGAAAATGTAAATTTAAATGTTCAGGAAACTTTCACGATGAAAATTTCACGAAAATGTAAATTTAAATGTTCAGGAAACTTTCGCCACGAAAATTTTACGAAAATGTAAATTTAAATGTTCAGTCAACTTTTACGCTAAACATTTATTTAATCGGGACCGAACTTTGAAATCACCAAATTTGCATTTTTCCGAACTTTGAAATCACCGAACTCGCATGTAGCAGAATATTCAACTCTCCAAATTTGCAACTGTCAGAACTTCTAAATCCCTGAATTTGCATTTGTCCAAACAATAAATCACCGAACTTACATTCGCCCGAATTTTGAAATCTCCGAATTTGTAATTGTCCGAACTTTGAAATCACCGAACTCACGTTTAGCCAAACTCTTAAGTCTCCGAATTTGCATTTGGCCGAACTTTTAAATTACCGAACTTGCATTTTTCCGAACTTGCTTTTGTCAAACTCCTTAAGTCACCGACTACTCGTGTCCCCGAATTTACATTTGTCCGACCATCGGAAAGTAGGTTTTCTAAAGGAGTCTTTTGACAAACATTTCACAAATATTCAGTTTAAATGTTCAGTCAAATTTCACTACGAAAATTTCACGAAAATATAATTTAAATGTTGAATCAACTTTTGCGACAAACATTTCACGAAAATTTAACTTAAATCTTCAGTCAACTTTCACGACGAACATTTCACGAAAATGTAAATTTAAATGTTCAGGAAACTTTCACGATGAAAATTTCACGAAAATGTAAATTTAAATGTTCAGGAAACTTTCGCCACGAAAATTTTACGAAAATGTAAATTTAAATGTTCAGTCAACTTTTACGCTAAACATTTATTTAATCGGGACATTTAAATCTTTACACAATTTTCGCTAAGCTTTGCACCTAAATATTCCGAAGTTTGCAAATAAATCTTTAATAAATTTTCAGGAAATTTTCGGTGCTGTGGGGGTAGAATATCTAGAAAAAATATTTCCTACAGTAATAACGATAAAAAAATTTTTTTACACAATTTTATTATAAACTAGCTTTAGTGTACAAAATAGCCCCATCAGTGGGGCTAATCTATGCACGACTTTGAGTTTCTATAACTCAGACAAAAAATTTTTTCTCGTCGGCTAGCTTATAGGACACTTTTAGAAGGATGTCCACAACATAACTAAATAGTTTAATTTATATTTTTTAAATTATGATTTTTAATAAAGCATAGAGTGGAAAAAGTGCAGTTTTGTGCACAAAATAGCCCCTCTCGACGGTATGTTACATTGAACATAAAATTTAAAATTGGCCAAAAACGGTACATTTACTCTATAAAGAGTTTATTTATTAAAAATCTCAAAAAATAGCCCAGATTGTACAAAATATAACCCACCTGGACGGTACTTTTTTAAAATGTGTGGATGGGATTAAGAACTGAATTTGTTTAAATTTGAGTAAAATTAAATTTTAATAATACTTCTACTTTAGATTGATTGAAATTCAAATCCAGTAGAATTGACAGCGCCTTATGCTTTCTGTCATTTTTGTTGTTTGTATAGACGAACATTTTGATGTACATTTGAAGAAAAAAAACCAGTTGGTTTTTCTTCTACACATACCACGTAATTTTGTGTCTGAAAAAGTTTTGTAACAGTTTTTTCTCAAGTTGGTAAAGTTATTTAAATTTATGATTTAGAATGAGTACTGAACGTTATAATATTCTTTATTTATCGTATAATTATATTCTAAAATGATTTTACTAATTCAGTATTCATATATATACTTTTACTGGGGATTAAAAAATGGTGTCATGTACCCTAAGATGGACAGGCCTAAAATCTCAATGTATTTTTTTGCATATTTTCGATTTTACACTTTTTTCAATAATTTTTTGAGACAATTAATTAAAATTTTTTATTTTCCACCATAAAATGTGATTTTATTGTTAGAGAATTTATTACATTGATATTTTTCGATATTTTATTACTTTTTACTGTTGAGCTATTAAATTGAAGTTTTTAGAAATTTTATTTCTTGATAAATTCCGTAAAATGATTAAAACTTAGTTCAAGAATTGTTACACGATGTTAATTTTTTATTTACTACCATTTTCAAAGACTTTTAAGAAGGTGTCCATCTTGGGGCACAACGTGAATACGCCTTGTACCTCTCGGCCATGTAGCTCTTGGAATGTATTTCAGAAAGTGTTCTTCATGTAGTACCTTAAATTCTCTTTGGTACAATATGAAGAACACTTTCTGAACTACATTCCAAGAGCTAGATGGCCGAGAGGTACAAGGCGTATTCACATCGTGTCGAACGTTGCGTGTTCGAACCCCGTGTGAGCCAAATTTTTTTTTAATATTTTATTTAATGTTAAATAAATATTGAAATAAATAATTGTAATATTACCTTAATATCACTGTAATATTACCGTAATATTACTTGTAATATTACATCAATATCACTATAATATTACTTGTAATATTACATCAATATCACTATAATATTACTTGTAATATTACCTTGAGGCGGACATTTCAATATCACGTCAATATCACTGTAATATCACCCCGTAATATTACCAATATTACAATATGATGTCACTGTGATATTCATGTAATATTACGTGCTGCTTGGGTTGTAGTTTAAAAATTTTTATATTGGATATTTTCAAAAATAATTCATATTTAGAAATTCACTAAAGATCAGTCATTTTTCACTGATTCAGCAATCAGAAATTGTTCACTGACTTCAAATCAGTAAAAATTTGACTGATTCAGTTTTAGAGAGTATGTACAATTATTCGTAAACAATTATTCGGATCTTTTAGGTGTAATAGCAAATGTATTAGATATCTTAGCTAATATTTAGCTGTGGTGTCTAAATAAGTCTAAACTAAATTTTTTAGCTGCGGTAGCTAATTCATTTTTTTCGTGCAAACTTAAAAAAGTGAGTTGTTAGAAATTTTCAATTTCATTAAATATTTATGCATAGATGAATAATTATTTTTTGTGTTTAAAATTTTCCCTAGTCTAAAAAACTCGAAATTGAAATTTTTTTTTGTGTTTAGGAATAACAGAAATGCGAAATCCAAGCAACTGGAGACTGTGTAATGATCATTTTAAAAGTGATCAATTTACAACACATGTTAAGGATAAACTTAAACGTAGCGCGATTCCAATCGATTACAGAGAAATTGACTCTTCACTTCTCCCAACGTTTAATCCGGAAAATGCCAAAAGGACATATGAGACGAAGATTTATGATTGTAATGCTTCACCTATATCTCACTGGAATGAAGAATTCCATGAGGAATTTCAAAGCGAAAACAACGATTTCCTTAATTTTTCAACACCTATTTCTCATTGTAATAAAGAATTACTTGAGGAAGTTCAGGGCAAAAGTAACAATTCACTTGATATTTTAACACCCATTTCTCATTACAATGAAGAATTGTATGAGGAAGTTCAGGGCAAAAGTAACTATTCACTTAATATTTTAACACCTATTTCTCATTGTAATGAAGAATTACATGAGGAAGTTCAGGGTGAAATTTGCAGAACTCATTGTACAACAGGTATGGATACAAACAATTGCGATTTGAAGAAGAAAATTGAGAAGATGAATGAAGAATTGAAGAATCAGAATATGTTAATTGACAGATTGCGTGCTCGGCTTAAAGATACTGAGAAACAACTAACAAAAGCAGAAATAACTATTTCTATGAGTAAAGAAGAAAAAAAAGAGGAATTTCATGTTGAAGAATTTCTGGATAAAATGAACGTAGTAAATAGTACATCCAGAGCAATGATTAAAATGCAGCTTAGGTCTAAAAACGATAAGGGCAAGTATTCTTGTGAGGAGAAAAATTTAGCAATTCAATTGCATTATTATTCTGCATCTGCTTATGAAAAATCGCGTACCTCGGGACTAAAGCTTCCTCATAGTAGAACAGTTGAGAAATGGGTAGGTGAATCATTCGTTTCTCCTGGATTTGTGGAACCAGTTTTGGAAAACTTGAAACAACAATTAAAAAAGTTGCCAGAATACGCAAAACAATGTGTTGTGAAAATGGACGAAATGGACGTAAAAGAATTATTGGAGTATGATCAATATAAAGATATAATTGAAGGATTCGAAGACCTTGGACCACTTGGAAGAACTCAAAACCATGCAAATAAAGTTTTTGTTTTAACTTTAAATGGTTTAAATCCATTTCATCGATGGAGAGCGTTAATTTTATACGTTTTGTCTCATAATGCTCTTTGTGGTACAGAAATAATTAAGTTACTAAAAAGCAGTTTAGACAAAGCCGAAGAATGCGGGGCTGATGTAAAATTAGTTGTATGTGATCAAGGGGGGCCGAACATTAATGCTTTTTCCGAGTTGGGAGTAACAAAAGAAAAAACGTATTTCATTCACAACGAAAAAAAAATATTTGCCATCTTTGATTTTCCACATCTCATTAAATCTGTAGTAAATGCGTGGCGGAAATACAAAAAACTTATTGTGAATGGTGTAGAAGTATCCTTCAAAGATTTATTTGATACGTACCAAGCGGACCGTTTAAACAAATTATCTAATACTTTAGGGCATTTAAGACCAGAACAGTTTGCGCCAAATAATTTTCAAAAACAAAACGTGAGATGGGCATTTACCTTGTTAAGTAATAAAATGAAGTGTGCATTAATGGTAGCAAGAGACCTTCAAGTTGTTAAATCATCAACGATAGAAAATACTATATGGTTTGTAGATAAAATGAATAATTTAATTGATGTGTGTAATAGTAGGGACATCTATGATAAAAATCCTTTAAAACGGCCTCTTTCAATGCAAAATTTGAAATGTTTGGAAGTTTTAAAAGATTTTTTAATATGGGGTTCGAGTATCCGTGTGAAAAATAATAAAGGAAAGTTACAAACTCTACCGTGTTTTAATGGACTGGTAGGAATGGTGAGTGGCTTATTAAATGTATATGAATGTATTGTTGAAAAACATTCTTCTTTTCAACTTTGCACAGTAATTTGCAACCAAGATTCTGTTGAACAATTATATTTTCTCGATTTCGGGGACGTGGTGGATTTAATGCAAATCCAACAAGTCGTATGATTCGAATGATTATTCGTAGTTTAGTTGCAGTAAAAAATGTAGCATCGTCAAGTAGGGGCAACACTGCCCCAGACAACGAGGATTATTTTCCAGCAATAACTCCGGAAGAACTGAGGCAAGAATTAGATCAATCACGAAGCGGAATTTTACTTGAAGATAAGCAACAAGTATCTGAAAATCAAGAAAAAAATAAGATTTTTGAAGAAAAAGAAGTAAAACAACAAGACAAAGTTGATAAATCGGAACCTTTTGCTGAAATTAGAGGTACTTTGGAAGGATTATCTGTATCTTATTTCGCCGGTTACGTTGCATTTAAAGTATTCGAAACATTTAAATGCGATTCCTGCTTAGAAATGATGCAAAACCCTCCGGACGTACAAGATGATATTAACGATACATATATAAAATATCGTGAATATGAAGCAGAAAATAGTTACAAAATCATTTTGTTAAGAAGACCAACAGAAAAATTTCGTAACATTATAACAGCAAATTTAAAAACATTTGTGTCTCATTTCGATGATTTGAAAGAGACAAAAAACATAAAAAAGCAAATAATAGAACTGGCAAAGTCAGAAATGTTAGAAGTGGATCCAGAATGGTTTTCCGAAAACAATTGTTGCTATGAACACAGAATATTTGCTATTAGCATTTTATTTATTGCAAAAATTCATCGTCAGTGCGGTAATGAAAATAGAATTTATCAACAAACTAAATTAGCAAATTTCCGTTTAAATAAGGAAATGAGATTAACAGGTGCGCCGACAAAGAGAGGTACGAAACGAAAATCAGAAACACTTGATAAAGAAAGTCAACTAAAAAAATATAAATATTCAAAAAGTGGAAGAAAACTTAAAATCATGCAGCATGAATGAATAAAGTAGTTTGATACATTATAAGCATATGAACAAAATTTTTAATAAAGAAGAATTTCAGACACTAATAAAAGAATGATTACTACGAGCCGTCGCTTTTAAACAACGTTTGTGTATAGGAGTTTTGTAATCGCGTCAATGGCCTAGTATAAATCAGTATAAATCTGGGATTTAAAAGTATTAAACATTTTAATACTTTTTAATGAAAGACTTTTTAACGGGTATGCAATATATTAAACTCGTATGTCTTTTTGAATGTGTATATTCGTATGTATTATACAAAAAAAGACAAAAAATTCCTGTTTTCAGAGTGAGTGTATTTTCATTTATATGAAATTCATTAAATCGAAACTGCTTTTATTAATTTTTTTTTTATTAAAATTTCTGTATAAATCAGGGAATGAAATATATAAAACATTTCAATACTTTTTAATGAAAGCCTTTTTGACGGATATGTAAATATATTAAATGCGTATATATTTTTTAATGTGTATATTTGTATGTCTTAGAGCACAAAAGACAAAAAATTCCTGTTCTTAGAGTGTATTTTCATTTATAGGAATAAGCGTAACAAGTGGAAAAATGATATGTTGTAATCCGATATTGAATTAATTTACAAAAGTACATTTACTAATATCGTATAAAATTTATTCTTGTGTTAAATCTCATACGTTTAACGCGGGAGAATAACCCAATTAACTACATAAAATTAAAGTTTATATATTTGGGCAAACATGCAGTTTAAAAAAAAAGATTGGATGGTTCATAATATTATAATTATAAACCAAAATATATTTTGAGTCAGACAAATTTTTTTTTTAAAAGGCAGGGTGGAAGAGGCCTATGTATGTATATATGGGGAACCACTTTAAAAAAGACGCGCCGAAATACTCTACCCCTTGGGTGGTGAGGAAACGAGTATTAGAATTATATAATAGTATATTAAGCAACAAGGGGTTAAAGGCAGCCATTTGTTTACGCTGATGTTACGCTGATGATACGAGGGCTTCGCCTTCGACTGTCACTCGTACACAAACATCATTGTAAACAAATTGGACTGACTTTAAACCCGTGTTGCTTACGATACTTTTTATTCCAAAGGCACAAACTTGGTGCTTTTAAATGTTTGTAGGTTAGGGTCTAAATGCATTCACTTGTTTGACCGTATAAAAATGGCGGCCATTTTTGCCCTGTGGTGGAAAAAATGCATGGATCAGCTGTTCATTTTTTCCCTAGGGAAAAAATGGAAGCCATTTTTACCCGGTCGAACAAATGAATGCGTTTAGACCCTGCCTACAGGCATCTAAAAGCGCCATGTTTGTGCCTGTGGGATAAAAAATTTATTATTACCGTCGAGCAGGGACGTCACGAAATTAATGTAGTTTTTGGAGTTTTTTCATAATATCTAAAATAACCCATAGATTTTACTTAAAGATTGAAATCAATTCATCAAATTTGAGACCAATAATAGTAGTATGGTGTTAAAATTTCAAACTTGATTTTCAATTTTTGTTATTTTACTAGAACTGTAATTCGAATTGAAACAAATTAATTACGTTTCCAATTACGGTTTAAGCGAAATAACAAAAAAATAGAAAGTCAGTTTTAAAATTCTAACAACGCACAACTATTTTTAGCCTTAAATTTGATGAATTAATGTCAATCTTTAAGTAAAATCTATTGACTATTACTAGATATTTTGAAAAAACTCCAAAAACCAAGTTAATTTTGTGACGGTTCCTGCCGCCGAGTGGAGCTATTTTGTGCATAAAACCGCTCTTTTTCAACTCTATTCTTTATTAAAATTCCGAATTTGAAAAAATAAAAAATATAACTATTCAATTATGTTGTAATTGTTTTCTATATGCGTGAGCTGACGCGAAAACAATTTTTGCCTGAGTTTTAGAAACTCAAAGTCGTGCATAATATAGCCCTGCACTGATGGAGCTATTTTGTGCATCAATGTTTGATTATTTATAAAGTTGTGTACCCTATTGTCGACGTCGTGTAACACGTCGTATACGACGTCATATACTACGTCGTGTACTACGTCGTGTACGACGTCGTTTACTGCGACGTATTTTCAGAGAGTACACACGACATCGTGAATCACGTCGTGTACGACGTCGACTTTTTCAATAGGGTAAATAGATTTTTTTATCGTTTTTTCTGTATTAAGTATTTTTTCTAGATATTCTACAATATACAATAAAGAAAACCAAAGCTAGGAATATTTTTTTTGTAGGAATTGTTTAACGAATTTGAAAGTAAAACACTGAAATTTCCCAAAAATGTAGATTTACAAAAAATGTTATTTTTTTATTGAAAATTTTACTTAATGTAACTTGTACTACACTTCTTAAATTGTTTTAAGAGAAAAAGTTTCAAAATTAACTTGAAAAACATGTAATTATTAATGTTACGCTTTTGAGGTTAAATAATGTCACTGCATGTAAAATTGAAATTGCTTATTTCTCGTCTTATATAACAAAAATAAGACAAAATGTTTCAAAACGTAACACTAGACTCTTTATTACTATCTACGAAACAAATTTTTGAAAAATACTTGAGTTTAAAGAATGCACAAAATAACCCACTAAATCCTGGTATTTCAGTTTTTTACCTTTTTTCTTAAAATATCATGCAATAAATATGTAATAAATGCATCATCACAATTAAATTGTCAACAGTTTATTATCATTCATAATTTTATGAACACTTTTAAACTTCAGGAGATCTGAACAGACTTTGAAAAATTTCAGCTTGATTTACTATTTGTTCTTATTTCTGATAAAGAATTAAGTAATTTTATTTAGTACTCTCTGCAGTCTGGATATCAGAAAATATATATACCAAATAGGGAATTTAAACTACTCAATATAAAGAATTTATTCATTACCTCACGTGTAAAAAATAGCCCCCTACTCTATTTTTAAACTTGAACTTTTGATCATTTGTTAGTTTTTTTTACTTATTCTTTAAATTATATTTAACAGATACATTAAATTATGCTTTATTATATTAAAGATGAATTTTAATTTAAAACAATTATTATATTTCCGGATTTAATATCTTGCAAGAATTGATACACATTGTGTCTTCTTTTTTTTGTAGCCGGGGATACACACTGTGTAGGTAAGAAAAATTTTTTTTTTATTTGTGCCTAACGTTTACCATAGGATATTGTGTTACCCATGAAGTACCGACTTTATCGTCCGATCAGAGTAAGATCATAGTAGTACGAAGAGGGCAGTAGTTGAGTAGGCAAGAAAAATGGTTAGCTATATATATAGCTTCCCCCACTTTAGACCCCATGCCGCATCTAGGTGTATAATATCTTTGCTCTGGATAGCTGTGTGTTAGGGTGAAGTCACACGCGAAGGATATAAGTGGATTAGATATTAGAATAAAGTAGGTTCTTGATAAAGTGAAGTTGTCGGGACCGGAAGAACTTCAATATAGTGAAGATTACACTTTTCATTTGGCAGTACTCTTCTTTTCATTTATCTATGTAGGTGATTAGTGATGGCGCTGACCGCTCTTCGTTTGTAAATTACTGAAAATTTACGAAATTTACCGTAAATTTGTAAATTTACCGTAAATCCAGTAAATCATGTTTTTCTGCTTTTTTACATAAAATTTCTAATTGAAATAAAGTCATGATAATTAGAAGTTTCTAAATAATCAATTTTGAATTTTCTAAGTTTATTTATAATGCAAAACACTTCGCTTTGAATCATTTTGTCACATGCGACGAGATATTTAACCTAGAAAATCCAAGCATTTTCTTAAAAATTTATAAAAATTTTTATAAAACTAATCAGAAAAATCGTTTAAAATAGTTCCGTTTTTAAAAACATTAATATATAAAACAAGTATTGGTAAATATTAATAATGTTATTGTAAAAAGTTATAAATCATCAATTATTCTGCTATAAACTATACTTGAAAAAATAATTAAAAATTTGTTTAATCATTATTATGTAATTTAATTTTTTGTCAAAAGCACTTGACAAAAAGAAAGTTATTTTTTAACTTGAGAATAAAAATGTGGTGTAAAAATACATGTGCACTTTATGCTTCATGACAAACCAAGCATGTTAAGTTTTAACGTTTTAATTTAGTGTTTTGATATATTTACGATGTTCTAAATCTTTGTAACATAAAAAGGAACATAAATGAATAAATAGAAGAGTAAATTTAAAATGTGAGAATTGTATTTATTTCATGTCAATCAGTTCTGAAATTTTTTTTAGCAGTACGTGAATTCTTTTAGATTTTGTTTATGTATGTATTTCACTCATTCAAAAAATCTACAACTTTAAACACTTTTCTCTCTACTAACTACTTTTAAATTAGAAAGAATCAGAACATTTTAAATCACTGAGATTCATTTTATTTCTTATATGTTTCTTATACCACTAACCCGACATTCATCCTATATTAACGATTTTAGGTTATGTGACTACATATAATACGTATCTTCTCAAGTTTTTAAAACATTCATTATTCTTTATTCTTTATTAAATATAATTATTTTTAAAACGAATAAAAATTATACAAACATCAAAATAAACATTTTTAGAGGTTATGTTAACTTTTAAATTCCCGACGTTCCAGACGAACAGCCACGCGCATGCGCAAAACTGTTATTCCGTACTAAATGATTTCAACAAAACCACTGAGCCAAAAGTTTTTTAATATTTATGCAAGAACAATTAACTTTACAATATTGAAGTTACTATAAATGAAAGTTAATATTACGGTTAACTTTTACTGATACTGTTTCTGTACTAAAAATAATTAGTAATGGTTTTTTAAGTACGTACGGTAATGACATTTTATGTTGTCAAAATTGAATTTTCAACTTTATTATTAAATTACAAAAAAGTAATAAGATTTTTAACAATAACTTTACAGTATTTTTGAGTCATTTTGTATGCTTGATTTGTGGGTAATTGATATTTTCTTTTGACTATTTATATTTTAAAGAAAAAGTAGCGTACGGTAATGACGTTCATAACATAAAGAAATTGTGGGACAAATTTAAACAATTTTTTTTACTAAAATTGCTTCCTCTGCAACAAGTGCAAATATTTTATTTAATACCTTAATATATCTCTAATATGCTCCAATAATTGTTTTAGCCATATTCTTTGAAAAATGAGAAGATAATAAATTTTTAAGTACTAAAAGTCTATTGGCCTAAACAGATAGAAATACGGTTACGGGACCAGAGCATGAGACAGAAAAGGACAGAAATAGTCTCTGTCCTTTATTATCTCATGCCCTGCTCCCGTAACCGTATTCGTTGTGCTTTGGGCTTATGCTGGGACCATGAAGACTAGAATAAGGAGGTGAAATGAGTGGAGTGGGGGTGTCCACAGAAGCAGGCCAAACAGTAGGCGCCTCTTTTCGGTTCGGGCTTTGCTCAGTAACGAATTTGAGTTTTCTGCGCACGAAGAGGGAGAAGGGAGAAGCAGCTGTTGATCAGCTCGCTTTTCCCTTCTCTTGTTTCTCCCTCTTACGTGCGCAGAAAACTAAAATTCGTTACTGAGCAAAGCCCGAACCAAAAAGAGGCGCCTACTGGCTAGCCTGTTTGCCGCGCCACCGTTCCCTGTGGTAAAACTATCTAATTTCACCTCCTTATTCTAGTCTTCATGGCTGGGACATGTAAGGTAATGACGTTTGAAGTGTTATCGTATTAAAGCGGGTGTTGTAAGGAGAGAATTTTCCAGGCAGCGTACAATTTTGACACTTAGCCAATTTTTTCAGAAACAAAAAATGTAATTAAAAATATGACCATGTACCCATAATTTAAATTTTATGCAGATTCTAAAACTAATTTGACATTTTAAAAATGTTTTTTTATCCCACAGGCACAAACATGGCGCTTTTAGATGCCTGTAGGCAGGGTCTAAACGCATTCATTTGTTCGACCGGGTAAAAATGGCTTCCATTTTTTCCCTAGGGAAAAAATGAACATCTGATCCATGCATTTTTTCCACCACAGGGCAAAAATAGCCGCCATTTTTATACGGTCAAACAAGTGAATGCATTTAGACCCTAACCTACAAACATTTAAAAGTACTAAGTTTGTGCCTTTGGAATAAAAAGTATCGTAAGTAACACGGGTTTAAAGTCAGTCCAATTTGTTTACAATGATGTTTGTGTACGAGTGACACTCGTACACAAACATCAGCGCAAACAAAATATTGAAAATTAAGAACAAAAAAAGTACACAATTTTCAATATTTTGTTCACAAACTGAAGCCCAAATGATACATATTTTTAAAATGTCAAATTAGTTTTAGAATCTGGATAAAATTTAAATTATGGGTATATGGTCATATTTTTAATTACATTTTTTGTTTCTGAAAAAAGTGGCTAAGTGTCAATATTGTACGCTGAATGGAAAATTCTCTCCTTGCAACACACTTAAAATAAAAAAATAGGTATATTATAAAATTAAAACTAAATTAGCCCCATTATATAAACTAAAAAAACCAAAACTTTTAGCAAAGAAAGTAAAAGTGAAAAAATAATTTATAACTATTTTATTTAACTGGGACTTCAAGTTTTCCCTCAATTTGACAATCACCCATTTATAGGTTACCAGAATATACAAAGTAGAAAATTCCAGGTTGTGTGTCAATTTTGATCATGACTAAGCGTCATTATCAGTGTGGAAAAAATGAATTCAGTGAATTTTACAGAACTGTTGTAGAATAGCGTATGCACAAGCTTTTACGGATCTGAGTTTTGTAAAATGTGGTGAATATTACAGGATAAATTCAACACCTTTTCTTGAGTTTGTCTAGAGATCCTCAAGGGAGAGTTGAGACAAGTTTCCCCTTCTACTACCCATGCGGGTTTCCGGAAACGGAAGTGACGATATTGCAATCTGTATCATTGGTCGAAAAAAGCGGGCTAATTTTAAAAATGTTTGTTTTAAAAGCATTTCAAAATGGAACCGCCATTTTGGACCAATGAAATTAACTTTTTATGAACATCCGTTTCCGGAAACCCGCGACCAATCAGAATCGAAGTCAACATGTCCCAACTCTCCCTTGAGGATCTCTAAGTTTGTCCTAAATGTTTGCCAACTTTTACGAAACTCAGATCCGTAAAAGGTTGTGCATACGCTATTCTACAACAGTTCTGATTGAATTCCATGTCAGTTCGACACACAAATTTTGGTGACCTTTGGAATTTGGTTGCTTATTGGTGTATAAACTATCCTTTGATTGTTCCAAACAAAATCCCCAAGTATTTTTGAAAAATTCAAAAAATTACCCGATTTATTGAATTTTGAAATTTTTTGTACCTTTTTTTTGAAAATGCGATATCTTCGGTGCTAATTAATGGATTTTAGTTTTTAAACTCTTAATTTATTTGTACTGAAATATACTTTTATTTAAAAAATAGAGATAAAAAAATTGTTTAAATTAATTGTTTAAATAATTAATTAACATTTTTTAAACACTCTTGTAAAAAACTGTTAGCTTCAAATTTTTTCATATTTATACTAAATGAAGCCACAAATGTGTTTTACATGTCCTGTAAGTTTCATCCTGGGACCGCCAATAGTTTTCGAGAAAAATATAAAATTTATTTTACTAAAAAGCTCGTTTTAAAACGAGATTTTTCAAAATTTTAGATCAAATAAATTTAACAATTTATTAGTAAAATATATTTTATATTAGGAACATTTCCTCTAAAATTTTGAAAAAGCTCGTTTTAACATATTACACTAGATTGTAAAGAATCAATGTTTAAGACATTTTTTATATAATTTTCTTCAAAAATCGCATAAAGAATTATCTCATTTTAAATATAAAAACATTTCTAGTACATGAGGAAAATGTTTTATTGTTAACAACACTGAAAATATACATATGAACAAACAAAATCAAAATTTTGTAAAATTTAAAAAATAAAATTCACTTTTTTCAAAAACTGCCATACGAATAATTAAGTTTTTGATCTTAAAAAGTTTGTAGTAAATGAGGGAGCTAGAAGAAATTAAAAAATCCCATATACAAAAAACTTTTAATTGAAGTCCTTCTAGACACACCGTGGGCACTGTTTATACTAATGCTGTAAACTGCAGCGCGCGGGATTACGTTTTATTTTTTTTCTCGAAAACTACTGGCGGTCCCAGGATGAAACTTACAGGACATGTAAAACATATTTGTGGCTTCATTTAGTATAAATATGAAAAAATTTGGAGATAACGGTTTTTTACAAGGGTGTTTCAAAAATTTTAATTAATTATTTAAACAATTAATTTAAACAATTTTTTTATCTTTATTTTTTAAATAAAAGTATATTTCAGTACAAATAAATTAAGAGTTTAAAAACTAAAATCCATTAATTAGAACCGAAGATATCGCATTTTCAAAAAAAAAGGTACAAAAAATTTCAAAATTCAATAAATCGGGCAATTTTTTGAGTTTTTCAAAAATACTTGGGGATTTTGTTTGAAACAATCAAAGGATAGTTTACACCAAAAAGCAACCAAATTCCAAAGGCCACCAAAATTTGTGTGTCGAACTAACATGGAATTCAATCAGAACTGTTGTAGAATAGCGTATGCACAACCTTTTACGGATCTGAGTTTCGTAAAAGTTGGCAAACATTTAGGACAAACTCAAGAAAAGGTGTTGAATTTATCCTGTAATATTCACCACATTTTACAAAACTCAGATCCGTAAAAGCTTGTGCATACGCTATTCTACAACAGTTCTTTAAAATCCACAGCATTCATTTTTGCCATGTACAGAACCAAGTCCAGTAAATGGCTGTATCCGCCAGTCCTAAATAGTTATGTAAAAATGACTGAATTAACTTTTTCGGTGTAATAGAATGAAAAATTAAAAAGAAATGATATTTAAATGATAAATAAAAATGAAATGATATATAAATAATATATGGTCGATTCTTGCGTAACTGACCGATTTCAAGATAAGTTTTGGTAAAAAAAAAATTTTTTTATTCAATGTTTCTCTGCACTTATTTTTCTTATTAGGGTGTAATATAAGTATATTTTAAACGGTTTACTACAACTATATTTATACGAAAATAATATCAAATTTTTGAAAATTGGCTGCCATGTGGAGCTGAACGGCATTCTTTTATTGCAAATATATTGTATAAAATAAAAATTTCTTTTTGATATTTTGCTAAAACGAAAATAAATAATAAATTCATAAATTATTTAATATTCTAACAGTATTTTAGATATTAGTTAACATATATAGCATTTTATAAAAGAACAGCAAATACAATATTTAATAATGAATATTTTGTTTTATTTTTTGGATAATTTGAAATCGAGATTGAGCAGTGTAATCTGGCATTGCTAAACTACTTTATAGAATAATATTTTAAAATAACCACCACAGATAAAAAAGTTTCTCTGCATGAAGCACACTGAACACTTCATATATGGCCATGGAGCTGAAATTTTACGTGATACCATGGAGCTGAAATTTGACATTTATTCTAACCTCACTTCTACAATATTGCAAAATAAATTTATTCCTTCTGCAGATCGCTTGTTTCACATGAGAACTTAAAGAAAATGGTAACAATACTATCAAATAGTTGTTACAGTAATATAATAGTAATGACATGGAACTGAACGCTTTTTTTGTACACATGCGATTTTCACAAAAATAATTTTTTTTTAAGTAAAAATTTTTCTTTTTTAAAACTTTTTTCACATGTGATTTAGTGCTAATGGATCAAAATTGAGATGTAACTTATTAGAAGGCGTAATAACTAAACACATGACACCTTAATTATAAGTTTACAGATTGCGTTAAAAAATTGGAAAAATTGAGGGACAAAATATTTTTAAAGATTTTTAAGTATGAAAAAGGTATTATGAAGTGCAATATAAACCTAAATTGTTCATAAATATAGACACTTTATGCTTGAAAAAGGCTAAATTATAATAATGATATTTTCACCGAAAATTATTAAATTAAAGTTAACATTTTGCAAAAGGGACACGCCACGGAGCTGAAATTTCAGCACTTATAGTGCAATATAATAGAAGTTATAATATATATATTTATGTATATTTGGTTTTCAGTTACTCTCATATATACCTTTAAAATTCACTAATACACTTCAGAATATATTTTTAATTTAGGTGTATTTTTTCAACGCCGCCAAGTAGGGCAGTTACGTAAGAATCGCCCATATATATTTATTAGGGTGACCCTTATTATTTTGCGAAAGTTTGAATTTCCTAGGTCGTCGGGCTGAATTTGCTTTAGAATGTGAAAAAAATGTGCTGTGCACAAGGACAGCCCAATCAATTAATATTAACCTGTGCCACCGAAGGATTAAAGTTTAAATGGGATTTTACATGGGATCTCTCTAAATCTAAATTAGTGGTTTTCTACTAATGAATTAGCGAAAAGTGAGCTACTATTAAAATAGTAAGAATTTTACTAATTTTTAGTAGAAAACTACTAATTAAATTAGTAAAAATATCTACTTTTTTGAAAAGTAAAGTTTTACTATTTCAATTAGTAGTTTTCTACTAAAAATTAGTGATTTTCTACTAAGAATTAGTAGTTTTCTACTATTTGAATTAGAGAAAAATGAGCCATGAATTTGACTAATGCAGAGTAGAAAACTACTAATTCAGATTTAGAGAGATAAGTACACATTTGTACGTTTTGTATAATAACTTTTTTTTTATTAATCTTTTTCTTTGACGATATGTATAATTATGGTTTTTGAGGTGCTGAACACGAATCCGATGACAAAAATAAGATTTGACAGCTGTCAAAACAGCTGTGAATAAAACTGTCAATTTTTTAAGGACGACAGTTTTTGTCGAATTTTACATTAATTTCCTCTTATAAATGTATTTTAAGAACTAAGGTGAATCCAAATAAAATATGTAATATTAACAGTTGACAGCTGTCAAACTTTAAAAAACGAGAGTTTTTGACAGGTTCAAAAAATGTTGTTATTTTAACAACACGTAGAGAAACCTAGATAGAAATATGTAATATTGACAGATGTCAACTGTCAATTAAGCTGTTAAACTTTTGAGAAGACTTTTTACATTAAATTACTCACATACAAGTGTTCTTACCCTCTAAATGTGAATTAGTAGTTTTCTACTAATGAATTAGCGAAAAGTGAGCTACTATTGAAATAGTAAGAATTTTACTAATTTTTAGTAGAAAACTACTAAGAATTAGTAGAAAACTACTAATCTTGTAGTAGAAAACTATTAAATTAGTAAAAAAATCTACTTTTTTGAAAAGTAAAGTTTCACTATTTCAATTAGTAGTTTTCTACTAAGAATTAGTAATTTTCTATTAAGAATTAGTAGTTTTCTACTATATGAATTAGAGAAAAATGAGCCATGAATTTGACTAATTCATAGTAGAAAACTACTAATTCAGATTTAGAGAGTAAGGAAACTGAGATTAATTCTAATAGCAGTATGTACTCTTGACATTTGACAACTGTCAATTAAGCTGTCAATTCCTTAATGAGTAGTTTTATGTAAAAAGTCTCCTTCTCAAAAGTTTGACAGCTTAATTGACAGTTGTCAATTGTCAATATTACATATTTCTATTTAGGTTTATCTCAGTTTTCTTAAAATTCTTTTATACGTATGTGACTAATTTAATACAAAAATTGTAAAAAACTCTAGTTATTAAAAGCTTGACAGCTTAATGTACAGTTGTCAAATGTCAAGAGTACATATTGCTATTAGAATTAAAATCAGTTTCCTTATGAACACTTGTATCCCTACTGAAAAATCCTATATAGGATCCTACATAGGATCCTATATAGAGTCCATATGGATTCCTATGAGAATCCACATAGGATCCTATATAGGATCCTATATAGGTATTGTCCTATAGGAATCCATGTAGATTCTCATAGGAATCTATGTGGATTCCTATAGGTCGCCTATAGGACACGTCCTATATAGGAACCTATGTGGACTCTCCTATAGGAATACATGTAGGATCTCATATAGGATCCTACATAGGCGTCCCAAAAAAATTTTTGTACACCCCCCTACATAGGATCCTACGTAGGTTCCCATATAGGATCCTATATAGGATCTTTTATGGGCGCCCAAAAAAAAATTATGTACACAGAATTAATTGTTTTTTTTAACAACTTTATTCAAATATCCATTAGGCACCATTATAAGGACGAAAAATATTTACTGCGCAGGCGTAAGTATTGTAGAATACGTAAAAGACGACTGCGCATGAGGAAGGGGTACAAAAAATTTTTTTGGGGGTACCCATGTAGGATCTTATATGGGTTCCCATATAGGATCCTATATGGGAACCTACGTAGGATCATATGTAGGAGGGTGTACAAAAATTTTTTTGGACGCCTATGCAGGATCCTATATGAGATCCTACATGTATTCCTATAGGAGAGTCCACATAGGATCCTATATAGGACTTGTCCTATAGGCGACCTATAGGAATCCACATAGATTCCTATGAGAATCCACATGGATTCCTATAGGACAATACCTATATAGGATCCTATATAGGATCCTACGTGGATTCTCATAGGAATCCATATGGATTCTATATAGGATCCTATGTAGGATCCTATATAGGATTTTTCAGTAGGGATATGAGTAATTTAATGTAAAAGGTCTCCTCAAAAGTTTGACAGCTTAAATGACAGTTGACAGCTGTCAATATTACATGTTTCTATTTAGGTTCCTCTACGTGTTGTTAAAATAATTTTATATGCATATGTGAATAATTTAATGTAAACCTGTCAAAAACTCTCGTTTTTTAAAGTTTGACAGCTGTCAACTGTTAATATTACATATTTTATTTGGATTCACCTTAGTTCTTAAAATACATTTATAAGAGGAAATTAATGTAAAATTCGACAAAAACTGTCGTCCTTAAAAAATTGACAGTTTTATTCACAGCTGTTTTGACAGCTGTCAAATCTTATTTTTGTCATCGGATTCGTGTTCAGCACCTCAAAAACCATAATTATACATATCGTCAAAGAAAAAGATTAATAAAAAAAAAGTTATTATACAAAACGTACAAATGTGTACTTATCCCATGGAAACTTTAACACTTCGGTGGCACGGATTAATATTAATTGATGGGTCTGTCCTTGTACACAGCTCATTTTAACAAATTATAAAGCAAATTCAGCCTGGCGACCTATGAAATTCAAAATTTCGCAAAATAACGGTCACCCTTATATTTATATATAAATAAAATAATTATATATAATTTGCAAGTTAATAAAATAGAAATTTAAAAAAGAAACAAATGCCACTCTGTTCAAGAAATGTTACTCAATTCAGACTTATTTTATCCTCTGACATGATTATAAATTTTAATTAATACCTCAAAATCCCCTGAAAAAATTCATTATTCTCTTTACAGAAATAGATACTAGAATATTTAAGCCTTCCTTTAAGGTATATTATTAATAAATCTGAATCGTGTTTTGAGATATTCGATAGGTTAACTTTCAGACTACATTTTATATATAAATTAAATATATTTGAATGAAATTCTTTTTATTATTGTAAAATTTAGAATTTTTTTTATTAAAGCTGCTAATTACGAAAGTAATTTGGCCTTAGTAGGTAGAAGAAATATTTATTTAAAAATTGTCTCAAATTTTATGAAATTGGCAATTGTGTCTGAAGGGGGTCGATTAGAAATAGAATGCCCCTAACATTCTTTACTATTTTGTTTGAAAAGGTTTAACTTTAAAGTTTTCAAGCCGTTTATATTATGTGAGAAAAATTCTCTTTTTTCTTGGCCTTAACGGCTTTTTTTTAAAAAAAAAATAAATGACCGTTTAGATAAAAAAAAAGAGAATTTTTCTCACATATTCTTTACTATTATAGTCATAGAGTTTAGAAGAATCATAAGTAAACATATAAATTTTTTTTGTATTTCTATTCACAAATACAATTTGTCCTTTTAAATTATAAGTTTTATTAATAAAATGTATTTGTAAATATATTTATATTTATTTAACACATATTAGTGAATTTAATATTCAGTAAAAACAATAATTTTTTATTTTTATTAACAAAGTTGGAAAGTCGGATTAAGCTAACGGCTTTCCAATTCTACTTTGCCTCCTTTACCTCGTCTAGACATTTTAAATTTTTTTAAAGGAACGAGGCTACACTATCGACGAGATTCACGAGAATGTTGAGAAAGTTTGAAAATGCATCAATTCACGCTCTCACACGGAGTGGGGCTAAACATGTCTTTCTCTTTGCTGATTGGCAGTTGCGCGCTCGGCGCACCAAGCTCTAACCAATCAGCTATTTCCCTTGCTCTGATTGGTTCGAGCTCAACACGTCAAACATACACAAATAATTAATTTTGTTCACACTAAGATTACTAATAAAGAATTTTTAAAATGCATGAAATAGCACATCAGATTTACCCAAAATATGACATTGAAATAATAAAATTCTTGTTTTATACTAAGGTTCTAGGCAGAAATAGTTTGTCTTGATTTTCTCCGTTTAACCCCATTATTGCACATTTATGTATATTTTTACTTTACACTGCAAAAACATTTTTTACATTTGTCAATGTGTTGTCTTATTTTTACTTTATTTCATTGCTTTAAATATTACACGATGATTCCAATTGACTAATAATCCAAACTTAGATTTATCCAATTTTCAATCCATGGAAATTCCCATTCTACTTGAGAATTTTTTTTACCTTCTACGAAAAAAGAAAGAAACGTAGTTTCAATACTTATTACATTTAAAAATGTTTTTTATTCTTTTCAAAATAAGCAGTAACATTATATTCTGACATTCTATTGTTGTTACATGTATGTACGTATTTATAAATAAAATATTTTTTATCATAAAAGTCAATAATTTAATAATACTAGAAGAAATACTGTAACTCTTCTAAACTTTCAACTTTAACCTCTTTTCATTCCGTCAATTCTCAATCGACCATGATTTATGACTCTTTGACATGTAGCTTAGAATATAGTGTACCTTATTCAAACAAATAACTTTCGCTAAAAATGAACTTTTATCCTATTTTTAATAATTTTGTAACATGGATTGTTGTATGAAGAAATGCAATGTTGTGAAAATCTCCAATTTTTACCTATTTCGCCATCAATTTAAGAAGAAGTTTTATTTTAGACTGGGACTAGAATAATCAATGATGTAAAATTGAGTATTTTCATCCAAATAGATACATAATTAAATAACTAAAAAATTGATAAAGTTTAAAATCGAGAGCACATTGTAGAGAGAAATTCTGCAAGGGATGGCACACGAGCGACAAGGCCTTTCTTCACCGTCCGTGCTCGTGGACAAAAGCCCCCTCTCCCAAAAAATTTTTCTCATTTTTCACTCAGTCGTCGTGCTAGCAACGTCGCTCTCGTTAAATTTTCTAAACCAATTTTCTGTCCCAATGGCCGATAAAGTTGAATTTCCAACTGCTCCTGCAAGTACAGCACCCAAAAATGCTGTGAAAGCTAAACAGCCTCAGGCAGAAACTACTCATCCAGCAGCTTTCGAGATGGTTTATGAAGCTATTGCTTCTTTGAACGAGAAAGATGGTTCCTCTCTCCAGGATATTGAGAAGTACATTGCTGCCACCCACAATGTTGATGTTGCGATCATCATCAAGAAAGACCCTGACAGCTGCAGTTGCCCAAAGTTTTGTCCAAGGCTAAAAAAGCAGCCGCTCCGAAGAAAACAGATTCTGCCAAGACTAAGAATCTGTAGTCGAGAAAAAAACTTGTCTACTTCTCCATAACTGCTTCACAACTTGGCCTTCTCCCTTGAATGCTAAAAAAGCTGCTTCTCTCAAAAATTGGCAGCTAAGAAGGTTGCAAAGAAGTAAATGAGAGAAAGTATTATAATTGACATTTTCTAAGATGGATTTAAACAATCGGCCCTTTTCAGGGCCACCAAACGTTTTTTACTAAAGAATTTTTATTGATTTTGAACAAAACACTGGTCAAATTATAAACCAGTTCATAATTTGAAATTATGATGTTTATGATTTAAAAAATTAAAATTAAGTGGCTTTAGTAAGGTGGTTATTTTGGAAATTTTTTTAAAAATTGAACAACGGTATATAGATGAAATTGAATACATTTTATTTAACCATTGTATTTTCCCCATTGCGTGGAACACGAATTTCCTTCAATATTTTACTTGTTATACAGTATAAAAATCTATTAGATAGTTATTTTTTATTTTTTACAAATATAACTCTTCGTTTTTGAGAAATTGAGGTACGAAAGTTTCTCCCATATATAACAAACATTATATTATAACAACTTGAATTACTTCAAGAATTTTTATCGCATTTGCTTTCATCAGTGCCGGCTGATGAACAGGGCGCCAGATCGAAAGCGCTATCAGCTGTTGAAACGCGCGCTTGCGTATATACATTATACATATAGTATAGGTATACTCTAACCTCAACATTTTGACACGCGGAATACCGTGTTGACAGAAGTTGCAAGTTGTCCTTTCTTCATCACAAAAAGTGAAAAAAATAAATTAATTAATTCCAACTCTCACAGGTACCTATTGTCCTTTTTTAAATACAATACCGGCTTCTTACATATTTGTGTTTGACTATACAAACTTTGATCACTGTCTAGTCAATTAATAATGTTTAGTATACGAAAATATATGTGACAGTGTAATGAATTCTCATAAGAATCATTGTTGAACAGTGAAAAAATAAATCGATCATAACTTTTTTTCCAAGAACCAACAGGTCTCAAAAATTTAACTACAAAATTTTAGAAACTTTATTTAGCAGTACACCAAGTTTTATCAAAATCTGTTTGATTAATTAATTATTATTATTATTCGATGTTGATAATATGATTGCTTCTATGGAACAGTGTACTACAAAAACAGGTATCTTAAATTGTTCAAAAATGTCTCAAATTAAGACATTTTTCGTGTCTCAGACAACAAAAGTATCTTAATTTAAGACATTTTTGTCCAATTTAAGATACCATGTTTTTGCAGTGTGGTCACTAAAATCCACTGCGCAGCTCTAATTGCGTTAAAAAGTACTGCGCACAATATTGACATTATAAATTTTTAAAACGTTACTTTTCTTGGTCGGTAACAATGCAATGCAACGTTGCAAGGAAACGATGCAGAAACGTTGATAAAACGTTTTGTGCTATTAGGCGGGTGCAGGAAATTTGCCAAAAACCCAAAAGGTCGAATATCCAAATGGTCGAATTTCAAAAAGTCGAATCTCCAAACAGTCGAATATCCATTTTGCCGAATTTCCAAATGATCGAATATCTAAATTGTCGAATTTCCAAATCGTCGAACATCCATTTGGTCGAATATCCATTTTGTCAAATTTCTAAATTGTCGAATATCCATTTTATCGAATTTACAAATTATCGAATTTCCAAATTGTCGAATATTTCTCGAATTTCCGAATGATCGAATATCCAAATTGTCGAATTTCCAAATTGTCGAATCTCCAAATGTTCGAATGTCCAAATGTTCGAACTTTTTTTTTCATTGAAGTTTAATATCTATGTAATGTGTTGGTATTGTAGATTGGACAAGTGCGCGAAATTTAAAATCGTTATGGAAATTTTAAATCTTGCACATTTGTCCAATCTACTATACCAACGCATTTCATAGATAGATTTCATTTCATAGATTCATAGGAAACTCACATAAAAAAAAAGTTCGAACATTTGGACATTCGAACATTTGGAGATTCGAACATTTGGAGATTCGACAATTTGGAAATTCGACAATTTGGATATTCGACATTTTGGAAATTCGACAAAATGGACGTTCGACAATTTAGAGATTCGACAATTTGGAAATTCGACAATTTGGACATTCGATAAAATGGACGTTCGACAATTTGGATATTCGACAATTTGGATATTTGATCATTTGGAAATTAGAGAAAATAGATATTCGACAATTTGGAAATTCGACAATTTGTAAATTCGATAAAATGGATATTCGAGAATTTGGAAATTTGACAGTTTGGACATTCGACAAAGTGGATATTCGACAATTTGGAAATTCGAAAATTGGAATATTCGACAATTTAGAAATTCGAAAAAGTAGATATTCGACAATTTAGAAATTCGACAAAATGGATATTTGACCAAATGGATGTTCGACAATTTGGAAATTCGACAATTTAGATATTCGATCATTTGGAAATTCGACAAAATGGATATTCGACCTTTTAGGTTTTTGGGAAATTTCCTGCACCCGATTAGGGGGCTGCAAATGAACGTCGAGGCTTTTCTGCACCGTCCGTGCTACGCAGAGATGGGTAAACGTCACGTCACAAGGGTTTTCTACGTAAAATACATAAATCATGTATTTTACGTAGAAAACTGTAGAAAACTATGTATAATACATATTCAAAATGGCGGCCACTTTATTTCCATATAGCTCGGTGACACCAATGTATAATAAACAGTTAGGTGACACTAATGTATTAAAATCAACACGTATGTTGAAAGTTTTATTAACATTGCCAATTATTATTAAATAATTAATTATAAATTTTGAAAAATAATTTTAAATTTCCCGCCATTTACTAACATTTTTAGGAATATATTATAAAATTTTTTTTTTTTTTTTTAAAGTTATAAACAATAAAAGTCTTACATTGAATATTTTGATTTTGCTATTCATTTCGTCTTAAACACCAATTATAATTTTTTAAATTTTTAGCAAATCTATAGGGGAATGTCTTAATGCGCGGGCCACTTTTGGATAGAATTGATAGAAATAAAAATGTGTTTGCAACTGAGTTAAAAGAATTGATGTACTCCGTTAGATAGCTAAAGGTGTTAGCTAACTAACGGAGTACATTAATTTTTTTAACTCAGTTGCAAACACATTTTTATTTTTATCTAAAAGTGGCCCGCGCATTAAGACATTCCCCTACATTATATAGGCACATCGATTAGCTACATGCAAATTTTTTTACATATATAAAATTAAATTAATAGAATACAATTATTTTTTGATTGTTGGAAAAATGAATTTCCAAAGAATTACAAATTTGTTTACGATAATTTTAAAAATCAAAATTAATTACGGATTTGAATTAATTAAGGAATCAAAATTAATCTAATATGTTATGTAAAATATCAGGAATGAAAAATATTACATTAGTCTGGTTAAACTTTTAAAAAAGTTTTATAAGAAGCTGTTCTCAAAATTGGTTAACAAAAGGAATGTTAAAAAAATATAGAAATTTTATTTGTAATATTTTATTTTAAAAAATTATTATTTAAGACAAAGATTATCATTTAAGAATGATCACTTGTACAATGTTGACAATTTTCTGAAAAAATTATTGTTAAAAAATTATTTTCTTTGACAATGTTTAGAGCTATCTTGAAAAAAGTTATTTTTAATAAAATAATTATTGTACATCAAAAATCTTATTAAACACGTTAACGAAATGTAATAAGTTAAAAAAACTTCTTTAAAAGGAGCTGCCATTTTAACAATATGTAATTTTAAAAAATTGTTGCATATCCTGTAGCTCATTAAAAGTATTAAAAAAAATTTTACTATTATTTTGAAATTCATTGATTTATTTAATTTATTAATGTTTATGAAAAATTGTTCTAATTCATTATTTATTACATATTAATGATTTTATTTTAATTAAATTTTAAACTAGTAATATTTTTTCATTCCTGATATATTTTATAATTTAAAAACATCCATTCAGGAAACAAACACTGCTTGTAAGTCTTTATTGGCGCTTTCTCTCTCTTACGCTTGCATGCGTCCTTCTTCCGCTCACAGCTCAGCCAGTCAGCTGATTTCAGTTCACGCGTGACATAAAATAAGTGACAAACTAAATACATAGTTCATAAAAGCTGAAATAATTAAGGGATCGAAATAATTCTTTTTGGTGAAACTTTCTAATACCCTATTGAATAACTTGTATGATTTAAGTTAACAAAATTCAATACTTCCTCACTATGACTTTTTGCTCAAAGTCAGTAAAGACCAAGTAACGACAGCGACTACTTTATTGTTAAAAATCACCAACAAATTAAACTTTTTTTATCATTTCAACAAACTTAGTAGAATCTGCATTGTTTTTAGAGTAGATAAGTGGAATTGAACCTTTTTCCATCCATTGGTTTCTGAGATATCATGAGTTGATTATTAAAATTTTATTATTTTTAACTCAAGAAATAAATTCAATTTATAATTTTTATCTTAATAAATAAAAGTCAGACAAAAAAATTGTATTAAGAAAAAATGTGCGTACTCAAATGCCCTATCGATTACAATTTTTCATTTTTTATTTTCTCGAATTTTTTTTCCAGATAATTTTTCCATCATTTTATCTCACGAAAAAAGAGACAGACAAGGCCTTCGAGCGTAGATTAAGTTCTTCTTCCCGGCCGCTCAAATATATTACAAAAAATTAGTAACTAATATGTTTCTAATTGAGGGGCTGGATAGTAAAAACGAGTTATAATAATGATGGGAGCAAAAGCGGGTTAAAAGCAGTAAGAGCAAAAACGCGTCAAAAATTTCAAACTATTTCTTTATTTATAAAAGATGCTTTCGACTGTTTCGGAATTATTTTAATTTACAAATATTATTTTAACAATTTCGAATGTTTTCATGTAAAAAAAATTAAAAGACAGTTGATAGTATATTTTATAAATAAATAAGAATTAGTTTGAAACTTTTGACCCGTTTTTGCTCTTAGTGATTATAACCCACTTTTACTCCCATCATTATTATAATCCATTTTTACTATCAGGCCCTCAATTATACTTATTAGTATATAGCTAAACCTTTGCTTTCCAAATTTTTAGCTTTGAATCGAAATTTGAACTGATTCCTGTATTTGAATATTTTTCATTCATCTAATTTTGTTTAAGAAAGGGTTTTTGTTTATTTAACATATAAATTACTACATATAGAGTACCTATTTTTTAATATTTGGTTTTAAAAACATAGATTATTAACAAATTATTTTATAATTTTGTAACTCAGTCCGTGGAATGTTGAAAAGCAAAATTTCAAGAATATCTAAATTTTAACTTCTTGGGCATTAAATTGCGTCTAACTTTCTCTTTAGACAAAAACTGCAATAAGTAATGTAGTAATTAGTTATAGTTATTATTATTATTTATTAGTTTTGTATAATTGTATTAATAATTAATGATACAAGAGATTGTAAAAGTTTAAAATATAGCACACATTGTAGAGAGAATTACGACAAGCGGCCCGCAAACGAACGACTCTTTGACTACCCTATCCCTTAACTTTGCCTTAGGGATGGCAAAATCTATTTCAACTTTAGTCAAAAGTTTACTTTTGCTTTCTGAAGGTCGATTTTCCACAATTGACCTTTAATTTTAAAGACGACTCGGAAGTCGGAAGTCGAGATTTATTATACCCACTTTAGGGGCATGTGATGGATTATGACGTCACTGGTATAGGCAAAATTTGTCCGTAACTTTTCTCTTAAAATATTGAATATTTTTTTATCAAACTTGGTAGAATTACTTAAAACGTCATTAGGAAGGTCTCTCAGACCCGAATTTGATTAAATTTTGGCCCAAAATTAATTTTGGGAAATTTTCGAAAAAATGCAAACTTGTAAAAATCAATTTTGAGACCAAATTCAAACAAACTCGGGTCTGAGAGACCTTCTTAATGACATTTTAAGTAATCCTACCAAGTTTCATAAAAAAATATTCAATATTTTAAGAGAACAGTTACGGACAAATTTTGCCTATACCAGTGACGTCATAATCCATCACATGCCCTTAATATGTAATTTTTTAAATAATTTTTTTAAATTCTCTTTACATAAAAATTTTTTAATGGGGCATTCTATTTCTAAACAATATGAGACAATTTTTAAATAATTACTTCTTCTACTTACTAAGGCCAAATTATTTTTGTAATTAGCAGTTTTAAAAGAAAAATTTATAAATTTTACAGTGATAAAAAGAATTTTGTTAAAACATTTGTAATTTATGAAGAAAATGTAGTTTTTGAAAGTTAACCTTTTGAATATTTCAGAACACGTCGTTTCACATTTAAGAAAAATATATCTTGAAGGAAATTTAAATATTCTAGTTTTTATTTCCGTAAAGAGAATAATGGATTTTTCTAGGGATTTGGAGGAATTAATTAAAATTTACACTCATGTCAGAGGTAAAATATGTATGAATTGAGAAATATTTCTTGTACAGAGTGCACTGAGAAAATAAGTTGACTAAATATAACCAATTTTTTATTAAATTTAGCAGAGTGAGGTTTTTGATGTAGCACCTGCAAAGCTCTTTGTTTATTATTAGCAGATTAAATGCTACTGTTAACCTTGAAGTTTGGTTGTGATCGCCAATATCTTGTTTGTTTTGTTCAGAATCTCTTAACTTAGAAATTGGCTAGTGGCTTATTTTCTCAGTGTGTCATTTCTTTTTTTTTCTGTTTTATTAACTTTCAAATTATGTATATAATTTGAAGACTAATAGAATAAAAAATTAAAAAGAAATGATATTTGAATAATAAATGAAAATGAAAAGATATGTATATAAATAATATAGATATTTATATATAAATAAAATAATTATACATAATTTGAAAGTCAATAAAATAGAAAATTAAAAAAAAAATTTCCACTCTGTTCAAGAAATGTTTCTCAATCCATATATAATTATATATTTTAACCCCAGAGAGTCTACCGAAACATGATTTTCAAATTCCCGGCAAATTTCCGGTTTTCCCGGATGTAAAATCACATTTTTCCCGGATTTCTTTTAAGTATGATTAATAGCTATAATTTTAAAAAAATTATCGATTAATAATATTTACGAAAAGACTTGAAAAATGATAAAAATAAATAAAATTTGAAAAGAATTTGAGAAATGACAAAAATAAATGAAATTTAAGTAAAAAATTAAAAAATTCATGAAAATTATTTCAAGATACACTGAGAAAATGAAACATGACTGAGTACTGTCTCGACATGAATGGTTCCTGTCTATAGAATTCTTTTGTTTAAACAGAACTCTTTACAGTCTGAACATGAATCTCTACGTTCTGAACATGAATCATTCCTGTCAAGGAAAGGACTCAGTAATGTCTGGACAGGAATGGTTCATGTCTAAAAGAAAAAATTAATGGACAGCAACCATTCATGTCCAGATAGTACTCAGCCATGACTCATTTTCTCAGTGTATAAAAAAATAAGTATAAAATTAGGAGCAAGTAATAAAGCAATGTCGAAAATATTGACAGCAATTGAGAAATTACTAGAATTATTCAAAATTTTACAAAACAATTAAAAAATGACAAAAATAATTCAAAATAGGACAAAATAGTTCAGAAATAATAAAAGTAACACAGATTTGAAGAAAATGATTGATAAATCGCAAAAACTTTTAATTTGAAGATAATACGTGAAAAATACAAAAAATACTCTAAATTTGAGACAAATAATTAAAAAATGACAAAACTAATTAAAAATTAAGTAAAAAATTAAAAATTTGAAGAAAAGACTTGAAAAATGATAAAAATAATTAAAATTTAAGAAGAATTTGAGAAATGACAAAAACAAATTAAACTAGAGTAAGAAATTAAAAAATTCATGAAAATTATTTCAATATAAGAAAATAAGTATAACTAGGTGTGAATTCTGTCCATTTCATGGACACTTCGCTTCCAAGAAAGCAAAATAATTTGCTTCCTCATAGAGGAAGCAATAAATTTATTTATAACATAAAAAATAATAATTCAATTTTAAATTAATTATTATTTATTTTTATGCAAATAAGTAATAATAATAAAATAATAATAAATCAATATATATATTTTTTTTCTATATTCCAAAACTTTATTTATTTATTTATTATAAATAAATAAAGTCAATTATTAGTCAATTATTTTTAGTCAATTCGTTTTGAGACAAGGAATATGATTCTTTTAATTCATTTGTTTGAATTTTTAGCAAGAAATTTTTTTTTGGCAAAACACGAGATTTTTCAATAAAAAAAATTAAAAATTATGAATTAATACGTGAGTTTTTAGTCAAATATAAAATTTATATAGGTCACTCGATTTGTTTTGAGACAAGGAATATGATTTTGTAATTCGTTTGGTTGGTTTTTTAGCATGAACATTTTTTTTGGCAAATCGCGAGATTTTTCGATGAAAAAAAAGGAAAAATCATGAATTATTACGTGAGTTTTTAGTCAATTATATATTTTATATAGGTCAATCAATTCGTTTTGAGACAAGGAATATGATTTTGTTTGGTTGAATTTTTAGCATGAAAATTTTTTTTTTTTTTTAAAATTTCCAAAAACGAGATTTTTTGATGAAAAAAACTGAAAAATCATGAATTATTAGGTGAGTTTTTGGTCAATTATATACTTTATATAGGTCAATCGATTCGTTTTGAAACAAGGAACATGATTTTTTCATTCATTTGTCTGAATTTTTTGCCAAAAAACGATATTTTTGATGAAAAAAGGTGCTCAAAAAAATTTGATTGGGTATTTTCAAAAATCCCTGTGTTCAAATTTAGATATTTGTGAGCTTCATATGTCATCCAAATTTTATTAAAATCCGTTGAAGCGTTCTCGAGATATCCTGGCGACAAAAAATTTACCACATACACACACACACATACACACACACACACACACACACACATCTGGACATTTTCTCAGGAATGAAAATTTGAACTTTTCAGATGAAACTGAGTCGATTTACACTATTTTTGGAAAATCGAAAATCTTAACGATCACAACGCTTCCTCTATGAGGAAGCAAAATTAGGAGTAAGTAATAAAGAAATGTCGAAAATATTGACAGCAATTGAGAAATTACTAGATTAGTTGAAAATTTTAAGAAACAATTTAAAAATGCCAAAAATAATTGAAAATTAGAAAAAATAATCGAGAAATGACAAAAATAATTGAAATTTGAAGAAAATAATTGAGAAATCACATAACATTTTTAATTTGATGGTAATACATGAAAAATAACAAAAGTAATAAAAATTTGAGATAAATAATTGAATAATGACATGAACAAAATTGATAACTGTTGTAAATAATTAAAGATTGAAAAAAAGAAATAATTGAAATTTGAAAAAATAAATGAAATTTGTAAAAAAGTAATTGGGAATTGGTGTAAAGTATTTAAAAATTATTGATACATAATAATAAAATTATTGCAGAAAATTGCTGTAATTCGAAGAAAATAATTGAAATTCGTAGAAAAAAATTGAAAATTGTAATAAATTGAGAAATTCATGACCATAAAAAAAAAGTTTGAAAAAAATTATTGATATTTGATGAAAATATTTTTCAAATGTCAAAACTAATAGGAATATGCAGAAAATAATTGAATAATAACAAAAATAATTGAAATTTGATGAAAAAATTGAAAGAATAGGAAAGTAATTGACAAGACTGGTTTAAAATTTTTAAATTTTTAGACGTTAATTAAAAAACTTTGAAAGTAATTAATATTAAAGAAAGCTAATTAAACAAGCTCAAAAATAATTGAATTTTGAAGAAAATAATTGTATATAATAATAATAATAATAATCATTTTTCTAAAAAAGTGATAAAAGTAAGTTTTTTTTTTAGTGAGTAATAGTAAGTGATTTTAAAAAAAGTGAATAGAAAATTTGGTAAATCTGACATCGTATTCACAATCAGAGACTTCGAAAACCCCAAAGTGACAAGTTTCAAGCGAATTTGAAGAATTATACAAAAATGTCCGCAATATTGGTTAACAAATTTTAGGAAATTTTTAGAAATTCCTGGATATACTTTTTTTCCCCGGCAATTTCCCGGTGAGTAGACACCCTGTAACCTCTGAGATGATTATAAGTTTTAATTAATATCTCAATATCCCCTAAAAAATCCATTATTCTCTTCTCAGAAATAAAAACTAGAATATTCAAGCACTGAGAAAAATGGAGTTAATGGATATTCAAATTTAACATCCATATAATAAAACATAGTATTTAAATATTAAAACTTAATATCCAGATATTAAAATAATTATTTTTTAATATCCAGGATAGTAAGTTTGAATATCCATTTCTCTCAGTGAGCTTTCCTTTAAGATATATTTTTAATAAACTGAACCGTGTTTTCAGATATTCGAAAGGTTAACTTTCAAAATACATTTTGTATATAATTTAAATATATTTGAATAAAATTCTTTTTATTATTGTAAAATTTAGAATTTTTTCTATTGAAACTGCTAATTACAAAAGTAATTTGGCCTTAGTAGGTAGAAGAAATATTTATTTAAAAATTGTCTTAAATTTTACGAAACTGGCAATTGCTTCTGAAGGGGTCGTTTAGAAATAGAATGCCCATAATATTCTATATTAATATAGAGTCATAGAGTTTAGAAAAAGCATTTAAGTTAAACAAAACATCCAAATTCTGTTGTATTTCTATTCACAGATACAATTAGCCCTTTAAAATTATAAGTTTTATTAATTTTTTATTTTTATTAACAAAGTTGGAAAGTCGGATTAAGCTTTCAGGTTTCCAATTCTACTTTGCCTCCTTTACCTCGTCTATAGACATGTAAGATTTTTTTTAAATGAACGAAGCGACACTGTCGACGAGATTCAAGAGAACGATGAGAAAATTTGAAATCGCGTCTATTTACGCTCTCATACGGTGAGGGGCTAAAGATGTCTTTCTCTTTGCTGATTGGCAGTTGCGCGCTCGACGCACCGAGCTCTAACCAATCAGCTATTTTGCGCGCTCGGTGTACTGAGCTCTAACCAATCAGCTTTTTCCCTTGCTCTGACTGGTTAGAGTTCAACACGTCAAACATACATAAATAATTAATTTTTTTGTAAATTATGAAAGAGCACATCAGATTTACCCAAAATATGACATTTAAATAATAAAATTGATGTTTTATACTAAGGTTCTAGGCAGAAATAGTTTGTCTTAAATTTCTTCGTTTAACAGCATGATTGCACATATATGTATATTTCTACTTTACACGGCAAAATTGTATAAAAGTATATTTTTTTTATTTTGGGTTTACTTTTAAAATTATTTAATTAAATAAAAATTGTATCTTTCTAAATTCCAGATAGAATTATTGTTTTTATTATTCATGATTAATAAATACAATATGCAAAATGATATTTGCTCTTGGTCATCTCGAAACGGCAATTTTAATAAAATTTTAATTCCTCGTTATGCTCAAATATCTAAGTATTTTTAATACTTTTTTAAATTTTGTTAATTTTTTGAAAACATTTTTTACATTTGTCAATGTGTTCTCTTATTTTTACTTTATTTCATTTCTTTAAAAATTACACGATGATTCCAATTGACAGTGATTTACCGACAGTGATTTATGACTCTTTGACATGTAACTTAGAATATAGTGTACCTTATTCAAACAAATAACTTTCGCTAAAAATGAACATTTATCCTATTTTTAATAATTTTGAAACATGGATTGTTGTATGAAGAAATGCAATGTTGTGGAAATCTCCAATTTTTACCTATTTCGCCATCAATTTAAGTACAAGTTTTATTTTAGACTGAGACTAGAATAATCAATGATGTCATATTGAGTATTTTCATCCAATTAGATTCATAATGAAATAACTAAAAATTTGATAAAATTTAGAATCAAGAGCACATTGTAGAGAGAAATTCAACAAGGGGAGTTATACGAGCGATGAGGCCTTTCTTCACCGTCCGTGCTCGTGGACAAAAGCCCCCTCTCCAAAAAATGTTTCTCATTATTCACTCAGTCGTCGTGCTAGCAACGTCGCTCTCGTTAAATTTTCTGAACCAATTTTCTGTTGTAATGGCCGATAAAGATGAATTATCAACTGCTCCTGCAAGTACAGCACCCAAAAATGCTGTAAAAGCTAAACAGCCTCAGGGAAAAGCTACTCAGCTACAAGTTCTTGAGATGATTTATGATGCTATTGCATTTTTGGACGATAAAGGTGGTTTTTCTCTCCAGGATATTGAGAAGTACATTGCTGTTTTTTTTTCCTAAAAAAAATGGTTGCTAAGAATATTGATAAGAAGTAAATGAGGGAATGTGTTATAATTGACATTTTCTCATATCGGTATGAACAATCGGCCCTTTTCAGGGCCACCAAACGTTTTTTACTATAGAGAATTTTTATTGATTTTAAACTTATCTGAGACTTGAAATAATAAACTTTTAATCGCATTAGTCATATGATTATACAGGGACACAAAAAAAATAAAATTCTCTGAGCTGGGTATGAGACCAATATTTTCCTATGTATTTTGTTGCGCTGAATCCGAATCTGTCATCAGAATAGACCCATCACGTCACTTTTTGACCCTAACCTCAAAATCAATAAAATGACAGTTTTTGTTCATTAGAATCTGAACCCGACTTAACTTTAAATGCATGCCTAGGGCCAATAGAAAGCTTGATTTATGACCTTTAAAATGCTTTTTTAAAAATTGTTCTACGATGATTTTTAACGAATCATGTGGTATGTTTTTCATAAAATATTTTTTTTTCACTATTCACGCGTTTTCAATATTTTAAAAAAGTCATATGTTACGTAAAACATCATATCTCCGTTAAAAATAATCGTAGAACAATTTTTAAAAAAGCATTTTAAAAGTCATAAATCAAGCTTTCTATTGGTCCTAGGCATGCATTAAAGTTAAGTCGGGTTCAGATTCTAATGAACAAAAACTGTCATTTTATTGATTTTGAGGTTAGGGTCAAAACGTGACGTGATGAATCAATTCTGATGACGGATTCGGATTCAGCGCATCAAAATACATAGGAAAATATTGGTCTCATACCCAGCTCAGAGAACTTTATTTTTTTGTGTGCCTGTGTTATTGTTGACAGTTCTTCTAGAACTTCGAATACTATATGAGAATGAATAATACCTAAAAAAAAAAAAAAATTGAAAAACTCAAAGAATCATTATAAAACTTTAAGAGACTAATTGCAAATTAAAAAAATTGTAGGGAATAATTTCAAATTGCGAAAAATAATTAATAATTAAAGAAAATAATTGAAAAATTAGAATAATTAAAAAGTTGAAGAAAATATCTACAAAATGACTAGATTAATAGACTACTAAAAAAAATTGATAAAATTTATAGCGAAAACTTTAAATTTAAAGAACATAATTAAACATTGAAAAATGAAGAATAGTATAGCAATAATTGTTGGAAATAATTGCGCATTGAACGGATGGATTGAAAACCGACAAAAATAATTAAAATTGAGTAAATTAATTAAAAATTAAAAATTTAAAATCAAATTTAAAGAATATAATTAAAAATTGAAAAAAGTATTTGAAAAAGGCCGAAAGTTATTGAATATAGAAGAAAACAATTAAAAACTGAATAATGGAGTTAAAATTTGAAGAAAAAAATTGAGAATTGAAGAAAATAAAAATTTGACATTAAACGAATCTTATTGATAATGAAGAAAAATAATTGGCGAAGGATTTTAAAATATTAAAGATAATAATTGACAACTGAAAAAAAATCAAAAAATGACTAAAATAATGCACAACTGAAAAAAAAAAAATTGAAAACTTTGAAAAATCATTCTAAAATTTTAAGAGAATAAATATAAATTTTTAATGTTGTAAGAAATAACGAAACATTAAAGAAAATAATTTATAAATGAAAAAAAGTAATTAAAAAACAACAAGAATAATAGCAAAATTGAAGATAATTTCTGAAAAATGACGAAAATAATTGACAATTGAAAACAAAATTCGAAAAATGGCTAGATTAATACACAACTGGAAAAAATAATTTAGAAAATCAAACTATACGTATTATATTATTTAAAAAATTATTGAAAATTGAAAAATTATAGAAATAATTGTTGGAAATAATTGCTAATTCAACAACTGGATTGTAAATAATTGAATCGAACAAAATAATTGAAATTGAGGGAAAAATTAAAAATTGAAGAATGGAAATGAAATTCTTAAAACATAATTGAGAACTGAAGAGAATAATTGAACAATTGTATTTAAAATTAAAAAAGCATATTGATATTCGAAAAAATAATTGAAAATTTAAAAACATGATTGAAATTTGAAGAAAATAATCAAAAATTGTAGAAATAAATTGCAATTTGAAATAATGGTTTATAATTGAAAAAAGTCAAGTTTTTTGTAATATTAAATAAAGTTAATTGAAAATTGTAGAATGGAATCGACTTTAGAAAATAAGTCATTATTTAAAGAAAATTACAAAATGACGAGAATAATTTAAAATTAACCCATTAACGCCCATGCTTAGGGAAAAATTTGTATCAAAAAAGTGAATACGGCAAAGAGGACCGTTGACCAAAAAATGATTTTTGACATTAAAAATTGTTAAAAAAATAATTTGTTTAAACAAATTGTTATAAACAAAAAAAAATAATAAAAAATATAAAAGATAAACAGAGCCAATTGATTGTATGCAAAAAATTACTAAAAAAACATGTGTAACAATTTTTTAATTCTTTACTATATATGTTATAAATAATCGATAAACAATAACAATGACCTTAAACCCATCTCAGCCCATACTTAGGGAAATATAGATATCAAAAAAGTGAATACAGGAAAGAGGACCGTTGATCATATAATGATTTTTGACGTTAAAAATTGTTAAAAAAAGCCCTAAGCATGGGCTGAGATTTGTTCAAGGTCATTGTTATTGTTTATGAATTATTTATTACAAATAGAGTGAAAAATTAAAAAATGTCACACATGTTCCTTTAGTAATTTTTCGCGTACAATCGATTGGCGCTGTTTATTTTATATATTTTTTATTATTTTTTTATTTTTTTATAACAAATTGTTCCCTAAGCATGGGCGTTAATGGGTTAAAGAAAATAATTGAGAAATGCGCAAAATAATTGACAATTGAAAAAGAAATTCGACAACTGTTAAGAATAATCTACAACAGAACAAAATAATTAAAAAAGTTAGAGAATAATTATAAAATTTAAGAAGAATAATTGTAAATTGAAAACGGTTAGAAATTATATTTTTTGACAAGTTGAATCTGATGCGCAGAGATTCAATTTTTGGTGAATTTTGTTCGTTAATAGATGAAAAACTTTCAAATTAGATATAGAAATATAAAAAATAAATGATATTTGAATGAAAATTTTTTTTTCAGTTTTTGACAAAATTTCTGAAGAGGCATAAATTGATTAAAATCTGCTTTTTTGACAAGTTAAAACAGATTTGTTGAATTTTGTTCGTTAATAGATGAAAAATTTTGAAATTAGATATAGAAATATGAAATTAATTTTTTTTTTTTAAAAATATGTCCGCAGCAGCCTTCAGACGAAAGTCAATGGTTTTTCTCCTTATACATTAAAAAAGAATCAATTTTCTTTGATTTCCCATTAAAGAAAAATATTCTTAACTACTTTGTGTAATATAATACAATTTATGCCTCTTCAGAAATTTTGTCAAATACTCAAAAAAAATTTTCATACAAATATCATTTATTTTTTATATTTCTATATCTAATTTGAAACTTTTTCATCTATTAACGAACAAAATTCACCAAAAATTGAATCTCTGCGCATCAGATTCAACTTGTCAAAAAAGCAGATTTTAATCACTTTATGCCTCTCCAGAAATTTTTGTCAAATACTCTAAAAAAAATATCAGTCAAATATAATTTATTTTTCATATTTCGATAGCTAATTTCAAACTTTTTCATCTATTAACGAACAAAATTCAACAAATCTGTTTAACCTTGTGAAAAAAGCAGATTTTAATAAATTTATGCCTCTCCAGAAATTTTTGTCAAATAATCTAAAAAAAATTTCAGTCAAATATAATTTATTTTTCATATTTCGATAGCTAATTACAAACTTTTTCATCTATTAACGAACAAAATTTAACAAAAATTGAACTACTGCGCATCTGATTCAACTTGTCAAAAAAGCAAATTTTAATCAACTTATGCCTCTTCAGAAATTTTTGTCAAAAACTCCAAAACATTTTTCAGTCAAATATCATTTATTTTTCATATTTCTATATCTTATTACAAACTTTTTCATCTATGAACGAACAAAATTCAACGAAAATTAAACCTCTGCGCATCTGATTCAACTTGTCAAAAAAGCAGATTTTAATCAATTTATGCCTCTTCAGAAATTTTTGTCAAAAACTCCAAAAAATTTTTCAGTCAAATTTGAATTAGTAAAGCACTGAAAATTATTTGAAATCTGTGAAAAAAGTCCATTTTCTAATTAGATATTGTATTCATTAAATTAATCAACATAATCACTATAAAAGGAGGTAAAATACCGAAATGGCGTAAAACGAGAATTTAAGTACCCTGGCTTATAACTTCAATAATTACTCATAGATTAAAATTTGCTTTTTTGTCAAGTTGAATCAGATGCGCAGTGGTTCAATTTTTGTTAAATTTTGTTTGTTAATAGATGAAAAAGTTTGAAATTAGCTATCGAAATATGAAAAATAAATTATATTTGACTGATATTTTTTTTAGAGTATTTGACAAAAATTTCTGGAGAGGCATAAAGTGATTAAAATCTGCGTTTTTGACAAGTTGAATCTGATGCGCAGAGATTCAATTTTTGGTGAATTTTGTTCGTTAATAGATGAAAAAGTTTGAAATTAGCTATCGAAATATGAAAAATAAATGATATTTGAATGAAAATTTTTTTTGAGTTTTTGACAAAAATTTCTGAAGAGGCATAAATTGATTAAAATCTGCTTTTTTGACAAGTTAAAACAGATTTGTTGAATTTTGTTCGTTAATAGATGAAAAATTTTGAAATTAGATATAGAAATATGAAATTAATTTTTTTTTTTAAAAAATATGTCCGCAGCAGCCTTCAGACGAAAGTCAATGGTTTTTCTCCTTATAAATTAAAAAAGAATCAATTTTCTTTGATTTCCCATTAAAGAAAAATATTCTTAACTACTTTGTGTAATATAATACAATTTATGCCTCTTCAGAAATTTTGTCAAAAACTCAAAAAAAATTTTCATACAAATATCATTTATTTTTTATATTTCTATATCTAATTTGAAACTTTTTCATCTATTAACGAACAAAATTCACCAAAAATTAAATCTCTGCGCATCAGATTCAACTTTTTTAAAAAAAGCAGATTTTAATCACTTTATGCCTCTCCAGAAATTTTTGTCAAATACTCTAAAAAAAATATCAGTCAAATATAATTTATTTTTCATATTTCGATAGCTAATTTCAAACTTTTTCATCTATTAACGAACAAAATTCAACAAATCTGTTTAACCTTGTCAAAAAAGCAGATTTTAATAAATTTATGCCTCTCCAGAAATTTTTGTCAAATAATCTAAAAAAAATTTCAGTCAAATATAATTTATTTTTCATATTTCGATAGCTAATTACAAACTTTTTTATCTATTAACGAACAAAATTTAACAAAAATTGAACTACTGCGCATCTGATTCAACTTGTCAAGAAAGCGAATTTTAATCAACTTATGCCTCTTCAGAAATTTTTGTCAAAAACTCCAAAACATTTTTCAGTCAAATATCATTTATTTTTCATATTTCTATATCTTATTTCAAACTTTTTCATCTATGAACGAACAAAATTCAACGAAAATTAAACCTCTGCGCATCTGATTCAACTTGTCAAAAAAGCAGATTTTAATCAATTTATGCCTCTTCGGAAATTTTTGTCAAAAACTCCAAAAAATTTTTCAGTCAAATTTGAATTAGTAAAGCACTGAAAATTATTTGAAATCTGTGAAAAAAGTCCATTTTCTAATTAGATATTGTATTCATTAAATTAATCAACATAATCACTATAAAAGGAGGTAAAATACCGAAATGGCGTAAAACGAGAATTTAAGTACCCTGGCTTATAACTTCAATAATTACCCATAGATTAAAATTTGCTTTTTTGACAAGTTGAATCAGATGCGCAGTGGTTCAATTTTTGTTAAATTTTGTTCGTTAATAGATGAAAACTACGGTTTTCGTCTGCCATTTCGATTCATTTTTACAAAAGTGAATATTAATTAACCGTAAAATAAATAATTGTTTCGAATTTTTAACAATATCCCTGTTCGGGCGCCAAATCTGTAACGAGACTTTTGGACACAAAAGTAAAACCAACGGTGTGAACCAATACTCCTCCGTAGAATTTGCCGAAACTTGCTCGCCGGACCAGAGTTCGAAATATAATGAATTTGAGGAGTTCTAGCTACAGATTAAATAAACAATACAACATGAATTTACATTTAAATTTGAACATTTATTTGTTAATTTGGAATCAAAAATTTACATCTGTGTTTTGTGCAGTGTACGGGAGTTTTAAAATAATCGCATTCTTTTACGCATATTTATTTTTACATCGTTAAACGTTGGTAAAGTCACAATATTTTACATTATTCTACTTATCGAATAAATATCGTTTTTATTTCGCTATTCGACTCGAGTCGCACGCTCTAACCTAAAATTCTATAAGCGATAAAGTGCAATTTGTAATTCATTTTATCCGAGAGCTATCGAATCCTGAACGAAATCACACGAATTTAAAAAGAAGGAAAATGATGTTAAATTTCGATAATTTGCGCGAATACCGAACGAAATCTAAATTAATTAAACCAAATCGCATATGGTGTAAATAAATAAAAGAAAGCTTAATTCACGACGCATTTAATATCGTTAATTTAATTAATCGAAAGAAAAGCAAGACGTCAATTTAAAATACGATTAAACGAATTGAATGAGAATTATCTCGTAGATTTTGATTGATCGGTATTGTAACTCTATAAGACGAATAAATAACTCGCAAAAAAATGTATAATTAATATTAAACGAAGACGTCAAAATTTCACTGTTCGCGAATTTACCAGAAATGGAGTGGCTTCGCCACTTTACGAGTTTCACTCGTTTTAATTTTGTGAGTAAAACTCACGGGACATGCGGTATTACCGCTTGACCGAACACAAAATAACAATAAAATATCAATATGTTAATTACAACAAAACATTAGAAATATCAGAAAGGACAAAGGGTAAAAAGGTGAAAATGTAAAAGTTTCTTTATTAAAAACCAAAAATGTTTGAAACGATTTTGTTTGAAACGTATGTTTGAAGTAAATTCCTTTTGTTTTATAATAAGAGGAAAAACCTCTAAATAATAGTCGCTTTTCGTAAAGCGAGAAGTAAAACAGCGTCCTAGCTGTCAAAATAAGAAAAGGCGAAACGATCGCCAGTCGTCGTGTAGACAGTTTAAACTGTCAAAGATCTTTGTCGTGGATCGGAAGGAAAGGAAGCAAAACGATAGCTTCCTCGTAATGTTGGCAGTAGCACTGCCAATACTCGTCGTCGTGCTGGTGGTGCGACTACCAGAAGTCGTAATAGTCGTTGCCGATGTCGAACGTCACGGCGTCTTCGTTTTCTCTCACTTGGCCAAGTGAGAGAGAGGAGGTCTGTGCGGTATCACCGCTCGAGATCAAGTGCCGATTCTCGCGTTGCGTGGATATCGGCGTGTTGAGCGCGGCGCCTGCGCAAAACGAGCCTCGCGCTGATTGGTCGCTCACGCTCTCTGATTGGCTCATAGCGAAAAACCGGGGTAACTTCGTCGCGATTGGTCTTTCGTCAAATCGGGGGGTAAACGAACCTGCTCATTTAATAAAACTACTTAGCTTTTTCGGACTTAGTTTCCCGCGGAGCCGCGACTGGGATACCCAAGCTACAGTCGCTTGAATTTTCGTTCGGTTATGTATGCCTCGTTTACAGAGAGTGAAAGTTTTCGACAGGACTTTCTCACAGCATAAAGTGATTAAAATCTGCTTTTTTGACAAGTTGAATCTGATGCGCAGAGATTCAATTTTTGGTGAATTTTGTTCGTTAATAGATGAAAAAGTTTCAAATTAGATATAGAAATATGAAAAATAAATGATATTTGACTAAAAAATGTTTTGGAGTTTTTGACAAAAATTTCTGAAGAGGCATAAATTGATTAAAATCTGCTTTTTTGACAAGTTAAAACAGATTTGTTGAATTTTGTTCGTTAATAGATGAAAAATTTTGAAATTAGATATAGAAATATGAAATTAATTTTTTTTTTTAAAAAATATGTCCGCAGCAGCCTTCAGACGAAAGTCAATGGTTTTTCTCCTTATAAATTAAAAAAGAATCAATTTTCTTTGATTTCCCATTAAAGAAAAATATTCTTAACTACTTTGTGTAATATAATACAATTTATGCCTCTTCAGAAATTTTGTCAAAAACTCAAAAAAAATTTTCATACAAATATCATTTATTTTTTATATTTCTATATCTAATTTGAAACTTTTTCATCTATTAACGAACAAAATTCACCAAAAATTGAATCTCTGCGCATCAGATTCAACTTGTCAAAAAAGCAGATTTTAATCAATTTATGCCTCTTCAGAAATTTTTGTCAAAAACTCCAAAACATTTTTCAGTCAAATATCATTTATTTTTCATATTTCTATATCTTATTTTAAACTTTTTCATCTATGAACGAACAAAATTCAACGAAAATTAAACCTCTGCGCATCTGATTCAACTTGTCAAAAAAGCAGATTTTAATCAATTTATGCCTCTTCAGAAATTTTTGTCAAAAACTCCAAAAAATTTTTCAGTCAAATTTGAATTAGTAAATCACTGAAAATTATTTGAAATCTGTGAAAAAAGTCCATTTTCTAATTAGATATTGTATTCATTAAATTAATCAACATAATCACTATAAAAGGAGGTAAAATACCGAAATGGCGTAAAACGAGAATTTCAGTACCCTGGCTTATAACTTCAATAATTACCCATAGATTGTTTTCATCCATACATTTTTTTCTTCTTAAAAGTGAGCCATATATGTAAAAAATTTAAAACTGGACATAATTTGACGTTTTCTATTTTTGCATGGCGGTAGAATGAATTTGTTTTTCAGATTTTGGGCCAAAAACTCATATTTTCTATTTGAAAATACATATACACTTACATATCTACATATACACGCATACGCACACACAAATTTGATGGGTGAGCTCAGCCCACCCATCAAAATTTGTGGGTGGGCTTGGGCCCACCCAGCCCACACGGTTCCAACGCCACTGCTCCCGCAAAATAAAAAGAACAATAAATAAACTTTTATATCAACTGACCTGCTTTCTTGTGACCTCTTCTAATGTAACATATGTAATTTTCACAATTTTTAGTCAGGTACTATAAGTTATCGTGATGTATTGCTGACACGTTTACGATATTTTTCAATGAAACCACGTGACGCCGTTTTTATTCGGCGTGGTCAATAAAGTTAATTTTTTTAAAGAATTTATTTTATCTTAATGTGTAACTTAGTAGTTTTATTTGAAAATCTGACGACTTGTTTTTAAATAAATGAATATAAGAGACAGTTTTTACATGCATTTAGTGCTATTTCATGTAAAAGGTATGAACTTTAAATTTATATTTTGAAGCTCAGAAGTGGTCAAAATTGATAGGATAGATCTCATTTCATAGATAAATACCTTACGAATACAGATACAGAGTTTCAAAAAAATCTGACGAAAATCATTTTACGCGACTAATACCTTAATAATACTTTTTTATTTTTTAGATTTTTTTTGAATTTTATTCTTTTTACAAAAATTACTTTATTTAATTTTAACAATATTTAGACAAATTTATTTACTCTTCCAGTGATTAATTTTATTTATTATTATAATTTGGAAGTTGTAAAATATAATTTTTTTTCAATTTTATGATTTTAAAAATATTTATTTGGTTTTTTGTCATTTGTCATAACTTATTAATTATTATAATTTTTAAAGACTTTTCTTCTTTTATTTAATTTTTCGTAAATTTGATGTTATAATGAATTTTATCATTTGATCAGAATTTCTTTATTTCTTAGAAATATTGTTATTTTTCTTAAATTGTTTAATTATAGTTAATTTACTTTCCCTTACGGGTTCAAGGGCCACCGCTCCCTTTACAGTTGTTCAGAGGAGAGGTTAAGGGGGTCATGACCCCCTTGTTAAATTTATATGAGAGTGAGAGAGATAGCGATTTAGCGCCTCAATTCGAAGAAAAAGATTAAATTTTAAAAAACAAAAACCATATTTTGCAAAAATACTTGAGAAATGACGAAAAATTTTGAAAATTAATTAATAAATAATGAAAATAATTTGATATTGAAGAAATTAATTATGAAAAAGTTTTATTTGAAAAATTAAAGAAAATTATTGGAACTTGCAGAAATTTTGAATTTAAAGTTTAGGGGAAAATTGAAAAATAATGCAAATAGAAATTGATGGAAACTTTGTAAAATGATAAAAATAGATGGAAATTGTAGCAAATAATTGAAATCTCAGTAGAAAAGAATTGTTAAAAATTGAAGAAATATATTTAAATATTTTTAAATTTATTCTTCTCAAAGCTTTATTTGTTTTCTTAATTGAAAAAAACATGTCCGCAAATATTTTAACTTTTTGAAAATCATTTATTCCTTTCTTTTGTAATTTCAATTTTTTGTTTTAAAAAATTTTACTGTTTATTGCGTAGTATTTTGATTTTAAAAAAGCAATTTAATGAATCTTCCTTAAACTGTTTAATATTTCATAACGCATTATTACCATATCCCGTGAGGAAAAAATTCCTGGCAAGCCTGAATCCAGAAGTGGGCCTGATCTGGAACTGCCTGATATGGAAGACCGAGTCTGGTCCAGATCTGGCCCTGATCTGATATCCAGAATAAAAATTTGGAAACCTTTGGATTAACCTGATCTGGAAGGCCAAATCTGGCCCAGCTCTGGCCCTAATTAGATTTGCCAGAATAAAAATTCGGAAACCCCTGGAATGATCTGATCTGGAAGGCCTAGTCTGGACCATCTTTGGCCCTGATCAGGTAGGCCAGAAAAAATTATAAAAAATAGGTACAAATTTAACTTTTCTAAGATAAATATAGTTATTAGTTTTCCCAGAAATACTACAAGATAAAACAAAATGATTGAGTTTTGAAGGTTATTATATTTTGAATATTTTATTTAACGAGTAATCGGACATCAGTAAAAACAATCTTTTTGAAATATGTACGTAAAAAAATAATTTTGAATATAAAGTTTTTTGAAAAGAAATGTCGAATTTTCTCTAGGATAAAACTAATAAATAAAAATTTAAATTAAGTCTTCAAAAGTTTTAAATGATTTTAACTCAAGTTATAATGGGTCATCTGAATTAGAATGATTTATGTTAATCAGACTTAAATAATTTAGAAGAAAATAGAAATTGCATTTTCTTTATAGTTTAAAATAGTGAAAACTTTATGTTTGTTTAACATCTACCAGGAAACATTAATTTATAAAATTATTGATTAATTTTTATCAAACAAACAAAAAAATGTACATTTTTTTTAATGTACACGGGGAAAACGTTTGAGGTAATCTTTCCCATATTATATGCAGGACCTCGGATCAAAGTTACAATTGAGATATTGTGTTCAAAATTCTGATAGTTATTTTAAAAAAATAAGAAAAATTTTCCCATATACGTGGTACTTGAGAGTCAAAAGTAGACTGAAAAAGACTACTCGCTTAAAGCTGTAAAATGTGCATTAAAGTTGAAAAGAGTTTGCCGAGAAATGTGCAGAAGTTTACCATGCTACGGGTAATCGGAGTTCGGGCTCAGCGTCAAGTCCAATGACTCTCCAGCATGGTAAACTCTCCTCAAAACTCGCAATTTATTCCTATCGCATGATAAATCAAACTTTCTCCCTCTTTTTCCATTTTTAATTTGCAGATGCGATCACATATTATTTGTCTGTTAATTCCACAAGAACTCTTTCTATTAAAAGGAAAAAGAATGATCTTTAAATTATTAATTTTAATACTTATATTAGAGGCTAGCCTAGCTTACGTTGAATTATATAACATGCAACTATGACAAACAAATTTTAAACGAAAACTTGTTAGATATTTCATATTTTACTGACTACTCTTTCAATTAGTTTATTTTTTAAATTCTTATAATATTTTGATTCTTTAATTGTGTATTACTGTAAATAGTTTAATTCTTAATATTTATTTACATTTAATACTAAAATAATAAATTTTATACTAAATTAAACAATATTTGTATTTTACATTAATTAAAAAGAAAATTACCTAAAATATTTCAGATATGATGCTTTTCTTGGTTTTTTTATCATTGTAAAATTAAACTATCAAACATATATTTTACAACTTCTAAACTTCTATGTTGGTAAATTTTTTTAAATAAAAATTTCTTGTAATTTAAAGGCAGATTTTTTATATTTTAAAGTTTCTTTCTTGCTTTGAAAATTTTCAATTATGGTAATTTTTACTCTTTACTATTTTTAAATAGCTAAATGTCATTTTTTAAAATTATTATTTTTCTTACTTTTCATTTATTATACCTTTATAAGATCTACTTAATTCATTACTTTCAATTTTTAGTTGTAATAACTTTTATTTATTCAAATTCTTATTCAAAATAATATTTATTTTCGTAAATAACGTTTAACAAATTCTCTAAATCTGAGTTAGTTAAAAATGTCTTTTAGCTTGAAATCAAAAAGTTAGCTATTAATTCAAATAGCTATATTTCTACTAATCATTTAGTAAAAAATAAATAATTATTAGTTTAGTTTATTTTTAAGTTATATCAAAATAGATAATATTTTAGTAAAATTCTGATTATTATTAATAATTAATTATTTTTAACTAATTCAGATTAAAAGAATAGATAGGATTTTCTAGGTTATTAAACTTTTAATGCAGAAAATACAAATTTGTTTCTATAAAAATTATTATATTAAATGACATTTATATTAATATTTTTATATATAATACATATAATATATTTTTAATAAATGAATATTTGGTTTTTTAAACATTGTAAGAATTAAAATTTTAATAAATAAGAATTTTCTGTCTAATTATTAAATTACTTTATTTAAAAATTATATAATACAGGAGTCTCGGAAATCGAAATTAACACAAGTGAAATTGATCTAAAGTGAATAAAAGATAAAGTCAAAGATTTTGTTAATTACAAAATCTTTGATTTAATATTTAGATAATTGTTAAATTTGTACACATTATAAAAAATATTTTTTAAAATATCTACAAGTTATTTTTATAACAAGACCTTTAAGTTTTATTTAATTAATGAACTGCATAATTATAACTTTATACATTAAATAAAACTTTTTTTTAAATTAAAAAACTATTTGACATTAACATAATATTTTGGTCGTACTTTTTAGAATTTAAAATACAAAATAAGTTCTAAATTAACATTTTGAATTTGATTCACAGATTATTGCAAGACAAAAAAGAAAGATTTAATAGAAATTACCAAAATTTTGAAACTTGATTTATATAAAAAATTGATCAAGGAAGGAAGCAATAATTAACACATAATTGTTTTAAATTAAAATTATTCAGTCTAAAGATATAAGAATTAAAACCGTTTCTCATAAAGGGATACAATTCTACTCAGTTAGTATATAAGGAAAGTTTGAATCTGTAATTCCAAATGTATTCGAGCGTGTTCGGTGTGCGTGAATGTGTATTCAGATATTTGTATATTGCGGCGTAAGTTTAGTTTAGGTAAATCGCGTCTTGTATATAGTTCAAAAGAATATTAAATTAATCTTAAGGTTAAAACTATGATCGTGATTGTATCGTTAAATGTAATTATAATTAGCGAAATAAGTAAATCTCTATAACAAATAAATCTGTAATTAATATGAAGGAAATCTTTTTATTTTTTGGTTGAATAGAAAAGATCATCTAGTTGGCAAAACTTTACCATGCTGGTGAGCAGGAGCCTTGACAAGAACATTGTCGAGGCGCGCTGAGCTCAAGAATTCGAGCTCAGCGCCTTGTCATCCAGCATGGTAAAGTTTTCCCACGTGCTGTGTATAATACTACTCAACTTTCTGGCAATCGAGGAATCGCCCTCCGACCATCAAATTACCATGCTGGAGAGTGATGTGTATCCATATTTTTGTATAAAACATTTCTAATTCTTGAATAATTTCTATTATAAATTGAATGGTAAAGTTTTCTAAAAATCACTTTGATCCGAGGTGTATCATGCTAACATGGTAAACTTTATCTGAAACATTTTCTCCGTGTAATGCCGAGAAAACGACTTTTTTTACCTTAAAGTCGATCCGATTCCTAGGGTTATCCAAAAAACTTAAAAATGTTTTTATTTTATAACATAACAAATTCTAGAAAAACTAGGCAATTTTCAGGAAAAAAACATTACAATTCTGGTCTGAACCAAGTCTAGTGTAGCCAAAAATAAAATTAGGCAAACTAGTCTGGGCCAAGTCTGGCCCAGTTCAGGAAAATTTGGTGATTCTATGGAAAAAACTACTGGTCTGGGCCAAGACTAGTTTTGCCAGAACTAGTCTTAGGAAAACTGGTCAGGGCCAGGTCTGGGCCATGTTCAATTTTCCTCACGGGATGTCCTAATTTTCTTTCTTTTACTTTCAATGATTTTTTAAACATTTTTATTTTTGAAGAATTTATTTATTTTTTGCAGGTTTGTCAATTAGTACATTTTTTATATCTTTTTGCATTAATTTTCCTATTTCAATGTAAATTATTTTCAACTTTCTTATCTGTGTTTTAATAAAATTTTGTAATTTTTGTAATTTATGTAAAATTTCATTTTTTTACATTTTGTTAAGATTCTTTGAAAATTTTCTCCATTTCTGCCCCTTGGAAAGCCAGTTTATATGAGAGAGAAAGAGATAGCGATATATTGCTGTCTCTCTCACTCCCACATAAAACACCCACCAAGAAACTTTTCTGGGTACGCCCCTGAGCATCAGTATGTTGGTATGAAGACACGTGTGAAAATTAATTTTCACGTACAGTCGACGTCATACTACTCTTGCGTTGAAAAACTTAAGCAAAATTTAATTTTAACTACGCTAGATAATGAGCTTATCGTGCCTATAGTGGGGGAACCTGAATTCTGCGAAAAAGGTTGCCCCTTACGCGTTAAACGTGTTTATGGTCGACTATATAATACTGATTCGGTTAAAAAATTATTCAAGAACTTTATTATCTGCATATAGTTGACGATAATAACTAAAAGTTTTTTTTTAAACTTATTAAACCTACTTTTTGTTATTATTTGCAATGTGTGGTATTTCGAGAAAAATTTTACTCTTTTTCTTAATATTATTCATCACTGCGCACATTGCAGTATCATGTAAGTATAGAACATAGTTTATTTAAATTTTTACTTTTTTTAACTTCCGATTTTTTTTTCAATGTCGTATAGGGCGAATGTACTGTTTTTCGGCAATTTTAGATTTTACGATCAATCTAGCACATTTATTTTTAAGATAAATACATATAATGAATAACTAATGCATGACAATAGATTAATTGAAATTCATAGTTTTTGACTTTGTTGTCTGTGAAAGCAAGAAAATTACCGATTATAAAATTACATAAATCATGTCGAAAAGAATAATTTCAAAAGTGTTTATAATATTTGAAGATTATTATTGCAAGTAGAAACTGCAATATACAATTATTGTTAATTGAAATACTCTTTTGACAAAAGCATTACATTCTAATAATACTTCAAAATTATTAACAAATGCTTCAGATCTTTTGCAGGTTAAAAAATATTTTCAGTATAAACAGTTTATAAATGTTGTTTCTTTTATACATATTTTATTGCACATTTATTTATTTATTACAGGTTAATAATTTCTTTTACATTATTGTTTATTTAAGATAACATTTAAGTCGCTGTTTTGATGGATATTGTATCATTTTCTATTATCTTAACAGCGTATTTACTTACTTTGATAAATATGAAAAACACGCATATAAAAACGTATAGGGGAGAGTGGCCATCAATGTACCAGTTTTTTCAATGAACCATTCCAATTTTCTCAGAAACAATTAAATAAAAATTCTCCTAATTTTAAATATAAATGAAGTTTGCGTAATCACACTACGTCCATAAATTTGAGACGTGTGGATTTATTCTTTACAGAGAAAACTGAAAAAAACTGTTTTTGATGCACTGAAGAAAAAATTTACCTAAAATACAAACACGTTTTTTAATTGAAATAAGGCAATTTAAAAATAAATGTACTTACGATTTATTTTGTTTTGGGCCTTAACTACAATATTCTAATGAGATAAAGATTTTGAAATGTTGGATTAAGTTATAAAAAACCATTTTTGTTGCAAATGTCATGTTGATTCAATGTACCGGGGAACAATGAACCACCTGGAATTTCAGTGTATTTTCGATTTCTAGAGTGGTATGCCTGATTATAAAACTAGGCATGCGTACAGCATGTTACAGCGATTGTTATCAGTACTTTTCTCAACATAGCAAAACTAAAATGCCATTTTAGCTAGTTAACTTAAATTTGAGGTATATTTATGTTATACATTATCAATTAAAAAGTGTTAAGTAATATTTTTTTATAGTATTTGATAGAAAATAAGTTTTTTTACAAAGTAAAAATTGCAATATTATTATTGTTGAACATTTTTAGTGTTTTTATGGAGGTGGTTCATTGTGTACCCAGGTTGTTGAAAATGAAAATAGCTTGTTAGTTTAGAAAGATCCTAAATTTTATTATTTAATCAAAATAAATCGTGTATAATATGTGTGCATTATCTAGAGAAGTGTTGTAGTTTTATATTGATGCAAAGAAGTGCTTGAAATTGGTGAAATTGAATAAGTACTATGACCTTGAAAAAAACCCGGTACATTGATGGCCACTCTCCCCTAACTATACAAAAAAATTTTATATCATTAAATTAAGATCGATTTATTAAAATGTTAATTACACAGGCACACAAAAAAAAGTCATGGCCCAGACGAAAGACCCATATATTCCTAGGTTTTTGAGGACGCTGAAATCGAATATAACTACAAAAATATTAGATGCTTGCTAATTTCCCCCCTAGTACTCATTCTTACAACTCACGGGTGTTGACATTTCAATTAAAAAAAAAAAAAAAAATCGAATGGGTTCGGAAGTACCCGAGTAGATTCGGAAGTACCTGAACACAGATGAATACACCCGAACTGGTCTGGAAGTGCCTGAACATAGGCGGAGACACCCGATTGGTTCCGTTAACATTCAAATGGTTCCGGAAGTACCCGAATAGATCCGGAAGCATCCGAACACATCCGGAAAGACCCGAATGGGTACGTAAGTAATCGAACAGAGTGGAAAACACCCGAAGCGATACGGATATATCTGAACCGCGCACAGGCGGAAACATCAGTAAACTGGAAAACGACCAAACCGAACAGGAAACTTTTTTAATTTAATAATTTTAATAAAACTTATATTTCTTACTTAATTCAAAAAATGTATGACTGTAGTAATTATTGTAATTAAATAAAAAGCCACGAAACCTTCGATTGTAGGCGCAATGTGCCTGCTTTCTGTGCTGTTTATTAATATATAAATTATATAAATGTTTGTTACAGTTTCAATTAAAGATATAGATGATTCTGGAGATGAAGACATAGTATGGTGCGGTACTAGAGACGGGAAATGCGTAAAGGATTTTCATTGCTATGGAGCTGATGGCGGTAGGAAGGTTGTTTCGGACCCAATTTGCAAAGAGTATGCACAACACTACAATATAAAATCTAACATTGTATGCTGTGAAAACATACCGTACTAGGTTTAAACAGCTTACTGTAATTTATTGAGAAACATTATACTTCAATATGTGAAAGAATTTTGAAAAAAAACTTAGGGTTAGTTGATCCACTGTGGAACAAAATTCCTTTCAAACTTAAAGTGATGATACAGTGACCAAAGCTATTATATACATACGTATTTTATTTCTTTCCAAGTGTACGTTAATATTCGAGAAATTCAAGTGCTGTTGGGTCTTTCATAAGATGTTTTCGACTGTATTAATATTTCGTCGCCATATGTAATATGCATGAATGTATAATGTATATAACATATAACTTCAATAATTTTATCAATTTCTGTCGAATTCTCATAAGATTTTATATCTACAGATTTTTGAGATCGTTAAATATGTAAACAGTTTCAATATGGCGGAAAATGATTTAAAAAACTTAAAATTCCAAAATACAATTAGGGCAAAATTTGCAAGCGTACCAATCGTAAAAATTAAAAGGGCTAATATTTGCAAAAAATTTAGTATTGTAGTAAGTACATAAACCACCAAATGTTATGAAATTCTTATAAATATTGATGAAGGAGAAGGAAAAAAAAACGAAAAAATCTATGAAATTCAAATTATTTATGCAAATGCGATAAAAATTCTTAAATTAATTCAAATGGTTATAATATATATGTTTTTTTATACAGACGAGAAATATTCATACCTCACTTTCTCGAAAACGAAGAGTCATATTTGTAAAAAAGAAAAAATAGGTACCTATCTAATAGATTTTGATATACTCTATCACCACTGAAAGATTCAAAGAAATTCATTTTATGCAATGGGGGAAATTACCATGGTTAAATAAAATGTATTAAATTTCCTCTATACTGTTGTTCTATTTATAAAAATTTTTCCAAAATAACCACCTTATTGGAGCCAGTTAATTTTATTTTTTTAAATCGGAAACTTTATAATTTCAAGTTTAATGAATCTGAAATTCTATTGTTATGAAGTTATGCTAAAAAAAGTTTAGAGTAAAAAAACAACATTTATTGGTAGTTTACCCTATTGAAAAACCTTATGTAGGATCTGATGTAGGTTCTTAGGTAGGTTCTTATGTTTTCCACAGAATGAAAAAATTTAATTTTCATATTTTTAATTTCAAAAAATTTTATCTTCGTAAATTAAATTATTATTATTTGTCTTATTTTTAGATTTAATTTTTAGACATTTTTGCTAAAATGTCTAAAAACTTTCAAAAACTTATTATTAACAAGGTCATTCATAACCATTCATAATAGTTTGAGAGGACATTTTATTTTTTTTTTAAGGAAAGATGTCTTGTATCTTTTCCTTTCGCAGTGATAATTTCTTGCTCCTTATATAAAACCTATGAGATCAGTTCATTTGCGAGGAGGAATGAAGGTAGCCCTCCGACGGCAAACCGAAGAAACAATGTCTCGGGATTATTCTGTTTCAAACCGTTCCAGCTGTAAAGTGTACACGTCAAGATAGTTTGTTTATATTGTGCAAGGTTTCAACTGAAAGGTTATAAATTGATATATTTAAAAAACTTTAAATAAAGTGTGGTGCCCTAAATAATTTTAAATTATCGAGAGGACGAAAATTTATTCAATATGTACAACAAGAGAGTTATAATATTGGTAAGTTTTTATAAATTAATTGTGTTTAAACATTTTAATAAAAGTAGGGTTATTGTTTTGAAATATATGATACCCCATTTAAATAATATTAATTTGTTCAAATTGTGTATTGTTTAGAATAAATAATTAATTTAATAAGTTAATTTTGAAAGATCTTTTTTAATATTAATTTAACTGGTTTTTTCAATGTAAAATTAAAATTTATAAGAAACTTTTTGATTATTAGAATTTTGAATATGTAAGTGTGCAAATATTATTGTCCGAAAATATTTAATTATATAATTCAATCAAAAATTAAATTAAACAATTTTAAAAATGTTTTATATAATTAAAATTTTCCTTTATTTAAAGTAAATAATTTGAATATAAAATTAATAAAATATCAGAATTATTTAAAGCATTAAGCTAAATCGTATAATTTATAGATAAATACTCATTATTTTTAAATCATTAATTTCCATAATTAGTCAATTTAATAATGTCTTTATTAAACGTTTAATTTAATTTTTAAATATAATCAAATCTATAATTATAAACATATTAAGCTTAATAGTAAATTTATTTTTAAATTATAAATTATTTATCTTATTGCTTATTACAATGAATAAAATGATAAATTATTATAAGAAATATGCTAACTATTCTTTCGACTCTTATACATAATAAATACATAATTTATTGAAAAAACGATTTTATTGTTTTTTAATTAATAATAGTAATTTTATTCCATATGTACAAATTTTTAGGTTTTTACATTAAGTTTTTTAATACTATAAATTACATTTTATATTTACCTTTAAACTAAACAATTTATCTACAAATAGTCAAATAAACTATAACACGCAATTGTTGTTCTTAAAATTATTCGACTATTAAATCCATAAACGCTAAAATACATTGAAATTGGTATGAATTATAATATTAGTAATATATAAGTCAATTAATATTATTTAATTAATTCGCAGGAAATCAAAAAACAGAAAATAAAGACCACAAGAGGTTTAGTTCATCATAGGCCTTGATTTACAATTGTTCTTTTATCAAGAGGCGAAACCACCAAAGCAAAAAATATCAAAAACGAAAAAGGAATCAATGGCTCCCAAAACAATAGTTTATCTCATGAAGATGCCAAACTAGAAGTATAAAGTAATTAAGTATTCTAATTAGTAAATGTATACCTTATGACAGGAATTTTTTGTAATTTGAAAACAATTTACAATTATTTTCTGCTCAATGAAACACAAAAATTATAACTTTTACTACAAAGAAACAATTTCTTTTCCAAAATTAAAATAAACAGTTATTAATTTTTTCTATCTAAAATGAACCCAATTAATTATGTTTGGCTAATAAAAACACTTGCATCAATTTAATACATTCTAACATGTTAATTATCTTCCCAAAAGTGAAAAAATTTTTTAAATTTATTATTTTTAAAATTATTTGTCCGGTTTCTCATTTTCGTCGTTTTTAAAAATTCCTAATTAGCTTTCTAATTCCTAAGTTTTTGTCTTTTAGAAACACATAATTTAATTTTTCACGTACAAACCAATTTCTTATTCTTCTCTAATTAAAAAAAATCGGGCAACTACGAGTTACACCCGTACCAAAATCTAGGTTTCCGTACATTTACGAAACAAATATATACCTTATTAACAAACAGAGAGCTCTAATTTGGTACACATATGTATTTTTACGTGTAGATTACAGGAAAATTATAGGGAACATTATCTGGATTTACAGTCAAAACGTTGTCAAAAAAAGAAAAACTGCAAATTTTCGAAAAAAAAAGTTTTTTCCTCATAACTTTGAAACTATTTGAGCTAGAGGGCTAAAATTTGATACATTTGTATATTTTTATGTACAGATTATGAAAATGAATTAGAACGTACAAATTATTGTACGTTTAAGTACAAATTATTAAAGTTTAAGAAACAATTTAAAAATGCCAAAAATAATTGAAAATGGGAAAAAATAGTCGAGATATGACCAAAATAATTGAAATTTGAAGAAAATGATTGAGAAATCACATAAGATTTTGAATTTGCAGGTAATACATGAAAAATAATAACAGTAATAAAAATTTGAGACAACACTGCAAAAACTGGTGTCTTATTTTAAGACATATTTGTCTTCACTTTTAAGACATTTTCTGATGTCTAAGGCGAATACATTTTAGATGTCTTTGTTTAAGACACATAAAATGTCTAAATGTTAAATGTACATATATATTGTGTCCGCCATGTTTGTTTTGAAACACTGGCGCCGCGTCGCTCTGATAATTTCCTTTAACAATAATCTTTAAAAAGCTTTGATTGTTAGATGAAAAATGAATGAATATTCATGCAGTATTTGTACTCTTCGGGCAAATTCGTTTGAAATTTTATTGAAACATGTGATTAGGTATCACAAATACGAATCGAATTTCAAAATTAAATGTCTTTTGCGTGGTTGCGGTGCCACTTTCACAAAGTGGAATTCCTTTAAGAAAAATGTTTGGAGAAATCATCCTCGCTATACAACTACATTGAATGAATTAAATAATAATGAGCAACAGGATGAAGATGATGAAAATGAAGAAGATGAGGCAGAAAATACTGGTAATTAAGCATGTTTCAGTTTAGAATATTGTATTATAATTCCTAAATGAAAATGATTGCAAATCGTTTCCAATCTTTATTCGGAAAATACTCAAAATATAATTTTGTCTTTAAGGAATTCAAATAAGAACACAACTTCTTGATATGCAACTACGAGTTGCTCAGTTTTTAGTGAATATCCGTGAAACATATTGCACATCTGTAACGGCACTTAATGAAATAACTTCCGGCTTGGAGGAGTTTTTGGAATATTTTTCTGGTGTACTTTTGGTAAGAATGTATTCTCTTTATCTGGATCTCATTAAATTATTTTTAATTAGATGTAAAACAATTATCTAACATTCTGTATATTAAATGATAGGACATTATCTCTGACTGAAAAATTATTATAAAGCTAAAGAATGTTTGTAGAATATTGATTATTCTGGCAACGTAAGGATTTTTAGAAATCAATGAAACGTGTACTATAATATATATTATATTATATGTATATATAATATTTAAAATAAAAAATAATGCAGAAAAATATAACAACATTAGAAATTGTTAGAAAGATAACCTAAAATCAGCAAATCTTAATATTGAAATCAGGTTATAATTCATAACTGTAAAGTTCAATTAACTTTAAAAGACGTATAAAAAAATAAGAAAAAATAAAAATGGTCGAAAGATTAAGATCAGTGGTAACTTAATTAAATGTTTAGATAAAAAAATGTGTATTTTTTTATGTTGCTTTTATTTCCATTGTAATTCTATTAGTTAATAAAACTCTCGGACTCGATTATTCTAACGCTTTTGTTTGACAAGTAAAAGTATTTTAAATATACTAGAAATGAAGCATGTAAATAATTTTTGTTTAAATAAGGAGAATATTAATTTTTGAGATTCAAAATATTAACTCCAAATAATGAAATTTAATTTCGTTATTTTTAACTAATTTAGTTAAACAATAATTGAGATAGAGGTGTTTCAAATCTTAAAAAATGAATATTTGTTACAAATTCGAATGACATTTTTTAAAATTATTAATATAAATTATTTTCAATTCGTAAATTAAAATTTAATGTATGGATAAGAATATTTATAAAATTTGACTAATCAAGTTAAAACATTAATTGACTAAAGTAAAATTCATTGTGATTCTAATAAACCTGTCGTTTAAATTAATTTAAAATTCAATTTATCAAGATTTTAATTAATTCGATTTCATTTTATTTAAATTAAATTTCAATTAATAGCAATTTTAATTTCCCTAAATTTCACAGTATTTTTTTTTTTTTTTTTTTGCGTAGGATGTGAAAACCTGCATTCAGGTACGCTGTAGCCCGTACTACAGGGTTATGCGGGGGTGGCGATGTTCTGCCGACCCGCTAAAAACACACCCTTATTTGGGGACCTTAGGACCACTCCCGGCTAGCACTTTTCGAGCGTATCGCCATCGGGAGTAGTCTTATATCCCCTCTTCTGTCGCCGAAGCGACTTTCTCCCTTATTCTACGGGACCTCTATTCTTTGGCGACCAGCGAGATCTTTGACCCTCATAACATAATGTATGAAGGTCTCGATGGTTCGCCAATCCTCGGGAGAGCGAGTCATAAGCGGGATCATGTTCTCCGGTGTAACCTTGCGATTAACACCGGTAAACATAACCCGCCTCTCCGCGTCCCAACGCTTACAGCTGAAGAGTGTGTGCTCTGGGTTGTCCACTGGGAACTTGCAGTACACACACTCCGAGCTATCAACCTTTTTAAATCGCTCCAGATAGGAGCCGAAACACCCGTGCCCTGTGAGAGCTTGGGTTAAATAATAGGAAACCACTCCGTGTTTCCTACTTATCCAGGTGGCGAGTGTAGGTATCAGCCGATACGTCCATCGGTCTGTCTCCTCCCCGCTCCATCGTTCTTGCCATCTGTCTACGAGTCTGCTTCTCGCATCTCGGCGAATTTGGTCCTTGCTGGGTCTATTATCTTCCGTATATACGGAAGAATTTCTCTTCTTGAAAAGGAGGAAAACTTCTTCCCTTTTTTGTGCCAAAAGATCTGCCGGCGGGACGCTGGCAAGGACCTGAGCAGCACACGTCGGTACTGCCCAATAGGCCGAAATAATACGTTTCGTAATAGTTCTCTGCGCGGACAGCACCCTTCTACAGATGGTCTTGCTTCTGTCATTTCGCGGGGTCGGAGCCCATACAGGTGCTGCGTATAGCAGCTTTGAAAGGGCAACACTCGCCACCAGTCTCCTCTTTGCTTCAGAAGGCCCACCAATGTTTGGCATTAGACGAGCTAAACTTGCCGAACACTGTCCGGCCTTCTGACATGCCACGGCTATATGGTGTTTAAAATTCAAAAATTTGTCTAGTTCGACACCTAAATATTTGATATGATTCCTCCATTGGACCTCGAATCCGTCTATCTAAATACCAGGGGCTGTATAACCACGTCTGTCTGTGACTAGCAAGTCTAGAAGCTTACCCATCGTATCTAACAGGCATATAGGCCTGTAGGATGCGACTTTATCTAGAGGTTTGTCTCCTTTCCTTAGGAGGACCAGCCTCTGTCTTTTCCAGTCGCGGAAAAACTCTCCTCTCTTCAGGCAGTTGTTATAGCAGTCTAGGAGAATCTGAGGTGAAGCAACGATCACTTCCTTAAGAATCTCGTTGCCTATCCCATCTAATCCCGGCGCTTTGTCTGGCTTTAACCTACTGCCTGCTTTTTGTAATTCTGTAAGAGTGAAGAGTTCTTCCTCACCGACATGACAGTTACTCCAGTCCTTCCTAGGCCATGGCTCTGCTGGAGGAAACAAGGCCTTTATGATTTGCCGGACCCAATCAAGATTGTCTAGACCGGGGGTCTTTTGCCTCGATAACAATTTCTTGTTAACGATTTTATAAGCCAGACCCCATGGGTCATTTTCGACGTCACCGATTAGGTTCTTCCAGCTCTTTCTTTTTGCAGCGCGTATCTCCTTCCTGAGGATTCTCTTGGCCTCTGTATATGCCTCCTTTAGCAGAGGATCTCCGTTTGAACCGTCATATCTCCTTCTTGCTTTGAGGCATGCCTTTCGCAAAGAGGCCAATTCCTCTGACCACCAGTATACATTTCTTCTTCTTGGTGTTGTGCTTCTACAACGCGGCATAGACGCGTCGCATGCGGTGACAATCATATTTTTCACCGTCCGCACTTCCCCTTCGAGATTGTTCGGCCTCTTCACCCATCCCAGATCCTCCATGAGGCGGGATTCTTCCAGGGACCGGCCGAACTTCTCCTTGTCGATTTTCTTAATATTCCACTTTGGGCCATTCTCACGGAGAACTCCGTGGTTCCTGGCCCGCAGCGTGTCTCCTCTTGAGACTGAAAACTCGATATACTGGTGGTCACTGTGGGTATAATCCTCCAGGACGCGCCAATCTTCAATCCTTTTTTGCAGGGGGCTCGTTGCGATCGTTAGATCGATGATCGAACCCTGCCCGTTTCTCCTAAAGGTCCAAGACCTCCCCTGGTTCGCAACCATCAGGTTGTTCCTGGAGATCATTTCTCCGACCAAGATTCCACTTTTATCGAGCCTTGTCTCCCTCCATTCTGGTGACTTAGCATTAAAGTCACCTGTAATGAGGGTATCCAACTTGGATTCTCTAAGGCTCATTTCGAGGTCGTATATCTGATCTTCGAAGGCTGACAGTTTGTCGTTGGGTGAGAAATAACAGCTATACATACGTATTCCTGCCATTTCCACCCACACGAAGCCACTGCTCGTCTCCAGGAACTTATCTGCCCGTAACTCGGAATTGCAGATCTGAATGGCTGCTCTTCCAGATTTATCTTGATACCAGGGAACAGGATCGCTCTTTCTGTTCTGTTCAGTGCAGAACAAGACATCGATCTTCCTTTCCCTGGCTGTCTGCATCAGGAGGTCTTGGGCCTCCTTACACTTATGCAGATTGATCTGCAGAAGCTTTAGGCTTTTGCCTGTTTAAGCTTCTGCAATTCTGCCTTATATATCGGACAGGAAGTGCTGCCGGCCCAGTGCTTTTTCTCTGTTCTGCCCAGATCTTCGCAAGTGATGCACTTGGGCTCCTGCACTGTACAAGCCTCGGCCTGATGACCTGCACCGCCGCATCTCCGACAGTTTTTAATTCTGTCGGGGCCCTTGCAAGTGCGGGTCGGATGACCGTATGCCATACATCTTTGGCATCTAATGGCCTCTAAGTGCTCGCGAATTGGAGCGTTAATCCAGCCAACCCGGATTTTTCCGGCCTTCAGCACAGTACTAAACTCTGCCTCCGGCAGGCGTACTAGCGCCAGCATTGATCCGCGGAATCGCGAAACAATGCTGACCGATCGCTCCGAGTTGGCACAGCCGAGTTTTTCGTTCAGAGTCTCAGCAACATCCTCCTTGGAGGTGGCTTCATCGAGGTCCCTGATCTTCAAAGTCCTCTTGTTTACGAGAGCCGTGACTGTGGCCTTCTCTTGAAGTGCCTCAGTCAACGCTCCCGCAAACTGGGACGTGTTACCTCCTTTTTTGAGGACAATGAGAAACTCGTTATTGAGTGTTCTCCGTGTCCTCAAAACATCTGCCCCTGAGTCTTCTGGCTTCAGGGTCTTCTTCAGGTCTTTCAGGATCTCGGCGTAGGAATTGGGATCCTTCGCCGAAATCCTGACGGCCTCTGTTTGCCGAAGCCTTTGAGCAGGAGCTTTTTCTTTCCGAGCCTTCTCGGCTTGCTTCCTCTCTTTATTCGCTTTGTAGCGCATGCGAGCCTCTTTCTTTTTGGCCTTGTAACGCTCAAAGCCTTCTTCATCTTTTCCATCTGGGGGCTGTGGAGGCTGAATTCCAGAGGGTCCAGCGGCCATTTCTGCTCCTAAAAGGACCTGCGCACAGGTCCTCTGAGACTGAAGGCCTTCGGCATTCTTGGCTGCCTCGACAGTCTTAGAGGGCGTGTCTGACTTCGTCAGGGGAAGCGTACGCCTTGGTACGCCTTCTCTTGGTTTCCCTTGTAGATAACGTAGGTGAATTATCACCTTCGTTACGGGGCCGCTTCTTATCATCGCTCTGCTTTTCCAAGCTCGCACTCAACGAGGTCGCCTTTGCAGACGTTGGGGCCTGCACTTCAATAAACCGCAAATTTCTGCGGATTATATCGAAGGCTGCCTCGAGAGCTTTAATTGCCTCTTGGACCTCCTTTTTAATATTCTTTCGTTTCCCAATGCCCTTCCTTATCGTGTCGAAGAACTCAGGAATGTCCTCCAATTGTTGGGCGACGTTTTCCTTAAAGAGTTCTTGCTCACCAGTCCGAGCAGTCTTGGGAAGACCGACGTGACCAGAAGTAGATGGCAGAGCCACTACCCGGTCTTCGTTTACCTCCATATCCTTAACTAAGTTTTCCGTTTCATGTTCCATGCTAAAAAAGTTTACCAGCGCCTCGTGCGTAAAGTGGCGGGCCGCCTTGATTGGGAACGGGTACACCCTCGGATACTGCGATCCTACCCCAGATCCCTGAGGCCCAATCAGCTGCTTAGCCGTTCCCGGAATACACGGACGGAACGGACTCGCCAGTAACAATGCAGGTTCCGATCCCTTACATCCATTACGCACTCGCCGATCAATCCCGAAGGGGCTGGCTCCTGGCACCCTACCGCAGGTCCACCTCGGAAGAGCTACGCTCACATCAGACTCGTACATGTCGCGGTTGGAAACGCCGCGACAGGACTTATCACTCCCAGTGTACTGCCTGTAGGGTGCCGATCGGCTAGTGTCGTTGGTCAGACCGAACAGACAACCGGTCCATCGGGCGCCAACCCTGGATCGAGGCTACTCCACACCAACTTAGAAAAACCAAGAAAGCAGGAGTGTCCTACTCCTCCCAGAACCCATGTAGTCCACAGCTGACGAGGATGGTTAGCCCCCATTTGGAATCCGAATTAACATCATCCGCACAGGATAGCTAGTGCACAGGTTCACAAAACGGCGACTACCCGAATTAACGGGGTCCCGTTCATTCCCCTGTGCCCAAACTCGCCAGACATCGGGAGTCGATGAGTCCTGGGAAGAGCCGATCAGCTCGTCCAGTGATGGCGTCCGAAGGACAAGCGCCTGGCCGGTCCTAAGCCCCCTCACCACGACAAGGTGACACTACGAGGGGGTCCCTAAATTTCACAGTATTTAAATTTTGATATATCCAAATTTTTTTAAATTTTAATTTATTCGAGTCTTGTTCGATTCAAATTTAAACCAATCTTAATTTCAGTCCTATTTAAGTTTAAATCAAATCGAGTTTCAAATGATTCAATTTTCAATGAGTTCTAATTTTTATTGATCAGAACATTTAATAATAAAAATTATAATCATTTTTTAAAATTTAGTTAATGGAAGTTTTGAATGATTTATAGTTTAATTTATTCTAATTTTAATTAAACTCAAATTCTACCCATTGAAATTAAAATTATCGATATTTTAATTTCGATAATATCGATACTAATAATAGTAATCGATACAATTTTAAATTAAATTCGATTTATAAAAATTCCAATATTATAATTTGTTTTTTTTTAATTTATATATACATTTTAAATTATTTTTGTTTTTATTTTTGTAAAAAAAGCCTTGAGAAAACTATCAATAAAAAATAATAAAAATTGTCAAAGTAGTTCAATATTTAAAAAGACCAATGTAATTAAATCCATTGCTTAGGGATAATATTTTTTTACATTTTTGTCATCATTTACCTTTTCATAAGTTTCAAAAATAATAAATTTAATAACAAAATGTATTCTATATTACTTTTAAATATTTAAATATCACTATTGTTACAGAGTGAAATTAGAGAAAACGTTGACTTGAACTCAGGTGTGATTAGTTTGGAATCAATAAATGGAATATTTGAGCAATTGAAACCGGCTGAAGTGCTTTCTGCAGTCAAGTCAAAACATTTATTGGACAAATTTTTAGAGAAAAACTTTAATATGGTTTCTCCTCAGAAAATAAAAGTAGGAATTTCACATCGTTGGATTCGAAAGAAAACTTCACCGTTTTTAAACCTTGTTCCTGTTGAAGATTCAGCTATCATTGTTCCTTTTCTTGCAAATTTAACAAACTTGTTAAAAAATTATCAAATTCGATTTAATATTGAGAATCAGAGAAATGAGGAAAGTGAATTGTTAACAACAGTATTAGACGGATCTTATTACAAAAATAATGAATTTTTTAGAAATAATAAAAATTCTCTGGCAATAATTTTGTATATCGATGAGGTGGGAATAACGAATCCTCTTGGTGCAAATTCTAAAAAACAAAAATTATATATGATTTATTGGACTCTTGGAAATTTGCATCCAAAACTTCGATCATCGCAAGATGCTATTCAACTATTAGGAATAGTTAAATCAAATATTGTAAAAAGACATGGTTTGGCAAAAGTATTCGAGTCATTTTTAAAAGAATTAAAAATTTTGCAGAATCAAGGAATTTCGATTATTTGTAATAACGAAGAAAAGAATTTTAAAGGCTCGGTACTATTTGTAGCAGGGGACACGCCAGCATCTGCAGAGATGGGAGGATTCAAGATGTTTGTATCAGCCTATCGTCCTTGTCGTACTTGCTTTACCGATAACAAGGATTGGAAAACAAATTTTAATGAGAAAATGTTCACTCTTCGTGATAAAGAGTCACATAAAAATCATGTAGACGCCGTGACTGAGCCCAATTTAAGTAAAAAATTAATTAATTTCTGGAAAACTAAATATGGTGTGAATGGGCCCAGTCCTTTGGACGGAATCGAACACTTCGATGTAACGAAGTGTTTTCCTCAGGATGCAATGCACGTTTTAATCTTAGGTGTGTCGGATATTGCAGTTAGAGCCTTGCTTTCTCATTTAATTTTTGATTTACAACTTTTCAGTTTAGAGGACCTGAATGCCAGGATTGAAAACTTTGACTTTAATCATTTTAAAGTTAATAAACCAGGCTTTATTTTTTATGAATCGTTTAGAGATAATAAGCCTTTGAAACAAAGTGCTTCACAAATGTTTGGTCTTGTCCATTGCCTACCGTTCCTGATAGCTGAATGGGTTTACTTCGATGATCGAGAGGAAGTCAAAAGTCGAATCTTGTGTCACAGTCGGCTTTTACAAATTTTAAATGTCTGCCTGTCTTACGAAATTCACACAGAGACAGTTGACTTGCTAACCCGTATGATAGAAATTTATCTAACACAATTTAATAATTTGTACGTAAATACTATTGTACCTAAATTCCACTTTCTTCTTCATATCCCGTTTTATATAAAATTATACGGGCCTGCGCGTCAACAGTGGTGTTTTAGGTTTGAAGCAACTCATAATCCTTCGAAATCTTTAGTACCTGTAGTGCAAAATTTTAAAAATATGCCTTACACTTTAGCATATCGGTTTCAGGCTCGTCTATGCTCAAGACACGCATCGATTTCGGGTCCAGACTCTAAAAATTTCCTTTACCAGGGACACGAGATTTCAGTAGGTGAAACTGTTTTAATAGAAAACTTACCAAATGCTCATCTGTTGGATAATTATATATCAAATGTAACAATTTTGGGAACACCAAAAATAAAAATTCACGGAACAACTTATAAGCCGAGGGATATAATTCTTTTGGAAAATTCAGATGAACTTTTACCAGTTTTCGGAATAATTATTGAAATGTTCGTTGTTAATGAAAATATTATAATTGTCTACAACATGTTAGAAACGTTAAACTATTGTGAAGAGTTTAATGCCTATCACCTTAAAACATCTGAAAATGTTACGCAGTTTTTAATTTCAACTAAAAATATTATTTTCCCGCATCCTTTGCCTGTATTAAAATTTCAATTAAATTTGTATGTTATTTTATTGGATAACGAAAGAACGGAATTTTATAGCTGAAGTATAATTAAAATTGTGTACAAAAATATTTGTCATGCAAATTGCTTATTTATAATTTGTAATGTTAAGAAAAAATAAAACCAGATAGTAATATATACAAGAACTTTAATTTCTATATACATTAAAAAACAAAAACAGTATAATAAAATTAAAAAAATTTTCTTTTCAAGAAAAAATAACTTTTTAGGAATGTATTTAAAATATAATAGGATTTGCCTTTTAACAATATGGTACTAGTTTTCCTACTTTCAGTGATTCCTGAAATTAAAAAAAAAATAGAAACTCGTTGTTTCGAAAGAGAAAATTACAATCGATAGAAAAAAAAATTATTAAAATCGTATGTTAAATGTTTTTGAAGTTTCTTTCATTAGCTCAGAGGTTAAAAAGTGTTTCTTTTAGTATTTTAACACGTGTCTTCATATCATGTGAAAATAAAAGAAAAAAAGACATTTTACTTCCAAAGTCAAGATCGTAATAAAAAAAAAATACAAAATAAAATACAAAAGTACGATTTTTGTCAATTACTTACAAAGCTAGAAAATGTTTCTCTTAGCTTAGCACTATTTTTTATTAATTCTTAAAAAACGATAAAAAAGAAAAGGAAGCTTCTTGTTTTAAAAGTTAATATACCCATTTGTTATAGGATATAAATTGTTTTATGATATTTTCACTTTGATTCCTCTCGTACCTTCGATACTTTAGCATTTAATATACGATCAAATTTTTCGAGGACTATTCTTTTGTTAATCGAGGTACCAAAAATTTTAAAATCTATAAAGTCTAACGTATTCTTAAATGCTGTAGGATAACACACATCCCAGCAGTAATAAGCTGCTATTAAACAAGTCGCCACTTTTGATACTGTAGGATCATCCACTTTCATTTTGATTGTACCATCAGCAACAATATATCCTGAGACAATTACTTTGTCCAAAGTATAAATCACTGCTCTAGGTGAAGCTTTCTCTGCCGATAACAATTCTTTTGAAGATTTTCCACCCTACAAAATTATTAATTCATTATTCATTATTTTTATAAAATAAATTTGAATTATACGAAAATTGAACATGAACAGTAAAATGTAGAAAATGGTTAGGAGATTTTACTTTATGTTATTATATACCTTTTTTAACTATTTACTTTTACCTTATTAAAAATAATTGTTTTTAACTTTCTGAAATAATTTACCTCTGTAATAGTAAACAACTGTTCATTAACGTTCAAAAATTTTTTTGGGGTCAATTCTTTATGAAGAGTATCAAGAATATTAGCTTTTGATTCTTCTGAATCAAGTTTTTGGTCATAATAAATAGCTAAATCTTCTAAAACATTTTCAATTGATTTACTTACAGTATCATCTGGTAAGTTTTTTAACAATTGAAATTCATACATGACCTAAAAAATAAAATTAAAATAAAGTTATTTTAAATTAAATTGATTAAAATATCCACATTATGTTTTAGAAAGGTTTTACCAAAGAAGATGTTTTTAGATGTGGATATTCTTCACACAGATCCGAAATACGATCTACTTTCTTATTTGTCATCGATGTTCTACGAACAGTCATTGTTTCTTTTATTAATCTACGAATATGTAACGTCAAGCCATAATAATAATATCATTAAAAATTTAATTCCCTTCTAAATAATTAATGTTTTCTGATTCTCTTTTCTTTTTTTTTTGAAAAGAAAATCAGGAATTAGAACTATGGTAATGGGTTACTGTAATGAAGTGGAATTTCGGGGTCAACTTTCTCCATTACTATGTTAATTAATCAATTATTAATTATTAATTACATTCGGGGAGTTGCAGTGTTACAATGGGGTGAACCTTCCGAAAACCTGGAATTCAGAACATCAAATTTTTTCGGCCCCTAAATTAAAAATTCCTATATGATAAAAAAAAATTCATTGTTTTGTTTACACCGCAGTAGGAAGGGCTCATAAAGGTGAACATCCATACCAATGCAGGTGCCGGTGGCCACGCGATATCCTCTGTTTAACGACAGCCATAATGCATTCCCTACTCTCTCCTCCTTTTCTAAAATACCTAAGAGCAACGGAGAAACGGCCACGTGTTCTCTGACAGCCCAAGCACATGGCCTAGCACAACAAAACAAAACGTGCTTCACGCAAGAAAATAATAGATTAAAAATAAATGGAAGAATTCTCTACTTGACTAATAATTTGTTAAATAAAATTTTCTTAATATAAAAGGTTCATTGGCACAATGAAGCAATATTCTAAAGAAATATTGCGAATAATTGTCAAACTGCTGGCCTGTGCAAATTCGGCGACTGCTCGGCAACAGCAAAACTGAAGTGTTGCTAAATTAAAATTGCTCTTCACCTCGTCTAACCCTCGTCCAAGATTGCCACACCTTAAGTCCCTACCTTTCTATAATGTCCAGAAAATATGAAAAGGAATCGCACAATAAAATAAATGCAGTTTTCAACCGTCGCGATTCTTAAAACGACGTGTGTGGGCTCTCGCCCGTCCAGCGACATTTGTAATTGGGTGTGGTCACCAACGGATATAAACGACTAAATTTATAAAATTTATGTCAATCCTAGTAATATAAAGAGTTCCCTCCCAACTAGCGGTGCGGACGTACCGTAAGAACAATTTTTCGAAGTTTCTGTTAAATTCCCTCTAAGCAAATTATTAACCGGATGATGGTCGCCAACGGATGCAAGTGACCAAATTTATAAAATTTCGTCGTTCTCAGTAGCATAAAGAGATCCAGATTCGCGTTAATAAAAAAAGAAACGGAATGAATTAAACGGGACAGTGAAAAAAAAAGAGACTATCGATTGACAACTTCTCCTTGAACTGTCAACTGCAAATTTCAAGAAATTTAATCTGCCCATCCAGGATAGAAAGGTTCACTCCAAGACCATCCAGAGGTGGTAAAATTTTAAGGATTAGAAATAGGTGTCGTAAGTAAAATATTGCAAGTTTGTTATTCACAATTTGAAATTAAAATCTTGTAAAGCTTATTATAAAGGGAAAAGAAAACCGGGGGTTGTCAGAATATATAGAAAGGTTAAAACCCAGTAACTGTGTTCTCTATTAATTGATTTGCTACCAATAAATTAATTCCAACCTTCCGGCAATTAACCAATCCCAAAAGGACAGAAAAGGACTAACTCCGCCATAAAAATAAAAACACGAGTGGACGACACTCGTGTCAACTGGATCCGGAGAATTTTGAATGCAGAGGTTCCCAACTGGTTTGTGATTTCTTTCACCGCTCGAAGTTTCCTCCAATAAATTTGAATAAAAAGAAATAAAATAAATGAGAAATTAATAACGTCTATTTTCAAAAACATTACAAATATGTGGTGTATCTGTTTGAAAGTCGCACCCCTTTAAAGCCTTTAAATCAGTTTCATCAGTTGACGTTGAAGACGTTGATGACCTAAATAAAAAATTTTTTATATAAAAATAAAGCGATTTAACTCCTAACAAGATAATTTTATTATTTAAAAAAGTTAAATGGTAAATTTAATACTTTCAGTTTTTGAAAAAATTTTACAGATCGGTTTATAATAATTATTGATTTATGAGGTTAAATGAAATATAAATATATATTTATACAAACAAAAGTAATGAAATAAAATAGTTTTTTGTAGAAGGTGAATAAAACTAAAAATAAGTGAAGAAAAAAATAACAAAGAATCCAGATCAATTTAAAAAAAAACAATAAAAAATAACTATAAGATGAGCAAAATATCTAGGGTATATAATAATGATTATCTTAGTAACTATAGAAGATTCATAAAAAACGATAACAAATAGTGCAAAATATTAGCAAATAAAGATACATATAGATGTGGTAAAGATTAAGAATAAAATTAGAAAATGATAAAACTTTCTTTCTTGAAAATTAAGAAAATAGTTGTCAACTGGAGTAAAAATCAAGAAATTCAAGGCTTTTGATTTCTAATTTCATGTCAAGTAAATTTCATAATTTTAAATTGTTTCCCAAGATTATTTAAAATGGTAATATTTTGAATTTTCATGTATGATGCTTTTGAGGAGACCTCTCTAACTTAAAGTTTTTTTTAAATTCTTGATATAGTTAAAGGGCTTGACCCGTCTACTTGTAAATAAATAAATAAATAAATTACCAAATTTCTTAGATTTTTCCTTGAATTTCAGTTTTTCCTGATTTGTTTTCACCCTGTATTTTTTTCATTTTTTCTTAGTTTCTCTTATTTTTAAAATACTTTTTTCATTTACCTCCGTTTTTTATTATGAGTTTAATTAATTTTAACTTATAATATCAATGAACCGCAGAATCCAAGTCTTTAAATATTACAAAAGATAGTTTCTCCGTTAAAGTTGTTCGCTAATGAACTAAGTAAATCTGTTTAAAAATGAATAAATAAAAGTTACTATCAAAAATTGACTCAAGATTTGAAATTTCATCTACAAAAATGTATTTTTTGAAAATGAAAAAGCAACTGAAAATCTGTTGAATCTCATTAACAACTCAAGATTAATTTTTTTTTAGCTAAAGTTACTTTTTTCGATGAGTTCATGCATTATTTATTTTTTTTTCTCTAAATTTCCAGGTTTACAAAATTGTAATTTATTTTACACTTTTTGTTATTATAAATATGGTAGAATTTCCAGGTTTCCTTTTTAATTTTCTTATATATTAATTCACTAATTAAATCATCACTGGTCGACTGTAGGCTCTGTTACATTATCATAATTTTTTTATGAAATGAAATAAAATTTCCAAATTTTTTCATGGATTAATTAATTTTCGTAATTATTTAAAAATGTTTCAGTATATCTCTTAATATTTTGTGAAAATTTTCCGTTTTTTATAGGTCTCTTTTTTTTACTTTTCGCGGTTCTTGTTATTTTTTCATAATTGTTTACTTTTTTAATTTTTAAACATTTTTTTCACTTTGTTTTTATATTTTATCGCCTGATTTATTCATTTTTTTATAATTTTATTAACACATTCTTTTTTCTATATATAATTTTTTACTTTATATAATTTTGTCATTTTTTTATGAAAAAATTTGTTAGGAATTTTATACACATTTTCAATATTTTAAAAATATTTTTTTATTTCGTATTTCATATTAAATTTTCTCACTTTTTTGTGAATTTTCAATTTTTTCATAGATTTGCTGATAAAATTTAAAATAATTTTTTAAACTATAACATATTTTCTTCTTCATATATGTTCAATACATATATTTAATTTTACTTAATAAAAATAAATAAATATAGTTTTTTAAATAAAAATAATTCTATTGACTCTTTAAAACCAGTTTTCTTGAAATTTTTTAGAACCATTCAATATTTTAGCAATATAATTATTAATTTTTAGAAGAACGAACCCTAAAAATTTGAAATGATATTTCGCTAGACATCCTTGAATTTACAAGTTTTTCATATCTGAAAAGGATGCTAATACTGTTCCAGGCATTTTTAATTTTCTATGACCTTTACAATCCTCATTAAGTATTTTCTTATTTGCAAATTTATTAAAATTAATAAAAAATTTAAAACAAACACTAAAATTAAATATACCTTATTAATTTAGAATTTAATAATATTTTCCTTCGACTCTTTGAAAAATTAACAAAATGTTTTCGAGTCTCAAAAAAAAAAATGTTACTGGAATTTTTAAAACTAAAATAAACTTAAGTTAATTTAATATTTTTTAAAATTTCTGTTTTCTTAATTAATGTCTCGCGTAAAAAAATTAATTCTTTTTTAAGTTGTGAATTCAATGAATGCTTTTTATTTTAAGTTGAGAAAGTAATATCTAGAAACAAAATTATAATTAAAAAAATTTATTTATTTATTAACGTGTAAAATTTTATAGACATAAATTGATTTTGCATACTTACTGAATCTGATCAACTTGTATAGCATTTTCTTGATTGGAATCAAGAGACGCTTCTTTCTTTAGTTTTTGTTTTTCGCCGTATCTCTGATTTCTTATTTTGTGGCTCAGTTCTTGGATTAAAATTCCCTATATATATTTAAAAAAATTGTTAAACAATTTTATTTAGAAATAAGACCTTATGAATATCAAACACAGATAGTTTAATGTCCGGGAAATTATGGTCCAAGTAAAAAGAAAACGTAATCTTCAGATATGTAGTGAATGACTGTTATCTGGAGATTACGTTTTGTTTGACATATTATTCAATATTACTTACGAAGCCATTAGCACCTCCGGCGAAACTTGGATACGTTTGAACAATAGTTGAAGCATAATTTGCGTAGTCAGTTTTTGTCGGTCTCTCAGTTATGGACAACAAATGGTTTGCCCAAAAATTAATGAAAAACTTTTCGTTTTCCAAGACTTTATTTTTTTGGTGATATTCTTGGAGTTTTTCTGTTAATTTTGGAAGTTTAGCAGGATAAGGAACGCTGACGCTCGGTTTACGCTTCTGACTAGGTAATTCTTTTTCTTTTTCCGGTGTTTTATTAGACGTAATCTTGGTACTGCACATCTGTAAAAATTAATTAGAATTAATTTAGAATTTAAAAATTAGTAGAAGTAGTTAGATATAAATTTCATTTTTAAATCAATAAAAATATATTATTTTTTTAATATTAAAAATAGAATAAACTAAAATTTAGATTGTTTAAAATGTAAACATATTAATTAGAAAAAGAATAAAAGTTTGAATAAATTTAAATTTTGGGACTCATTAAATTCAAATTAAATTTGCAGTTAATGAAAATCTTAATTAAGGAGGAATCGGACAAACAATCGGAACAAAAATTATTCATTTAGGCTAACTTTTGTTCCGATTGTTTGTCCGATTCCTCCTTAATGCGTGAACAAATAAAAATGAATATTTATTGAAATTTTGATTATTTAAATTTTATATAAATTGAAGTTTGGATTAGAAACTGAAAATTCAAAAATATGTGATACATTAAAAAAATAGGTGCGAAAGGTGACAATTTAAGATCCCTATGATTTTGAAATAAATCTCGATCAGTATGAAAATGTATATAAGTTTTTAGCAAAAAATATTATCAGAAAAATGGTTGTAATATAAAATAATAACAAACAAAGCAAAATAAAAATTATAGAAAATGAAGATAATCAAAAGTCAAAAACATTTTAGATGTTATTTATCTACTTACTTGACTTGGTACTAATAATGGGACGACCATTTCAATTGATTGAGAATGAATAAAAATATAATGATGATTAAGGGGTAACACCACTGTCAACCTTTCAGAAAGTGAAAAATTTGTTTTGTAGTTAGTAAGGTGCCTTAGGGTCTTAAAAATGAGAATCAATAAACATTATAAGAAAAAAAGCACTTTTAAAGCTTTAATTATGTATCTGCACGGAAAAAATAATAAAAAAGTACTTTAATAAGCACGAGAGATATTCGAAACACCTATTGTTATTTAGCCAACTTTAACCCTTTAACGCCCTTTGGAAAGGCGGGAAAGATTTTTAAAAAACTTACACATTCTAAAAAAACATTCAACATTAAATTAATTTAAATTAATGTAAACATTTAAAACATTTAAATCGACGAAATTGCATTTGTTAAAATTTTTAACTCCTCGAACTCTTATTTGTTCCGCTCGGCCCGAACTTTAAAATCCCCGAATTCATATTTCTCAAAACGCTAGGGGGCTACCGTAGAACACGTGTATTTTGCTCGCTCTCTAATTCTTTTGGTTTATTTATTAATAACATGTGTTAAACATTTATTTTATTATACATCAAATAATAGTCGAATTAATACTGTGCGTGCTGGATAAACTGAGTAATTATTCCTGCGTAATGATTATATGAATCTCTCATCTCGGATTCTAACCTATGATCTCCACGTGTTCATAATCAAAATTATAAAACATTGTTTTGTGAATTGACATATGCATCTAAGGATTGTCAAAGTGATCTGGTGCATTCTTGGATTAAATTAGTGTATGTTGGTGCAGTATTTGAATATAATAATCTATTTTTATTTTTCTGAGTACAACCTATAAGTACTACGGGTTCTGAGTCATGTCGGACGCCAATGTTGTATGTGCCAAGTGTGGTGGTGATATAAAAAAGGCTACTCCTGAAATGTGTAGTGGATGTCAGACACCTTATCATCCTGGATGTGCTCGACTCTTGACTATTTTGTCTAATGGAGCGTTCGCAAGGTGTTGTAAGCAAAGGTCATTGTCCCTGCTTCCTCTACTTCAGAAGATCAGGATCCGATTCTGAGGGCTATAATGAACCTGGACAGCTCATTGAATAAAAAATTGGATGCCATGAATGCTAAATTTGAGGATGCTTTAATTCGACTAGGTAATACAGAGGCAAAGGTTGTTGACTTGTCTAATCGTCTCCTTACTGCTGAAAATAAAATTAAGGAGCTTGAAGCACGATCTGATATGTCCGTCAATACTAATACACTAGCATGTAATTGTGTCGATGAAATAAATAGACGTATTGATAGGAAAAATAATTTAATCCTGTTTGGTTACCCAGAGCATGAGGTGCAAGATGGTGGTGATAAAAATAGCAGTCAAGGTGACTTATGTCAAAAAATTACTGAGGATTTGGGGAAATATATGTTGTCAGAGAGCTTAGAGAATATTGAAGTATTTAGAGTGGGTAATCATGCGCAAGTAAAACAGACGAGACCACGGCCTGTCAAAATTATTTGTGCGACGGTGGAGAGGGCACAAGCAGTATTGAAAATGTTTGTGGTTGCCAAAAAAAATCCAAATTATACCCACGATCTCAAAGATATGTGGATGGCGAGTGATCGCACAAAAATGCAGCTGGAGGAGATCAAATTATTGAAAACTCAATTGTCAACTCGTCGTCAAGAGGGAGAAACGGACTTGAGGCTGGTGTATCGTCGAGGTGTTCCCGCTTTAATCAAAGGCCTTGATCCTTCAATTGAAGTATCTCTCACATCATAGGAGGCTGCGTATGCAACGAACGCACACCAGCAGATACTTAAACGTTCTTTAATGTCGTCTATTTTAAATCTGATTGAACACATTTTTGTTAAGTTTTCTTTTAAAAACATTATATATTTAGTTGATTATTTTTATTTAACCCCGAATTCAACTTTGAATGTAAAATATTTGAAATAGAATGAATGTTAATGCTTACCTAGGGCTTTATTCAAGTTTGAAATGTAAGTTGCGGTTTTGCAGCTTTTTAGTTTTCTAGGAGTATATTGTACGAAGGGGCATGTCCCGTATGAATTAAATAAATTAAAAAAAATTAAATTAAAAAAAAAACATTCAGTTACCAGAATTTGCATTTGTTCGAACTTTGAACTCACTGAATTCGCATTTAGCAGAATATTCAACTCTCCAAATTTGCAACTGTCAGAACTTTTAAATCCCTGAATTTGCATTTGTCTAAACTTTAAAATCTTCGAACATACATTCGTCCGAATTTTGAAATTACCGAATTTGCATTTGTCTGAACTGTGAACATTACCAGCGAGTCAAAAGACTCCTTTAGAATACTTACTTTCCGATGGTCAGACAAATGCAAATTTGGGGACTCGCGTAGTCCGTGATTTAAGGAGTTTGACAAATGTAAGTTCAGGTAAAAGCAAGTTTGGTGCTTTGAAAGTTCGGCAAAATGGAAATTCGGAGATTTAAGAGTTCGGCCAAATGTGAGTTCGATGATTTCACAGTTCAGACAAATGCAAATTCGGTGATTTCAAAATTCGGACGAATGTATGTTCGGTGGTTTTAAAGTTTGGACAAATGCAAATTCAGGGATTTAAAAGTTCTGACAGTTGCAAATCTTGAGAGTTGAATATTTTGCTAAATGCGAGTTTCGTGATTTCAAAGTTCGGAAAAATGCCAATTTGGTGATTTCCAAGTTCGAACAAATGCATTTTCTGGTAATTGAATGTTTTGAGAAATGTAAATTCGGGGATTTTAAACTTCGGGCAAATGCAAGTTCGGGGATTTAGAAGTTCAAACAAATAAAAGTTCGAGGAGTTACTAATTTTAACAAATGTAATTTCGTTGATTTAAAGGTTTTGTCAAATGCGAGTTTGATGATTTTAAAGTTATGACAAATGCAAATTCAGAAAGTTAATAGTTCGGACAAACACCATTTCGGAGAATTGCGAATTCTGACAAATGCAAGTTTGGAGAATTACAAATTCGTACAATTAAATTTCGGGCAATTACACATTTGGTCAATTGGATTTTACAGGAAATGCATGCAACCCTATCAATTGTGTTGTGGTCCAAGACTAGTTTTCAACTAACTAGTCTCAGGAAAACTGTGCACGGCCAGGGGGTAATAAATAATTTATACTAAATAGTCACTTACTTATGAGGGAGAAGACATTTTTTCACAATATTTTTTTTCACACTCATAACTCTATATTCATATGATTCTTCTTCAATAAATAGAAATGACACATGAATGCAAATTTGAACTTCCTACAACTTTCATTTTCAACCGAACTTCACGCGTAAATTCAAGTTCAATTTTTCTACTTTTTTTTATAAAATCCCCAATATTATTGTCCGACAAATGCTCCAGTATTTAATTAGGATACAAATAAACAGTGAAACATGAAAGAGGTAGTGATGGTAATGAATATAGGGGCTGCACGAAACTCTTAACTTTAGGGTGTCCGAGAACAAAAGTGCCCCCCTCAAATTGTCCGACAAGGTTATCACTTTAATTCAAATAATATTACTAAAACATTCTGCAAAAATGAGTTTGCTGGTTGTAAATAAAAAAAATTAATGCATTTGTCATGTTCGGCGTGTCCGAGACACCATACAACCCAACATTTTTTTTCGACAGACAATTTTTCTCATTATATGTGACAATAACTCTCTATTACAACAACAATTAACATGTTAAAATCCTCTGCCTACGAAAATATTTTCAATCATTTTTCCAAATTATTAGTGCCTTTTATTTAAATAAAATAGCCCCTTGATAGAAAACTTTCTAAATGTCTATGAATAATATATTGACTAAAAATGTGACATTTCTTTTGATGTCTATTTAGCATTAAATTTTAATAAATTAAGAGAAGGTTCTAATTGCTTCTTTAATCCATTAAAGTTTACTTTGCTCATGGATCTAATTTTGTTTTTAGCATAACATAAGACCTAAAATTTGTTGTTAGTCTTTGCAATAGTTTCAGGCAATACTCCTCCAGCAAGTTTCATATTTTTTTATTTTCTAGCCAATCCCTTCAACGCATCAAACTCTTTAACAATTTTGTTGATAAATAAATATAACCAACTCGTTTCTTTCATGAAACGTAATTCAAAGGGCTACCAAAGCAAAAAATCTAAAGTCTTCAGTTCTGATGAAATTCAGAAATTTTTATCGGAAGCATCAGATCACGAATATCTAGCAACGAAGGTAAGATTCAAACATAACCTTAAAGCCGTATTCATATTACACTCAGATGACAATTAAAAAACTTATTTATAAATAACTCTTATGAATATTTACAATATAATAAGTAATTATCGAAACATAATCTCTATATGGGGCAAAATTCCTGAACTGTCCAGGTAAAAAAAAAAAAAATTATTCAAACCTTGCTAAAATGTTTCCATTGTTAGTGAAAGTGTAAATACCAAATATTTTCAAATTCCATGAAATAGTTTTTGAGTAACACACTTTTAAAATTTTGAATTCTTCTAAAATGTAGTTTTTTAAATTTACTATATTTCTAAGTAGATTGAATAAAAATTAACATATATATAGTGATTTTTAAAGCTTTTTTTACAGGCTATTCAATGATAATAAATATTTTTTTGTAAAAAAAAAATTTGACCTTTAAATTCAAGGTCAAAAGGTTAATTTGATTGTATCTCGAAATCGGAGATTTAAAAAAAAATTTAACCTATCTCAATGGAAAGCTTGACTTTTTTCCTATATGATATGTAAAAACTAGAGTGGAACTCTAAATACTTCTGTCAAAAAAATATAGGAAAAAAGTCAAGCTTTCCATTGAGATAGGTTAAATTTTTTTTTAAATCTCCGATTTCGAGATACAATCAAATTAACCCTTTGACCTTGAATTTAAAGGTCAAATTTTTTTTTTACAAAAAAATATTTATTATCATTGAATAGCCTGTAAAAAAAGCTTTAAAAATCACTATATATATGTTAATTTTTATGCAATCTACTTAGAAATATAGTAAATTTAAAAAACTACATTTTAAAAAAATTCAAAATTTTAAAACTGTGTAACTCAAAAACTATTTCATGGAATTTGAAAATATTTGGTATTTACACTTCCACTAACAATGGAAACATTTTAGCAAAGTTTGAATAAATTTTATTTTTTGACCTGGACAGTTCAGGAATTTTGCCCCATATGGTAATCGGTACAACGGTTGGTCCCTTTAAGAAACTAAAAGTTACAATGATTGACCGCCTCAAAAATTAAAAATATGTTTGTATATAAGACAAATATTGTTTTATCTTGTGTCTTTAAACTTGTACTATCAATTTATAAAGGGATTTATTTAAAATTATATCTAATTACTCATATTTTAACAAAATGGCCAATCATTGTACCGGTTACCCTAGTTACTTTATAACACATACACTTGACATTCATATACAATTATTTACAAATATTTTTCTGTTGACATTTTTCTATTTACAAAATATTTACAACTATATACAATTAAATATAATACGATTTTGACATTTATTTACAGGTTGTCTTGATCTTTGGGGTTTATAAATAAGAATATTTACGATAAGAAGACTCAAAAAATGTCTGTTAAATTTAAAGACAATTTGTGATTTGTTGGTTAAATAAATTTTAATAAATAAACAATTTTGCTAATAAACGAATAAAACGAATCATATTATATTTCACTATAATTCTAAGTTTGAAAAATTTTTGAGATAAAGTGCATGTTTTGCTATTTTAAGTAAATCTATTCTCAGTACTGAGGCTCATAATTCCCAAATAGCACGATTGTTCGCTGTAAGGTTACTGTAAGGGTTATCCGTAAAGGTTGTAAGGTTACAAAGTAAGCCGGTAGTAAGCATAGAGTGAGCTTAAAATTTCCGCATAACAGCAAGCTTACAAAGTAAGGTCGTGGTAAGCTTACATTGTAAGCTTGTGGTAAGCTTACACCGGAAAATGTTAAATAGAATGGCGCAGTTTTCAGAGCTCTTGCGAGTTAATTTTGTTTTCAGAGCTTTATCGAAATCGCAGAGTTCTTCTCCTAAGCGACAAATTATTGTGACCTACAAGTTAATTTGTCCACGAAAAGCCGGTTTTTCCATTGTGGTTTAGCAAAAAGTAGTTTATACAATTTCTGTAATAAATCAAAATCAAAAAATTCACTGATTTTTAAAAGAGCGACAGTATATTCTACATTTTTAATTATATTTACAATTTCGCTCTTAGTAGTTTTTTGTTGAACACTAAAGTTTGGACCCAGTGAAACAGAGTCAACAACTTCAGCAGGAATGTTTAAATCTGTTAAATTTTTAAAACAATTATTTTTAGAGGAATCTAATTTTACATATTGTTTGTTAAACAAGGAATCAAACTTTTTTCTGTGAATTGTATTTTGTCTGTCAGAAATGCTTGAAAATTTATTTTTCGAAAAAGTAAAAAAATTATTAAGAATCGATTTATCAATATTTGAATTAAAAATTTCATTTTTAACACTGTCCTGAGTTCGTTGCAGATAGCTAATGTGAAAATGTAAATCTCGGATTTCTAATTTCAATAATTATTTACAATAAAAATTTGTTAAGTTCGAAAGACATTTTTGTCCAACATTACTATACTGGGATACATTGTGGAAACGCTTACTTATATTGACTTTGTGTTGTGGTATCAAATCGTTGCTCTTACATCTTAGAAAAAAATCCTTCTTGAAACTGATTCAGTAAGACGTTGATTATTAGTAGACCACTGTTTCACAAGGAACTTATTAGTTGCCAATCCACAGTGTCTTTTAACAAACTTGAAAAAAGATGGTATAATCCAAGGTGTTGAGTCAGTCCTTAATCCATGACTCTCATTTATCAATGATAAATGATAAATGATTATTTAATTTTATTTAACAAATATTTTTTTTATTTTTTACGATTTTTAGCCATTTTAGGTGCTTTAAAAATTTTAATTGTACAATTTAACTTCAGATCCTTAATCTACGATCCAAAAAGCATCATATAAAGAAGCAAAGTCATTAATTTCACACCACAATTCTACACGACCCAAAAAACATATAGAAGACATGGAAAACTACAAGTTTCTTTCATTGACTCAATACAATTGCGTGGATAGACAAAAATTCAATTGTACTTTATTATTATTATTAATATTTGAATAATAATAAATTAAAACCATAATTTTTTTTACTTTTATTAAAATGTATAATTTTTATAAGATATAAGATTTTTATAAAATTAAAAACTTCCAGGCAAATAGACCGAGTTTGTTCTATATAATTTTTAATTTTAAGGAAAAACAAATTTTTTTAAAAATTTTTTTATATATATTTTTTTAATTTTAAACTTTTAAAGTAATTTACACATTTCTGCCAATTCCCAACTTTTCATGATAAATAGGCTGAGCTCTAGCATAGGTGTTTTTTGTCATTTTTCCATTTTTCATTAATAACTTTTGAAAATTAAGTCCAGCAACGTTTGCTATATTTTTCCTGTAATCTACACGCAAAAATACCCAGGTGTACCAAATTTCAAACCTCTAAGTCAAATAGTTTGGAAGATAGGGGCGAGGGACACGTTTTTAAAAAAAAAAGTTTTTCCTTGACAACGCTATGACCATCACCTCCAATCAGGTTCTCTATATTTTTTCTGTACTCTACTCGCGAAAATACATAAGTGTACCAAATTTCTATACTCTAGGTCAAATAGTTTGGAAGATAAGTGGAGGGGGGGGGGGATAAATAGTCATTTTAATACATTTTTTGAAAAAAAAACCTTGTTATTTCCTTGACAACGCTATGAACATCACGTTCAATCATGTTCGCCATATTTTTCCTGTAATCTACACGTGAAAATACATAAGTGTACCAAATTTGAACTCACTATCTCAAATAGTTTGGCCGCTAGGGATGGAGGGGGGGGGGAATTATTTTGGAAATAATTGGGCATTGAACGAATGGATTGAAAATCGACAAAAATAATTAAAATTAAATAAAATAATTGAAAATTTAAATTCAAATTTAAAGAATATAATTAAAAATTGAAAAAAGTATTTGAAAAAAGCCGAAAGTTACTGAATATAGAAGAAAAAATTTAAAAACTGAAAAACGGCATTGAAATTTAAAGAAAAAATTAAGAATTGAAGAAAAAAAATGTGAAATATCGTAAGAAAAAACTAAAAATTAAAGAAAATAATTAATAAATGAAAAAAAAAAAATTGAACAATAACTAGAATAATAGCGAAATTGAAGATAATTTCTGAAAAATGACGAAAATAATTGACAATTGAAAACAAAATTCGAAAAATGGCTAGATTAATACACAACTGGAAAAAATAATTTAAAAAATCAAACTATAAATATTTAATTTGAAAAATATTTGAAAATTGAAAAATTAAAAAAATTATAGCAATAATCGTTGGAAATAATTGCTAATTAAACAACTGGTTTGAAAAAAATTGAGGTCAAACGAAATAATTGAGGGAAAAATTAAAAAAAAAAATTAAAAATTAAGGGAAAAATTTAAAATTGAAGAATGGAAATTGAATTTTTAAAACATAATTAAGAACTGAAGAGAATAATTGAACAATTGTACTTAAAATTAAAAAAGCATATTGATATTCCAAAAAATAAATGAAAATTGAAAATTGTGATTGAAATTTGAAGAAAATAATCGAAAATGAAAGATATAAATTCTAATTTAATTTAATTTGAAAGCCTGAAGAATTCTGCGTTTAATAATATACATTTTAAATTTTTTGAATCTACTGGAGAGATTTAATCACTTAATACGCCTTTGAAAATGTTTTTAAAATTTTTCCATTTTTGTTTCATTTGTTTGAGGCCCTGCATTTTCTAGAAAAATTGTAAGAAAAAATTGAAACTTACATGGAATTAAAGACTGTTGTCTCAGCTTTGAAAAGATGCTTTGACATTTAAAAAATATTAAGTAGTTCTCGAGAAATTCAAAAAAATGTCCAAGCATATTTTTCTGAGTGTCAGTCGTCGATGCGGCACCTCTCGCTCTTCTTGTTCGTTGTGTCAGGGCCGAATAAGTGTCAATTCGAGGGGGTGTCTGTTTGGCACCCATGTAGTCTTAAATTATTATAATTTTATTATTACAATATTTTATCATTATTCAATTATTTTAATTATAGTTTTATTGTTATTTATATAAACTTATGATTTAGTATGAAAGAATTAATAATTTTTATATTTTATTGAAAAATAAATAAAATACAATTGTAAATTTTTTACAAATTCTTTATTATGTAGCAAAATTTAGACACTTTCACAAGAAAGAAACAGTTATCTATTTAACAATAAATATATTACAGTTCTCCAACAATTTTACTGTTCTTAGATTTTTATCAATAAAAATTCTTGTATTCTTTAAAAATATAAATTACAAGCAATTTGTTTTGGCTTCTATTTAAAGATGAATTTGCCTAGATTTTTATTCTCATTGTATACACTGAGAAAATGAGACATGACTGAGTACTGTCCGGACAGGAGTGGTTCCTGTCCAAATAAAAATTTTTAATTAGACAGCACTCATTGCTTTCTGGACATGAACCATTCCTGTCTGGAAAGGACTCAGTAATGTCTTGGACATTAATGAAATAGACAGTAGTGAACCCTGTCTAGACAGGAATGGTTAATGTCCAGACCTGAATGATAACTCTCCGGTGGTGAATTTAAAAGAAGGTTATAAAATGTAATAGACGTCATTCAAAAAAATGTACATTTGGACAAAACTACACTGAGAGACTAAAGATTTGAATATTTATAAAACTTGTTGAAATTTTATTATGTTAGGTTAGAGGTTAGGGAAAAACGTACTTTTTCTTAATATTTCAAATAAGTCAATCCACTGACTTTTGTCTGTAAGCTGTTGCGGCAATATTTTTAATAATTCTAATTTTAAAATATGTGAAACGCCAACATTTTCTGAATTCAGTAAGCATATTAAAATGGTATAAATTTTCTTTCTTTTCGTGTTATTATTAATCAAAAAATGAAGGTTCACAAGCATATTTGTAACCTTAAAACTGATGCTTTTTTTAAAAATGTTCTAATTCTTAGAGTAATTAATTTAATATTTATCAGAACTTATTAGAAATATAAATTATTTAATTCTGAACACAGAAAAGATGGGTTTATTGTAAAATCGAAGATTAATACTTTTTTATGGAACCTCCTACAAATTTGAGGTTCTGAATATAATTTAATATTAATATAATCTACTTGCCTATATAGTTTGACGAACGTGTTTTGCCTCGTTTAGGAAATATTAAAAATTTTTAATTTCTTACTCAAAAAGGTTAATTTTTATATTTTAAGTAAACACAGCAATTTCACATTGTTCCATTTAAATTAAATTAGTATACAAACGGAGCGTTCGCCTGTTAAATATTATATTAATTACTCTAAGAATTATAACATCTTTAAAAAAAAAAAAACCAGACTTAAGGTTACAAATATGCTTGTGAACCTTCATTTTTTGATTAATAATAACACGCAAAGAAAGAACATTTATACCATTTTAATATGCTTACTGAATTCAGAAAATGTTGGCGTTTCACATATTTTAAAATTAGAATTATTAAAAATATTGCCGCAACAGCTTACAGACAAAAGTCAGTGGATTGACCCATTTGAAATATTAAGAAAAAGTACGTTTTTCCCTAACCTCTAACCTAACATAATAAAATTTCAACAAGTTTTATAAATATTCAAATCTTCAGTCTCTCAGTGTAGTTTTGTCCAAATGTACATTTTTTTGAATGACGTCTATTACATTTTATAACCTTCTTTTAAATTCACCACCGGAGAGTTATCATTCAGGTCTAGACATTAACCATTCCTGTCTAGACAGGGTTCACTACTGTCTATTTCATTAATGTCCAAGACATTACTGAGTCCTTTCCAGACAGGAATGGTTCATGTCCAGAAAGCAATGAGTGCTGTCTAATTAAAATTTTTTATTTGGACAGGAACCACTCCTGTCCGGACAGTACTCAGTCATGTCTCATTTTCTCAGTGTAGAATATAATATTTTTAAAATAGGAAGCTGAATATGAAATTAAAAATAATTTATTTTAAGAATTTATGCATTAATTTCAATTTTTAATTTAACTTCCTATTTTAAAAATACTATATTCTATACAATAAAAATAAAACTCCAAGCAAATTTATCTTTAAATGTGAGCCAAAACAAATTGCTTGTAATTTATATTTTATTTTTTCAAAGAAATCACTAATAAATATTTTATTAGTACTTTAAATATTAGAAAAATCAACTGTAAGGGTTAGAGCATCACCAAGTACTGTTTGATTTACAAATAGGATTTTATAATAAGACTTTGTTTTTAAGAATTATTTGGTTGTTTTTCTTTTTGATTTTAAAATTCTCAAAATACTTATGACTTCATAATATTATTATTCAAAAACAAATACATAAAATTAGTCAGTTTAAGAAGAACAAAAATATTAATTTTTTATCAATGAAAATTTTTTTTACCCTAATTGTTAAAAAGGGTCTTTTGTGAATATGATTGAGAAAATTTAATAATAATCAAATAATATTAACTTTAGTTTCTCCAATAAAAATGTATATTTCTTTATTAAAAGATGATTATTTTTATTACAATATTAAGATAATGAATTATTGAAAAGAAATATCTAAAAATTTCCAAACAATTGCACACATTTTGACCTATTTGTTGGAAGTAACAGACTTACCCTTCTACGTAATCAAACTTGTCCGCATCTCCGACGAATTCGTCAGTTCTGACATCGCTACTTTAATTATAATTTATTTAGTGTTTTCATTAATAAATACTTCCAATAATTATCTCATTTTATTTTTAAAGGTTAATTATTTAGTGTTACGGTTAGTATATTTAAAAACTACCAATAAATTATATATTTTTTTACTCTGAACTTCTTTTAGCCAAACTTATGCGACTCTTCCCTATTAGAATTTACAAATATTTTTCAATTGATAGTAAAGCTTCTTCATGACAATAGAATTTCAGATTTATTAAACTTAAAATTATACATTTTCTGATGTAAAAAATTAAAACTAACTGGCTCCAGTAAGGTGGTTATTTTGAAAATTTTTTTAAAAATTGATCAACAGTATAGATGAAATTTAATACATTTTATATAAAAAAATTGCATATTATAACATCTTGAATTACCATTCAAGAATTTTTATCGAATTTGCATTCATACATCTTATGAAAGAACCGACTGTACTTCAATTTCTCGAAAAATAAAAGTTCACTTGGGAAAAGATAAAATACGTACATAATAGATTTGGTTATTGTATTATCACTTTAAGTTTAAAAGGAATTTTGTTCCACAGTGGATCTCCTAACCCTAAGTTTTTTTTTCTAAATTCTTTCACATATTGAAGTATAATGTTTCTCAATAAATTAATTTTTAACTACCACATATTTTTTATAGCTTTGTAGTATCTTGTCTTGACAGCATATAATGTTTCCTTTAATACTGTAGTGGTTTGCGTACTCTTTGCAAATAGGGTCCGGATAAACCTCTTTACCGTTAAATGGTATATAGCAATGGAAGTCCTTTACGCACTTCCCATTTCTAATACCGCAATGTACTACGTCTTCATCTCCAGAATCATCTATATCTTTAATTGAGACTGTAACAAATATTTATATAATTTATTTAATAAAAACCAAGCTTTTGCATGTCGAGTTTAATATATTTACAAATTTTTACATACACTATACTCAGGCGACCGGTTCGAACGCAACTAGCACGTTATTATTTCCTTCTTTCGTTTTATATTTGCGTTCTGCAATAATTTTTTGTATTGTAAATAATAAATATGATAAAAAACATAAAGAAAATGATTGGGAATAACAAATTACACTTTAATAAAGATGTTCGCAAAAGGGAATTGATTAAGAGAGCACTGATTATTATTAAAAAATGTGTAAATAAACGAGCAAACCATGTGATTTTTAAAAGTGAAAAACTGAGTAAAATCAAATAAAAATAACCTATTTTATACTTCCAGAAATAAAATAAGATTAATTTAACCTCTTATGCAAAATCAGCAAAGATTTTTTGCTGTTAGACAATAAAATAAATTAACCAAAATAGAAACCTAAAACCTAACCTAAAAAATCTGAATAAATTAATATGAAAAAAACGTTGCTGATGTTCGATAATAGATTAAATTAACCTCCTTTTCTTTCTGTAAGTATAAAATAGGTTGTTTTCATCTCTTTTTACTCATTTACTCACTTTTAAAAAGTACATCGTTTAATAATTTATAGTTACACTTTTTTAATAATAATTTGTGCTTTCTTAATTAATTCCCTTTGCGAACGTTTCTTCATTAAAGTTCAATTTATTATTCTCAATCAATTTTTTAATGTTTTTTAGAATATTTATTTCTTAAAATTCCGAACAAGGACGCGTGTAGGGCAGAAATAGGACATAATAATGTTCTACTCGCGTTTGGCCTGGTCGCCTGCTGTAAAAAGAAAATCTTAATTTCAGATGTCCTTTAAATTAATCAAGCCCTGCTGTATAAATGTTTATGTGAAAAATACTATTTTAATAAAGTTGAATTTACAATAATTTTATATTTAGGGTATATGTACCATTTTTGATTATAGCACCGGTTTTGGCCAATTACTTTTTATTTTATTTTATTAATTTCTAGGTCATATTGCATCATGCACTATGACAATTGACAAAACTTCACTTTATAGATCATTTTACTGAGAACTATCGCAAATAAATACAATATTTTACTTTGTTTTACACGAAAAAAATGTAAATTTCTAAAGCTGCCTACGATCGTCCATTTTCTATTGTAAATAAAAAAAATTCGAAAGTTAAAAAAAGTAAATAATTAAATAAACTCTCTTTTATACTTACATGATACTGCAAGGTGTGCAGTGATCAATGCCATAAAGAAGAAGAGTAAAATTTTTCTCCAAATACCCCACATTGCAAATTATAACCAAAAGTAGGTTTAATAAGTTGTACACCTTTTTAAAAAACTCTTAGTTTTATTACCGTCAACTAACTGCAGATAATGAAGTGCTTGAATAATGAGAGCCGCATTAGTTTTATATAGTCGACCATAAATCCGTTCAACGCGAAAGGAACAACGTTTTTCGCAGAATTCAGTTTTCCCCCTCTAAAATCACTGTCACTGTCTAGCGTAGTTAAACTTTGCTCAAATTTTTAGGAATTGTAAAAATAAGATCATAACAAAATAAATTGAATTTCTTTAATTATGTTATAAAACCAAATTTTATTTAGTATAATCATACTTCCAGTATTCTCTAAATATAAATTGTCGTTGACGCGAAATTTTAATAAAATTTCGATTTTTTTTTTACAAAATATGAGTGTAATCATACAATTTCGAAAAGTGATAATATTAACAGCTTTTCGTTGATTTTACTCCTTCGGGTTCTGAAAGTACTTATATCACTTCTAATAAGCGTTTTTTAATTCAAACTGTTCTATTACTTTTTTTATCACTGTACACCAATTTCATTTTTTTTTCAAACTCACCACGATTTACACTCATGTTTTGTAAAAACATCTCAATGACAGCTTATATTTAGAGAGTACAGGAAGTATAATTACATTTGTTATTTAAGAAATTAAATTAATTTTGTTACAAGCTCCTATTTATAATTTGTATGTGATAATCATTTTCTTTTATTTGCCGACAAATACAAATACTATTTCTTAATTTTTTATAAAATTTACGACTGAATTATTTGTACATTAGATTTTTGATTCATCATGCTAATTGAAAATATAATGCTTCAAAATCTTATATGCTAGTTGATGTTCTTTTATATATTTTTCATATTTATAATTTTCAGTAAATTATTGATTGTTTATAAAATCACTTTTGTCGATTGATTGATAAAATTCATAAGTTTTTCATTTATTGTTTGAATAGTTCTATATTGTCAAACTAATGGCAATAAACTTTGACCGTCCGAAATTCGAACTCGGGTTGCGAGCACTTTGGAACTTTATTCAGAACATTTTCTGTACTTATTTATTATTATTTCTTAAAAAATTGTCAATGATTGTTTATAAATTCTTTAACACATTTCTTTATCTTTATTTATATCTTTCCCTGGAAATATTTACTGCGCATCCCAAAACGTGAATTTTATAATCCATCATTGTAATAAGATGTGTTTATTAATAAGGGTATGTGCTACGGAATTAAATTTTTGCACGGTAGGTCAGTGGGAAAATTGAACTCTGTAGCACATGCCAATAAATATAGAATTTGTGTCATTCTACTCTAATGTTTTCTTTGCAACCTGAATAACGATTCTCGAAATACCGCTCATTGCAAATTATAAAAAAAGTAGTTTTTAGCCTACATTTTTCGCAAAATGCAGGTGCCCCCACTGTAACGCGTTGATGTTGACGCATCGAAAATTAAGAAAATTGCATTCTGAAAGCACATTGAAATCGCACGAAAACGCTATCTACGTGCGAGAATAATCCATTAGTTTTAATCTATAATTATTATAGATTAGAAACTATAATAATTATCTATAATAATTGTAGATTAGAAACTAATGGATGCCACTGCATTAAGTGCAATAACAGTGCTTCGCACGTTTGTAGGAGTAAACAATATATCAACGCAAATGTATTTTATATCTACAATAAGCAATTATAGGGTAGTTGCACCAGTGGTGAATCAGCAGCTGTAGAAAAGCACATAAACTTCTTAACAGCAATTGATCCACAACTGGTACATAATCCACCAGGGAGCAATTGCCATGTATTATTTTATTTAAAACATCTATCTAATGGGTCATTCTATCCAAAAACGGAAAAATTACATATTCACGTCATTTTATCTAAAAACTAATTTAAACTAATGAAAAGGGATCGTTCATAAACCACGTGGCCCACTTTTCTGGAATTCTTAAACCCCCCTTCCCCCATGTAGCATTCTAACCCATACATTAGCGCAATTTTTTTTCTTGTCGAAGCACATAGCTTGACCCCCTCCATCCCCATGAAAAGCTATGTGGTTTATGGACGACGCTAAATAATGTTTGGCCATATAATAGAATTTAACATTGTTTAATTAGCTTTTATCATAAAGGAATAAAGAATTTCAATTAGGTTGAAGTATTCATGTTTATATGGTGTAAAAACTCCCCTCCGTAACCTTGCACGAAACATATTTTATTAAATCTAGAGTTGTAATAATACGAATATTCTGAATGATTGCTGGGAATTCGCTCGTCGGATTGTCCAGTGTCCATTACAACTAGAGTTCTGAAAATAAATGTACTTTGTCTATCTAGCTGAAAATATTATTTCTAGTAACAAAGCAAATTGAATCTTAGTCTGCTAGCTGACATTTGTTTTTAAGATAATTAATTACATTATTGACTAGGAGGTAAGGTGAAGTCAATTTAACGAAGTGCAATTATTTTAATGCTCCGAATTTGCTCGCCGGAGCCAAGGTTCTCAAGATAACTGGTAAACTAGATTTAGACCTTAAATTTTATTTACTTAATTTCTACTGTCGCTTTGGGACAGGTTTAGTCAGTAAAATAAGCAGGAAGTGACTGCGCGTTTACATGACATATTTAAGTATCCCATTTAAGTGAATTCAAAAGTAAGCAGGTATAATCGCGGTTCAAGCTAACAGTAAACAATAATTCCAATTAAGTCGAGGGAAGAAAAAAAGGCAAACAAAAAAGAGAAAAATGAAATGTAAGTTCCGATATTTAAAGTAGAAAAAAAAACAGATAGAAAAGCGAAAATATACTAATTATTTGTTATTGAATCTTCTTAAAGTCCTCGATGTTGAAGAGTTGGTACTTGGTTCCGCCATTTTCCTTTCGACAGAAGATCCTCTCACCAGATACCTCAAGGGAGAGTCGAGACAAGTTTCCTTTTCTACCACCTTTGCGCCTCCATGTGATTGGGTACGCGGATGACATCTTGTTGATTGTCCGTGGCCAGCATCTGGAGGAATTATTTGGAATAGTGCAGCAGGCATTGAACCTTGTCGACAAATGGTGCCGACAAGTCAACCTGTCCGTCAATCCAAAGAAAACTGAGGTTGTCGTCTTCACGAGACGCTATAAGTGGAAAGCTACACGCACGCTGAGGCTCTCGGGACAAGAACTTCAACTGTCAGTGCGAGCAAAGTATCTTGGAGTCATCCTGGATAGTAAACTGGCCTGGAATGAACACTTAGAAGATAAGTGCAAGAAATTCATGGCAGCCCTCTGGCAATGTAAAAGAGCCATCGGGCATAGCTGGGGTTTAAAACCGGATACGCTAATGTGGATCTATAAGGCGATTCTGCTTCCTAGGCTAACTTATGCATCTGTGGTCTGGTGGAGCAGAGTCGAATTGTTGTCGACTATCGATCGACTTGAAAGTGTAAGGGGAATGGTCCTGAGGTGCATAACGGGGGCGTTGGGTACCACACCTATAATGTCCCTGGGTGCACTTTTGGGGCTGCAACCACTACACCTCACCATCACAGCAGAGGCGGTTAAATCTGCCCTGAGAATAAACGATGGACTTGGGCGGAAGTATGTCAGAGGAAAGGGTTACGTGACACTTCCTGCTAGTTTGGTGGAAAAATCTATCTTCAAAATGAGAAGGGATAGAATTTCTCCGCAATACCTCTTTGACAAGAAATATAAAATTAGCTTACCAGCAAAAGAGGACTGGAAAAATGGACTTGTGGTCCTCCCCACTGATGGTGACATCTGGTTTACAGATGGAGCCAAAGGGGAAGTGGCTGCGGGTGCAGGTCTATATCATGAAACAACTATGGAGGGCTCGACATTTAAGCTTGGGTCCACTGTAACTGTTTTACAAGCCGAGATAACGGCACTGCTCTACGCAGCCGGTGAGACCGCGGAGCTCTGTCGTGGTAGGAACATATTTTTCCTTTCGGATAGCAAGGCGGCCTTACTGTCCTTGAATCATTACTCAACAACATCTCATCTAGTTTGGGAGTGCCACTGTGCACTAAATCACCTAGCTGAGACTAACCGCGTCACGCTCCTATGGGTTCCAGGTCACTCTGGAATTAGGGGAAACGAGAAGGCGGATCGACTTGCAAAGGCGGGTAGTAGGAGCCGCACTATTGGCCCTGACCCGCCTGTAAATGTCTCTAATGCAGTGTTGGCCTTAGAATTCAAACAATGGCTACGCGCAGAACACCAAAAGGAGTGGAATGGCTACGCTGGTGGCAGACAGGCTAAGTCACTCCTTGGTAACACTATCAACCTGAAACGAGCTGCAGATTTCTGTAAGCTCAGCAGGACAGATGCCAAGACCCTAACGCAAATATTAACTGGCCATGGGGATCTTCGCTATCACCGACACAAACTGGGCATTGTCAATGACCCCGAGTGTCAGAAGTGTGGGTTGGAGGATGAAACCTCTACTCATGTACTCTGCCATTGCCCTTCGCTAACTAGCGAACGACTTCACCTCATAGGAAAACCATTCCTTGAGGAAGCAGATATCGCGGCCATGACTCCGGCTCGGGTTCTCTCCTTGTGGAGGGGGCTCTGGGCTTAGGATTAGATGGCTCGTTTTCTTTTTTTGGGGGGCGTAAAGGGATTACCCAAGCGCCGTTGGTTGTACAACCATTCCCCTTCTCTTAATAATAATAATAATAATAATACCACCTTTGCGGGGTTCCGGAAATGGAAGTGACGATATTGCAATTTGTATCATTGGTGGAAAAGAGCGGATTAATTTTGAAAATGTTTGTTTTAAAAGCATTTCAAAATGGAACCGCCATTTTGGACCGATGAAATTAACTTTTAACTTTTAATGAACACCCGTTTCCGGAAACCCACAACCAATCAGGATCCAAGTCAAAATGTCTCAACTCTCCCTTGAGGATCTCTAGGCTAGCCGATATCGATAGTTAAAAATTTCTTGTCTCTTTCCGTTTGTTTATTAAGGTGTCTCTCAATTTTTGTTGACTTAATTTTTTTAACCACAGTGGAAGGGACATTGAGAGTAGAATTGTCTCTCTTCGGAACGCGATAGATATTTGCTACATCTTTCTTGTTTAGAGGCACATTTAAAGATTCGACGATCTTACGGAAGAAAGAAAGTAGATCTTCATTGTTTTTAAAAGGCAGACTATTCAGATCCAAAGATGTATTTAAGATAACTTATTTGGTTATAAAATTTAAATTAGGTCGTTTCCAATAAATATTAATTGGATGTCGGGAAAATTACATTTTAGAAATTGAAATTTGCAAAGAACAGGAATTACGCTTTAAATTAATTATCATTATGATATTTGCGAATAATAGTCCCAGAAATAAACTAATAAACGTCTTTTCAAAATTATTATGTACACAGAAAAGTGCATTTTGTTCCGAAAAGCTGTTACCCTGTTTCGTAACCCGACTTACGGAGAAAGTTAGAAAAAGATATGTCACATTAATGGTTACAATCCCTGCTTTTTTATTACAAAAAAGATGTTTATTAAAACAGTTTTTCTACTCTTTAAAGTCCCATTTTAATTATTTTCACTAAACAATAAATCTCTGATAGTTTATTTTATAATTTGACATTGACTGAATGGATATGAGGGTAAAATCACATGGGAGCTAAAAACATTACGTCGTAATGAGGAAGAGAAAGATGTAAATATACCTTTGTCTCCCTCTCTTTTATTACGACTCAAGGTTTGACGCATCCATGTGATTTTATCCTAAAACTTGGAAATAAAAAGCAAAATTAGCTCACAACGACATCTTTCGGTTGAAAGTGAAAGCTAGGGTAAGTCGGTAAAAAAACATATTTCAATGCTCTGAACAAAAGAATTTATTTTTACACTTGATTTCTGAAATTTCCTTCCTATATTATGCTAAGTTATTATCACAAATTACTTTTTTTTACCAAATTTTCAACAACTCTTGAATATATATTTATCAAAAGTGAGATTTATACATTCGGAAATTTAACCTTACTTGGACACTTCAACTTATATTTTTAACAATAAATTAACACTTTCTTACATAAAGCACATTCCCGGTTTTATGTATCGAGCAAATTGCTGCTAGGTTAGCACTTTTAAAATCAAATTTAAATTCACACTGTAATTTATTATTTAGAGAAGGAATCTCAATATTATTATGAATATTCAATAGTATTGGCAGATGATAATTAACCACTGGTAGTATTATCTCCACAGCTAAATTCAAGTCGAAATTAAAGAAGTTGGTTAATACAAGATCCAATAATGAACCATGAGAATTAAAAAAACGGTTAACTTGAGACAAATTAAGGTAATCAATAGTGTCAGAAACAGTATTTGCTATCTTAAAATGTACACTTAAATTATCACAGATTACGCAAGAAGGACAGACAACATAACAGGCACCGTATTCCACGTCACAAATGGTATGTTGAAATCACCAAGGATGTAAACCACTGCTGATTGATATTGAACCAAAATGTCCTCTAGAATCTGACATATCATGTGACAGACTTCCGCTCCCATATTTGGGGGAATATAAAAAGATCCAATAATATAAACAGTCTTTTTAATAATAAATTTAATGAACACATGTTCAAATGGAATATCTTTAGGAGGTATAATAATTGAATTCAAAGAAGTGACTATCGCAATTAGTACACCGCCACCACGAGTTTTGGTACTTCACTGAGAAAACTGGAGGGTTAAATTTTCGTAGTTATAGTTTGGTTTAATGAATCAGATCATTCACATAATATAATTAACCTTTTTTATTTTGTGAATAGTACACATTTATTATAATTTCTTTTACACTCCAGATTATTTTAATTTATCTCTTCGCCAATCAATGGTATAATACGTGAGTGTAACCAAGTTTTTGAATGGCAAATAAACATCGATCAACAACTTTGCTGTTTGTCACTTTGACAGTTGTGAATTTTTTCTAATTGTGGTTATTTTTTTGAATAGTAAAAATATATATTATTTAAATAATAGATTAAGGCAGTAGTCTGCTTTAGAAGCTTTAAAAAATCAATTTTTTGGTTTTGTCTTAAATCTAGTACAAAACTATCCAAGAATATGTCTTGAAAATGTTAGAAGCCAATTGGACATATTTTCGAAGCTAGAGCAGTTTTAGTGGCCGAAGGCGCACGCTCCGCCCTTTCATGTATTCTATTGTTTGACTTTATTTGTATACACCTGAAAAGGTCCAACCGTCCTTTGAAATATTATTTGTAGTTTCTAGAAGGTCTGTGTTGAGTAGTTATCGTATTGCCCGGGGATAGCTGATTAACATCATTCTAATTAGTGTAAGTATCCAAAACTTATATTTTTTTGTACCGAAAACTTTAAGCGCGTTTTCTCGAGTTTTCATTTTCACAAGTTTTAGAAAACGGCGCCGGTGATAGCAAAAAAAATATATGTCCAATCGAAAAAAATCAAAGTGATCTAGCTTCAGTATAAAATTATCTTCTATATGAACTAAAAAAATTGGAGAAAAGTATTATTTAAACTACTTTTTTTCCAACTTAAAGTGATTTTTTTTTTTTAAAACAGTGAATTTTTTTTCAAACTTCGAAAAAATTTAGAATTCCATAACTTCTTCGGTATTTTTTTAGTTCATATAGAAAAGAAACTTATAATAATTAAAAAAAAATTTGGTTTAACTGTTTCAGATGGATTGCGCGACCTCCATCAACGGCGCCGATTTATAACTGGAGACTCCAAGCGCTGCAGAAAAACCAATGCAATTTCAAAAAAATACCATATTTTTTATTTCTAACAATTGTTTTTTATAATATCATCGCCTAAAAATTTCATTTCCTACAATAATTTCCTTCCCTTTCAAAAAAATTACTTAAAAAACGCTTTTTTTCGGCTTCTAAAGGAGACTACTGCCTTAATTATAGCAAAATATCGATTAACATTAGCAAAAAATTATTCAAATAATAGTGAAATCTATTTTTAATAATAATTGATGTAAACTTTATTTTACAAGAACGTGATGACTTGCGAATGCACATACATTAATCGTTGAAAAGTTGAAATATCGGTGTAGAAGGAATTAAAATATTTCAAGGTTGGTAACTTATTTATTTATTTTTTTCGTAGTTTTGCTAATTTACTATTTTAATATTTCTTGATTTGTAAAACAAATTGTTCCCAATTGGTCTTTAAAAGTTCGCTCTTTAACTTCTTGTTTAAATACAATAGCAACATTTTTGAGATAACATATTGGTAGCATTTGGGGACCTTGGTTATACTTATTGTTGTATCATTTAATTTTTTTTTACGATAATAATCTAGATGTAATTATATTTTGCACTTGTTTTCTTTTTCAATCTAATATTCTTCTTTTTAGTTATACTTCTAATAATTATCTCTTCATTCTTAAAGGTTGGATATTAAATGTGTTACGGTTAGTATATTTAAAAACTACCAATAAATGATATTTTTTTACTCTTATATTTTTTTAGCTGAACTAACCCGACACTCCCTTATTAGAATCGACAAAGATTTTGATCAGTAGAAATTGCAAACATTTTGAAATGTATTTCAATTGATAGTAAAGCATCTTCATGACAATAAAATTTCAGATTTATTAAACTTAAAATGATGGAATTTGAAATTATGAAGTTACTGATTTAAAAAATTAAAATTAACTGGCTCCAGTAAGGTGGTTATTTTGGAAGTTTTTTTTAAAAATTGAACAACAGTATAGATGAATGGAAATAGATTGCATGGAACACGAATTTCGTTCAATCTTTCAGTGATGATAGAGTCTCAAAATCTATTAGATAGGGTTTTTTTATATTTTACAAATATGACTCATAGATTTGGTTAAAAACTTATTAATAATAAAGTTATTCTTAACCATTCATAATAGTTTGACGCCCTTTTATTTTTTTTTAAAGAAAGATGCCTTGTAATCTTGTCCTTTTAAAATGTTGATTTCACGATCCTCTTTATAACCGAAGAGTTCAATGTCATTTGTGCCAACATAGTGGCAGCCCTCCGACGGCGAGCTGAAGAAACAATGTGGCGGGATTATTGTGTTTCAAACCGTTCCACCTGTAAAGTGTATATGTCACGATAGTTTGTTTACATTCTGCAAGGTTTCAACTAGAAGGTTAAAAATTGTTTAAAGTAAAAAATTTTAAATAAAGTGAGGCGCCTTATATAATTTTAAGATGTGAGGAGGACGAAATTTTAATGAATATTTACATGACAGTTATAACATTGGTAAGTTTTTAAAAATTATTTGTGTTTAAGCGTTTTAGTAAAAGTAAGGTTATTGTTTTTTAATATATTATATTCCATTTAAATAATAATAATAATAATAATTTGTTGATATTATGTATAATTAATCTTTAAAAGGATCTTTTTTATTAAATTACAGTTTTGAATATGTATGCGTTTAAATATTATTGTCAGAAACTTTTGGAAAAATAAATGTTAATAAAGAATTACATTTATTTTATTTATTATATTTAATTTAATTAAATCTATAATTATAAAACATAATGAACTTAATAATTCGTCAATTTATTTTTAAATTATAAATTATTTTATTGATTATTACAATAAGTAAAATTTTAAATTTATATAATAAACTTGATTGCTATTTATCCTACCCTAATATATAATAAATAAATATAAATAAATAATTAATTGAAAGAAAGATTTCATAGTTTTTTAATTAATAACAGTAATTTTATTCAATAAGTACAAATATTTTGGTTTATATTTAGTTTTATCATAGCATGAATTCCATTTTGTATTTAACTTTAAACTAAACAATTTAACTATATAAAGTAAAATAAACTAGAACTAGTTCTAATTTAACTATAAACTAAACAATGTTTTATTAAAATAGTTTATCACATTTTTGTTGTTCCTAAAACTATTCTTATTAAATCCATGAATACTAAAATAAATCTGAATTGGAAAGAACTGTAATAAATAATCAATAATTTTTATTTTTTACAGAAAATTTTGCAAAAAAATTTCTATTCTAAAGAAATTTCTCATCAGATGCTGTAGACTTATCAATATTTTGAAGATAAAGCTTCAAATTATGATGATATTACTTTCGGATTCTTATGTGCACCTTTGTCAAAAGTTATAATACTTTGAGGTAATATTTGAAAACTATGAAACATATTTAAAAAAAGTAGCATGAAAGATTAATGTACATATAATGATAATAATAAGAATAACAATATAAGGCAATTGATATTGTTTAATTATTCTGCAGGAAATCAACAAAAAAATAAAGGTAACAAGATGTACGATTAATCGGCTGCTTTGATTTACAATTTATCCATTATCAAGAGGCGAAACCACCAGAGCAGCATATCAAAAACTAACTAAGTAAAACTATTAAAAATTACAATTTTGCAAAATCATACTGGACTGTAATTAGATTCTTTTTATTTTAAATGTAACTTTATTAATCAATTCTCTATATTAAAAGCCCATTATTCAATTTAATACATTAGCACATTTTCTTAATCTTTCCAATAGTGGACATTTTTTAAAAATTCCAATTTATGGAATTGTTGTGCTAGTACCTAATTTTTATCATTTTCAAAAATTGCTAATTAATTATTTCTGCCTCTTATAATTATATATTTGTTATTCTTTTATATAACCAAATTTCTTATTTTTCTCTAAGAAAAAAAATATTTCACATATCAAATTGAAAAGCATAACTGTTCAACAACTAACTTTTTTCGTTTTTCAAATATCAAATATAATTATTTTTGCATTTTTTTTTAAAATACATAATTAATCCTCTTTAGCTTTAAAAAAAGCATAATTTAATTTTCCCCATACACACCAATTTTTTTATCCTTTTCTAAGTAAAAATTTAGCTGGCATTCTAATTAACTTAATTTAACTGGGCCGTAGTTTACCTTATTCGTTTTTAAAATTACGTAAATAATTATTTTTCATCTTAAAAAAATTACTCAATTTCTTACTTTTAAATAAGCTTTTAATGCTGCTATTAAAAAAATTTCTTAAATATTCCAATGAACAAAACTACACTTCCCGGAAATAAACTTTTTCCGATTTTTACAGCATGAAATTTGTTATTTTGTTTTTTTTATAACCATATAATTCAATTTATCACATACTAACAAACAGATTTACATACAAGTTTTTAATCTCTATGTTAGTAAAAATTTATTTATATTTAAATATGAACCAAATTATACAGACCGGTAATTAACATGTAACACGAATCACTTTCAAATTTTTAGTGGCGATCAAAATACAGTATCAAAATTTTTTAGACATGTATTTTTTTCTAAATATGGACCTTAGATTTCCAGAAATCGAGGTATGAAGATTTTGCATGTTATATAGAAATATACATATGTAACAACTTAAATAATTTGCAATTGTATTTTGTAATTTAAAGATTTAAAAAAATTGTCCGACGTATTGAAGCCGACATTTTGGGATTTCAAATTGCAGTGTCAAATTCACATTTAGCGATTTCAAACATTTATGAATATAACATTTAAAAGCAAATTCGATAAAAGTTGATAAAGTTAATCAAGTTATGTTACATACATGTAGGCACATTAAATATTAAAACTTCAATTTTTTTAAAAATAAGTTACACCTGGAAAAATGATAAAATACGTATTTATGGATATTGTATCATCTCTGTAAATTTAAAGAAAATTCTGTTTCACAAGAAGGAAGATCCCCTAAACTTTTTTTACATTATTTCACATTGAAAAATAATGTTCCTCATTAAATTAGAGTATGTTTTTTAAATTAAAAATTTACAATTTTAACAGCATAATATAGTAAGGTATATATAGTAAGATATAATATAGGACTCCCTAAGTTTTATTTAAAAAAAATTTGTAATTTCAACAGCATACATAGTTAGATTTTAAACTGTAGTGATTTGCGTACTCTTTGCAAATAGGGTCCGAAACAACCCTATTTGTTAAACCTTGGCAGTCGAAGTCCTTTCTACATTCACCTTTTTTATTATTGCACCATACTATGTCTTCATCTCCTGAATCATCTATATCTTTATATGAGACTGTAACAAACATTTATATAATTTATATAATAAAAATCATGTTTTTTTGTATGTATAATTGCTAATTTACCTTCTTAAATTTATCAGTACTTGACATTTTTGTGCAAATTTAAAGTTTTTAATTTTTTTGTTAGTTTTAAGCAAGAGCAAAATCTGTATAGTAAGTAAGAGGTATCTTAAAAGTGTTGCATCTTAAAGTAAGACAGTTGTTCTGCCTTAAATTAAAACTTTTTTTTGCAGTGTACACTGAAAAAAAAGAAGGCGCATTACTGTATTTTTTCGATTCCCGCAGCGTGACATAGTATTGGGTTATGCAACACGATTTTTTGAGGCACGCAGCGCTCCTCAGATTAAAGGCAAGCTGCAATACTATTTTGGGGGATAATAAAGGAAGGTATATATATATATATATATTTGATGGCATATTGTGATATGTCGTGTTAAACAGTAAAAGAGGTTAAAATTATATAAAACGGAAAATATTACTTTTAGAAAAATGAAAGAAAAACACATTAGATTATTTAAAATTATTTTCACAACAGCAGATAATGTATTCTGTAATAAATTTTAGAAGAAGGTTTCATCAGATATTAACTGAGCTGACGGATAACTTTATGTTATATTAATTTATATTTTCTAAAATTTTAAAAATATTAATTTTTATGAGTAATATTTGGTAAAATTGCCATAAACGACAAAAGACAATATTTTGATTCATAAATTAAAAAATTTAGTTTTCAATGGATATAAAAGTTTGAATAAAAATTTTGATTATAGGTTATTAACTTTAAAGTATTTGGATAAATTATTATTAATACTATGAATGTAAAATATTCATATAAAAATAGATGTGATTTTTATAAGATTACTGTAATGACAAGAAATACTATTTATAGAAGAAATATTATTTATAAAATAATATATTTTTATGTGTAAACTGAAAAGGTTTAGTAAGATGAAAATAATCATTTACCTTGCACACCTTGTACATTGAATCGTCGATTATCCAAGTCGTAAAACATTTTATCCGAATGGGTTTTTACCTTGAATTTTAAAATTGATTTTTAATATTTATTTTGCAATTTTAACTAGGCCCTATCCGAATTAGTTCGAGGTTCCACTTCATTGCTTTATGGTTCTAATATTATAAGAGACACGCATGGAAGAAAATGATTTGCTGCAAATAAAAAAATTTATCTAAAAATATTTAAGAATATTAGCTAAGACAGCTAACACATTTGGTAATACAACTGAAATTATAGCTATGGTACCCAATAATGGTAGATAATATAACAAACATTTAACTGTCCCTACGACAAAAAACTATTTTCAGCTATGGTATCTATACCTGTTAGCTAACACAGCGAACTTTTAGCTGTATTAGCAAATATGCTAGCCGTCTTAGCTAATACTATTTTTTGATCTTTAAATATTTTCTGCTGAATTTTTTTTTGTTATTGCAACTAACTCACTTTTATCCGTGCATACTTTGACATTTATTTAAATATAAAAAAGCTTTGATTATTAAATGTATTAATTAAAATGCAATATTACTTTCTAGATAAATAACAATAAAATACATTAATAAACAGTTATTTATTCGTGCATAAATTATTTCTAACAAAACTGAACATAATATCACAGTATATATTGTGAAGCAACAAAACGCATGTTTTTAATTATCGTCGACAAACAAGGCGCGATTACAGGTAAATCTGTTTGTTTAATTTTTTTATATTCATTATTTTTGTGTTGTACAAAGTAAGCATGGTAGTGACCATAAAACGTTATTTCGCGATATATTTTTAGGAGAAAGTAAATTTCATCATTTTCTACAAAAGTTTCAATGATTTCTCCAAACTGTTTTTCAATATCATCCATGTCTGTAACTATGAAGGATCCAACTTGGTAATTATATCCGTTAACATTAATACCTTTCTCATTATTAATATTTCTGTCTTTCTGGAATCGCATATTAGTATTATTTTCCGTCTTTAAAATATGTATCAGTTCACAGAACGTGAGAGCTTGTTTAGTTGCAATTGTTTTCGACAGATTTTTAGTGGAACTTGATGAAAGCGCATTTGCTTTTACCGGCCTATGCCGTGCTTCATAACGCATAGACCAGAAATTAATCACTGGACCATTTTCTAAAAGAATTTGCGGATAGTGAATCATATTGTGAAACTTAGGCTTAAGGTTTGTTTTAAAAAGTTTCATATACAATTCGTTATGTTCTTTAATTAGATCCTTTAAGATTTTTGCATGGTAACGAATAATTCTAGGAGAAGTCACAATATCAACAATTCGTCTTAAACACAAGTACAATGCCCAATGTTCGTCATTTTCCGGTATCAAGTCACCAATTATTAATGCAAAATATCTAACGAAACAGAGCATTTCTGAGGCCGACATTTTTAACTTTAGCTTTTTCTTTAATCGATCTAAGGAAATTTGTGGAGGTCGATCGGCAGTTTCCTTCAAACCAAAATCAAAATCTTTAATTCTAGAATTCAAACATTGTAATGTAAATTTTTTTTTTTCAAAAACAAATACAAATATTATTGCTTGCATTACATAAAAACATACTCCCTCCAACAAGTCATGCATAAGATCGACGCTTAAATTTTCTGTTATGTGAAAATTATTTACGTTATTAAACACGCAAGGTTCTTTGATGCCTGTTTGAGACATATTGGACTTTTTAACATCTTCGTCATAATTTCTTTTGGTTCTTAATTCTTCTTCATCTTCCTCTGTTAAAGATTGAGATTTTTTGGATATTACTCTACAAATTCGACAACACATATTTGCCTTAAAACTTTCGACATAACCAAAAATTGAATTAAGGCCTAAATTATCGCCAAGGATGAGGACTAGTTGAAACTTTACTTTTCTGGCATTTCCATCCACGTTAACGGTGATGCCTTCGCTTTGAAGGAAGTTTAGTTCATGAATTAATTTTTTGAAAACAGTTTTGTTGTCAGAATTTTTTTTATCTTCAGTGCGGATGATGGTAGAAAAAATAATACTATTTAATTTTGATGAAATATATGGCGGAAGACAAGCAAGAGATGCATATATTATACCGAATTTATTAGTACTGGCATGGCTACCTAAAGCATTTCCAACTTCAAGATCATCATAAAAAATATAAAGCGGCAAAATTATATCATTTATTTCTTTTTTTGCATACTTTTTCGTCCATAAGTCTGCTTGCATTATGTTTCTTATGAGAAAGGTGTCTTCTTCTAAGGACTTTATATATTGTAGAATTTGATTAAACAATTTTGGAATTTCTAAGAACCATTTCAAAGATTTTCTCAACGGAATATCAACCCCATGGAGAGAACTTGGCACCATTAAAATGTCGTTGCCAACGATTTTCTCAGTAAACGTATTTCCGATTACAAATTTTTCGTAGTCGATGAAACCTATTTTTCTCAAAATTTGGAAGCGTTTATATTCAGTCAATGCGTTTTTAAATATATTACCGTGATTCTCAAAATGTATTTCAACTTCGTGTAAGCATTGAGAGGAGGCATTACTTTTTTTTAAAGTTTGCACAATATCTGCCTTTAATGAATCTAAAAATATTGTTTTGATAAAATCATTCATAAAGTCTATTACATCTTGAACTAGTTTTCTAGGATATCCCGGATCAGCGTATAAAAACAGAATAAGAGTTAGGATACTGTTAAAAATCGAGTCGTGATTCATTTTCAAATATTTTTCAATGCAAAAAACAACTGTAATTATTCCAACTTATTAACCTCACTTATTAATTTAGATACACCAGAATAAGTTTTGCCAGTATTAAATCCGTAGATAGTTGTTTGCAAAAAGGACCATGCGGTATCACTCAAAAACGGCCACTTCTTTAAAGCAGTTAAACATTTCAAGCATGCTTCGAATGCTTTTACAAAAAGAAAACGTTATAATTTTCTTGGATTTTTCCTTTCAATAAAACGTAAGGACATATCTGCTGGTTTATCGATGAAAGCCAAGTTTCGAATTCTTCTGTTTTTGCTGAAATATCATCACTAGCCTGAAATAAAAATAAATTAAAGTAAAACATAATGCTTATTAAGATAAAAAAAAATTAAAGTTACTCTCTAAATTTGAATTAGTTATAAGTAACTAATTAAAAAGTTAAAAGTCAACCACTAATTCAAATAGTTATATTTCTACTAATCATATTTCTATATTATTTTATGTCTAATAATAATTAGTTACATTTCCCTAATTGATGAAGCAAAAAGTCAATCTCAATTTGACTCATAATTAGTTATTTTTAACTAATTCGGATTTAGAGAGTACTGTCTAATTTTGATACACACTTCTATGTTTAATAAAAATGATTTTGATATTTCCTGTTTGCTGAAAGTAGTTACTACTTGAGATTTTTATCCTTCCACAGACTTTCTTATGCTTTTGTTAGAAGAAATACATAAAGGTAATACTTGTAATCCCAGTAGAGAATCATGTTTACCTGAAATTATAAGTACATTTGAGTCTTTATTTAAGTTATTATAAATGTGCTATAAAATTAGTTATTAATTTCAACTTTTGTATTTTCTAGATACCTTCGTCAATTAGGTCTTTATTATTTTGTAAAAATGCTTTTACTTCTTAAGTACGAAGTTTTTTACAGTGTTTTAAAATTTTTGTGGCAATTCCAGGCCACTTTTCGGAAAATAGTGAAGAGATAGTAGCTAAGATAGTATCTTCAACAATATTATTTGCTATCTGCTGCTCTACTATTTTCTTGAAATCAAGTCCCAGCTATGGAACATTAGTTAACGTTAATTATATTCAAACCATATATGACTATTACTAAATTTCAAAATTGGAAAAAAATTGACAAAAAACGTATACGTTTTTTTGTTCGTACTTAAACATTTTTATTACTAACGAACAATATTGTCAACGGTTTGCGCAAGCAAGAAAAGCTTTTAAAATAATCTTGAACAGAAATTGCTTCATTTTTCTTATTGCCTTCCAGGAGTTTTGTCCTCGACAAATATTGTTCTTCCCACTTTCGCAAAATTTCAGCCTGTGAAAATGATTTACTGTTATCAGCAACAGTTAAACATTGTAGATCATTGTCACCTGAAAAAAACAAAAATTAATAAAATTGCATAAAACATTATTTTATTATAATTGTAAACAAAGTTTCCTTTTTATTTACTAGTAATTCCCACAAAGCTATCATCTTCTTCAGCCGAATCAGTGAATGCAATATTTGCCAGACGTAATTCTTTTCTAAAAAATTTATAAGCATTGTACAACGATCCTGAATAGCCAATCACGTGATTATCAGAGGTTATATATCTGTCCCGGAAAAATAAGTTTGCTTCTTCAGTTGGAAAAAGTTCATGGCACTCGTCACGAAGTTTTAAGAAAGTTGCTGAATTTATTCTGAAAAATAATTCCATAAAAAAAAATTTTATTTCTTTCTCATATTGGGCCTGTGCTACTCAATACTATCCTTCAGTGTTTTATATATGTATACAAAAGTAACTACGCGACAGCTGGTAATTAAAAATTACTCCTTAAGCAAGTTGATAGTTCTATTATTGTTATATATAAAAATTAATTCTCCTAAAACCATTTTGACAAATCTTTATTGAAATTTAGCGCAACTTACTTAAATTCGTTGTCTTTTTGAATTTCATTCAAAATAATTAGCTCTTTTAATCGTGAAAAATCAAGTACTTTTGTCTCTTTGTACTTTCCTAAAATTATTCGACCTTGTAAGTTACGTGGCGCATTTAGAAACCGAAATAAGTCATTTTCTTTATAAAAAGGAGCGTCTAAAAACATACAAAAAATTTAATACAATTAAGTGAATTCTTATTTTTATTGTTCTCCCATAAGAACAAGGAGAAATTAAAATTGAAATCCTTGTATATCATACTGCTTTCAACTTCTAGAGATTTATCATACTTTGCTCCAACAGAACGATCAGTTTTTTCATTGCACAAGAAACAACAATTTCTACTTCATCTACAATTTCCATTGTGTCTGGAAGTATATAATGAATGTCACCCTCCTCCCTGTTCACCCTGTCATCATCATTCAAGATGTCAATCTCCATTTCTTCAATACTTATATCGTTTTCCACTATATATTTAATAAAAATATTGTCTTATTTGAAAGCAAGTGATTGAAAGTCATAAAACATAAATAAGATAAAGTAAAATGCTATTAAGGAAGGCAATCACATAAAAGTTTTAAAGATCGCTTGAATTTATATCAAAAGAAATCCTAAATATTCTAATTTTTATTTTCTACAAATGCCATTGTAATAAAAACATCATATTTTTCATAAAATTTCCGGTTTAACGAAAAATGTCTGACTAGTTCGAGATTCATAAAATTCCTGGTTAATAGATATTACGAAACTAATAATAAAAATAATAATAAATAAGGTTAGATATTGTAAACAAACTAAAGAATATTTTATGTAAAAATGTTTTTAAAAAAAGTAAAAAACAAATGACAATATAAATCAGATATAACCTCAGAACATTTTGCAATGAAATTATAAATGATTTTATATGCACGTTCATACATTATTTTGATGCCAAACACATTTTACGTTAAGTCTTAATTATAATTCAATTTCTTAACATTTCAGTCAAAAACTTTCAACCTCCAAACAATTTGTTAAAAAATATATATAAAATTTTAGAAAGCTTTACACCTTTGCAAATGTGTTAATTCCTTGTAAACTTGTACTTAAGTTAAAATTCAAAAAGAAAACTGTCCTAATATATTATCAACATAGCAAAATAATATTTGTAAAACATTATATTGCACTTATTGAAAAGATTTGCTTTTGTAAAATCCTTTTCTTAAAATTTAACCTCTCATTCAAATTGAAAAAATTTAAATACTTTATTTTATGTTAAAAGAGACATTTTTAAAAACGTTCTAGATGTTGTCAAAAGAATATCTATTAAAAATAGTATTATACTTACTTGTAAAACAATTTCTGGGTCCCAAAACAGATTTATCAATCAATTAAGAAAGAATTTGAAATAGTAAAGCTGATCTCAGGAACATCACACCGTACACATATATATATATATATATATATATATTGTAACGAATTTTATTTTCTTTAATCACACTCTTTTAATTTTATAACGAAACATTTCTCTATAAACACAATAATTAAACTTTACTCTATTATTCAACAAAATCCAAAAAGCAACTAAATAAATTCTCCAAACTTGAATCACATATTATCGGCGCTATTCTATGACGCGAATAAACTTTAAACAAATCAAAAATAGTCTTAAAACTCTACTTACCACAATTCCGTAATAAATAAAAGAGATCGTTCTTCAAATAGCGGTAACTTAATTCAAACTTAAATCCCTTACCAGTTTCTTAATATTTACTCAATTATAACCTTAATCCCAATGAACTCTAAAGACTCTATCGTTACATGTGCAATCTAGTTTCCTACTAAATTTGTCTAGGCGATCCCCGGAATGGCGCCAGACAATTTTTGTATCGCCGGTATTGTCAACCGGACTAAAATCTTAAAATCTCAAAAAATAAAAATCCACAATAAATTCAAAGAAACTTGAAGAAGATCGACTAAACAAAAGCATTAATAACTAGATTTTAAGCACGTGCCAGTGTCGCTCAGTTAGGCAGGTTGTGAAGAGAGGGTCGGGATCAGATTTTCGAGACTAGAATGGAGCATTTTATAGGTTCAAAACACAAAATAAAGACTCTAAATTGATCAAAATAACAAGAATATATTGCGAATAATTTAATATTTTGAATTAACTTCGTTTAACCAGAATAGTTGATCGGGGCTCAATATTTGAGCATTTACCGTCAAATTAATTAAATAAAATAAAATAAAAACTTACAGAAGCTTTACTTCGGCGAGAATCATACCTGTACTCCACACACACGCTCGTTTTTGAAGCTCACAGAATTTATTCACAAATTTAAATAAGACTCACTAAACTGTAACTCAATTCTGTATTATAATTGGAATTCGAATATTAGAAACGATATTCCAAAACTGTAACAAGACTGGACGACTAGAACCAAAGCGGAAAACTGTAGCTTACAAAAGGACGCTATCGGCGTCCACATGCTGGTAGCTCGTAAGCTGAAGGTGTTCACACGATGACGATCCGGAAGCAAGAGAGCGATTCTGATTCACACACAAACTCATATACTATTCGGGGGTCACGTGACTTATCACTAAATTTAAATTCAAAATGACTCTAATCTAAAGCGAGAAATCCCTGGTAGTTGCTTCTCCTGGGATTCAGGTTATGACAGGGTAACAAAAGTAGCTTCCACCGCAGGATAAATGTGGCAATTTACCCACGGAGGCCTGACAAAAGCAAAACGAACACATCCCAAAACGAACACAAAATCCTAAAAACTAAAACCCTTTAATGTTACAACCTGAACCCCATCTAAGTGGAGCGCCAGTATCTCAACTGGACTTCTGCCAATCTACTGAAAAGTCCCAAAAACTCTAGCAAAAATTACAACTCAAAATAAATCTCAAACTGAAAATCAGGAGAAACAAAAAGCAACAAAAACTCAGAAATGACTTATTCCTTTAACCCCAAAAATACAAAATCATTAAACGTAAAAATTCAAAATAAAATATTAACAAAAATTACCAAACATACTAAAGCCTAAACATTCTCTAGAATTAACCCAAAATACTCTAAACTTAAGCAATCTAGTTGGCCTGTGCCTTGTGACGGGAATAACCAAAAAAATAACGTCACAATATATATTCAATATGCATATAAAATTGTATAGATAAATATAGCATATATTGACTAAATAAGTCCCACTGCGTTCCTGTAGTCAGGAGACCGTTGCGCGCCCCAGAAAGTCTTGTGGCAGTAATCAAAACGGAGTCGCGCTACGGGAATCGAAAAAATACAGATGTGCGCCTTCTTTTGTTTTAGTGTGTAGGCACATTAAATATTAAAACTTCAATTTTTCTAAAAATAAGTTACACCATGAGGATGGCACGCAATCGGTTTTTTTGGGAGCACTAATAATTTTGAAAAGAGAAGTTCGAGTACCTTACGGTAGAGGTGCTGCGGCCTAATATTTATAATGAACCAGCGCAGATTTTCAAATGTTTTTACATTTTCTCGGGAAATGACATATGTAAATTTTGTCAAATTAATGGTTATTATTTTATAAACATCTTTTTATTTATTGAAAAGAAAATTGTGTTTTTGTTCTAATTGGATAAAATAAACATTCAATGTAATTGGTAAGTATTATAATTTCTTTGTCGATCCTTTGTTATATATTTTTTTTTTCAAATTACTATGTAATTTCTAATCAAACAGGTTATTTTTAATCAAAATAAATATTAACTGAGTCTAAAAATATTCTGAAGTTTTTAATAGTCATGTTTAATAAATACAATTTTTTATTTATTTTTTTATTTAAAATTAAAAATTTCAATTCATATTAATTATACTTTAAACAATAAATAATATTATTTGTCATTAATAATAATTAATAATAACTTCAATACATATTTATTTGACAATATTTTGAAATATAAATTTTAGATTAAAAAAATTCGCTACACATTATCTAGACGAATTTAAGAAGATATTTTATTGAAACACTTGTATGTTTGGTTATTTTCGATTAAATATTTTGAAACTGAAATTCGAGGGAATTTTTTTTTTATTTTGTCTAAAAATAAACTGTAATTTCCTTTTTCTTTAGATTACTTTCACCTTGAAAATGCGAGCAAAGTGCTGCGTTCCCGACTGCCCCACTGGATATGAAGCGAGAGCTCACTCTTTTCCCAAAAACGAAAGTCTGGGTAGACTGTGGTTAAATTTAGTACAAAATCAATTGTTGTGTAAATATTCCTATGAAGATGTTAAAAAGAAGTTTTTGATATGTCCTGAGCATTTTTTACCATCGTCGTATTTAGAATTTGGTCACAGAAGAAAATTAAAAGAAAATGCCGTACCAACGTTAGGTTTGTCGAAACAGTCAGTTGCAGATATTGCTTCTGAAGATTTTACCGAACAGTATGAAGATTCTGCTAAAAAATTGTATGAAAAGAATCCAGATAGAATTCTTGACAACGAGATATCAATTTTTAAACCAAATGACAACTTTTTATACACTGTTGAAGACAATGATTCAACCGAAACTATTTTACCTGATATGCATTTAGCTTTCTCTCCAAGTGTCTTAAGCTTATCTGATTGTTTTCCTGGAACCTTTTCGCCACAAAGTGTTCGAAGGTCTATCTCTATGAGTACACCAAAAAGAAGGATTGAGCTTAATGTTGAGGAAAGTAATCCGAAAAAGAAGCTTCGAGTAGAACAAGATTTGGTTGAAGAACTTGGAACAATTGAGCACACAGAATTTACGGATAGCCAAAATAAAACGCCAACAAGAAATGAAAAAGCAAAGAGAAAACGTGCATTTTTAGGAAAAAAGAAAAATGAACAATTATCACCCAAAGCTGAAGAAATCCACAAAATTGCACAAAATATTCAGAAACGACATCTTAAAACGAAAGCACAGTTGAAAAGGTAAATTTTCCTATTTTCTTATTTTACATAGTAATAATTAAAATTTTTTCTTAGGTGTAGAAAGAGGCTTTTTGAAGAAAGCAAAAAACTACCTTCTTGTGCAAAAGATTTGTCTTCTACGCAGATGCAGTTTATTCAAATGCACTTGGATAATGCTGGCAAACCAGAAAAAAGTCGAAGATACACGGAAGAACAAAAGACCTTATGTGCTGCTATTTTAAAAATTTCAAAAAAGTGCTACAATATTCTGCGATCATTTTTCCTTATGCCATCTATTAGAACAATAAGACGGCATTTACGTAAGGTGAAACTTCAGCCTGGAATAAATCCGTGTATATATTCACATTTAAAAAATACTGCAGAAAATATGCCAAATCATCAGGTCAAAGTTATATTTACCATGTGGGATGAATTTGCAGTTCGACCGCACGTTTCTTACGATCCGAAAAGAGATTTCATCATTGGATTTGAAGATTTTGGCGACAAGCGCACGAGCTACTTTGCGGATCACCTTTTAGTTTTTATGGTTCGAGGAGTAAAAACTGGTGCAAAAATGCCAGTTTCTTACTATTTTGTTAATGCTTGTACAACGTGGGAACAGCTTACAAAATGCATCAAAGACAATGTTAGAGCTATCAAAAAAACAGGGCTGCAGTTAGTTTTAACAGTTTGCGATCAAGGTACATCGAATGTTAAAGCTTTGAAAGAGTTAAGACAACAATATGTTATTGCCTGCGAAGAGAAAGGCACAGACCCAGGTAAAATAATTTTTTATAATCATTCTTGCTAAAGTTGGTATATATTTCATCGTTTAGAATATTTTTTGTTAAATTAATAATTTCGGACAAAAATTTTTCTTCCTCAGGACACCCAGTCGAAATAGAAATAGAAGGTGTGTCCTTACTGGTCATGTTTGATCCTCCTCACGTAGCCAAAAGCGATCGTAACAATTTCGTTAATAAAAATATAGAGATGGACTTCTCCAACCAAAAGAAAAACCGCAAAAAAAGAAAAATTGCATCCTGGGATCATATCGAAATGGCATTTGATATGGATCAAAACTCTGACAGTTTAGAAAGATCTCTTCCCAAATTAACGGAAGAGCATATTCGCCCTAATAAATTGAAGAAAATGAAAGTCTCATACAGCTTAAACGTCCTCAGTGAATCCATGAATAGATTTATCACAACGTCACTCCTGAAAAATGGTAAAAAATATGCAATGGATTATTTCTGCAACGTAGGCCATTCTAATAAGAAATAAATATTTAAATTATATCCATATCTTTAATTAATACTTTTGTTTTTATTCTATAGTGAGAGATTATTCTCTTAATATAAATCTGTTAAAAATTTGACCGTGTCTAAACCAGTGATTCATTTCAGATCGGTGATTATTTCTCAGATTCAATTTAAGAGAGTAAAATCAGAACCTTATATTTAATTATAAAGTGCAGTTTATCAAAAAAATAGACAGAATCCTAAAGATATTTTAAGCAACTTTAAAGTTTCGTAATAAAACGTTTATCATTTTAAGAAATAGTTCACGGAAAAATATTTCCCATACCATCAACGTCATCAGCATAACATGTACTTATGCATCAACCTTTTTGATTTCGCGCACCTTATGAGAAACGTTTCATTATTGAAAATAAAAACAAAACGTTGGAAAAAAAATTAAAGTTTTTTTTACGAAATTAAAAGTTTTACCATCGTTATTTGAAATGTCACTTTAAATTACCTAATACTTTTAAATATTAGTTGTTTTATATCACTATTTTTTTTAGTTTGTGTAAAAACTTCGAATGGATCACTGAAGTTACCTAAAGAAGCGCAACATACTGCAGAGTACGTTCTTTTTAGGGACAAATTATTTGATTCAGTTAATGGACAATGCGAAGGAACTGCAGACAAGCCTCTCAGAAGAGTTTTGAAAGATGATAGTTCGCATATTTCGTTCTGGCAGGAGGCTAAAACTAAATTAAAGAATATTAAATATGTTCGAAAAGACACTCTCAAACCAAAAAAAAATCCTCCTTCTTTAGAGGCCTGGCCAAATATTTTAGAGGCTTTGGAGAGGTTGTGGAAAAGGCTAAAGGAAATAGGATTCCCTTTCTTAAAATTAGGTCTTCTAAATCAAGATGCTCTTGAAAATTTTTTTGGTTGCATGAGAAGTCATAGCCGTCGATTCGTTAAACTAAATTGTATTCAAGCCGAAGGAGTTTTTAAGACTCTTCTAATAAACAATTTAGTTTCTTATCACGCAGTTGGTTTCAACTGTATGCCTGATTACGGAGAAGGATTATTTGCTTTACAATCCTTAATTCAAGAATGCTCGAACCAAGAGTTTGAAAATTTTGTTAATATAGGCGAAAATGATGAGAAACGACATCCTCCATTAACTAGCGCCAGTGGTCGAAAAAGAGGATGTTTTCGCTTTGAAATAAGACAGCACCTTGCTCAAGTCTTCGCAAAACAATTATTATCAAAATATCGAAGTTATGATTGTCAAAATTGTCGAGAAGCTTTTTTTAAAGTTTCTGAGAATCCAGATGACCAAATTAATTTACAAGATGGCTCTATGAAATTATTTGAAAGTTGTTACCTCCAAGCAACAAACACTTGTTTTCAAGAACTACCAGTCATGTGCTTCCTCAGAGATGTTGGTTTGAAATTAGTAACTCTTCTGAGTCAAAAGATTAATTTCAATTGGGTGGCATGTGTGGAGCATAGAGACCTTTTGAAAAATCAATTTTGTTGGTTAATTACGATCCACTGTATTAATAAATGGTGTAGTCACTTGAATCGTTTACTGAATGGAAGTTTAATGGTACATGGTAATAGTATTATTGAACAAAGAGCAAGAGAGCATTTCGTAAAATATCGCACTCGAACAAGAGGAACAAATAAACAGTTAGAACATTTTGAATACTTAAATTTTAAAAGAAATTAGTCATAAATTTTCCTGATGTTATTATTAACTAAACATTTTTTTCAGGCGAGGTTACGTTGTGTGAATATTGATCCGAAACATATACAAGCATGAGTATAGGTATAACCTTAAAACTGAAAAAAGCCTCGAAGATACTTTTGAAACATCGGTCTTTATACTCTTTGTAATAGTTGCCAAATTAATTTATTTATTATCTTTATTTCTGTTAAGATAACATGTTCTAATTCAATAGACTATAATATTTCTTGTTTTATTTCTGTTTTATTTATGCAATGTTTATATCGTATTGTATATTAGAAGAATTATTTTAAAAATGTTACACATATCAATAAAAAATTTTTATGGATAGGTATTTACTTATTAATCGTTCCCTGTACTAACATACTGACATTTTTAACATAATTAATTTGATATATTTAATTGTTTTTAATGTATTGATTTCGAAATGGAAACTATAATATTTGATTAACAGCAATAAATTATGATTCAATATAATAAATGCCTTATGAATGTATAATTTTGCTTTTTATTTATTAATTTTAATAAACACTATGTGTGGTTTAAAATGGTTTTTGGGCTATTTTAAATGGTAAAAACTTAAATATAAATTTGTAACATTTATTTTCAAAACCATTTGACTTCTTTAAATTTTCTAATATTATTTCACTAGAAACTTGCAACCAGTGCAATAATTATTCTATTATTTAAAATTATTATTATTTATGATTATTATTAATAATTTAAATAATTATTCTATTACATTCAGTATTAAATAATTAATTATTAATCAAACTTACAAGGGAAGTTTGATCTTAATTATATGAATAACTTGTTCGAAGATATAATAATCAATATATTTAGTTTAAAGAAATGTGAAAATAAAAAAATAATAATGTTAACAATGATAATAATGATATTAACAACAACAATAATAAAAAATAAAATTGCGAACAAAAATAATACAATATATTCAATATAAAAAAATTTAACAGTTTCAAGACAAAATATTTATTGAGCTTATTTAAATATTAAAAATATCAGCAAGGTTCAGAAACAAATGACACCAGGTCTGGGTTAATAGTTTTTTTTTTATCTTCCAGTACCTTACTGTAGAGGCGCTGTTTCAATTATTAGTGCTCCTCAAAAAACCACTGGCGTGCCATCCCCATGAGTTACACCTGGAAAAATGATAAAATACGTATTTATGGATATTGTATCATCTCTGTAAATTTAAAGAAAATTCTGTTTCACAAGAAGGAAGATCCCCTAAACTTTTTTTACATTATTTCACATTGAAAAATAATGTTCCTCATTAAATTAGAGTATGTTTTTTAAATTAAAAATTTACAATTTTAACAGCATAATATAGTAAGGTATATATAGTAAGATATAATATAGGACTCCCTAAGTTTTATTTAAAAAAATTGTAATTTCAACAGCATACATAGTTAGATTTTAAACTGTAGTGATTTGCGTGCTCTTTGCAAATAGGGTCCGGAACAACCCTATTTGTTAAACCTTGGCAGTCGAAGTCCTTTCTACATTCACCTTTTTTATTATTGCACCATACTATGTCTTCATCTCCTGAATCATCTATATCTTTATATGAGACTGTAACAAACATTTATATAATTTATATAATAAAAATCATGTTTTTTTGTATGTATAATTGCAAATTTACCTTCTTAAATTTATCAGTACTTGACATTTTTGTGCAAATTTAAAGTTTTTAATTTTTCTTGTTAGTTTTAAGCAAGAGCAAAATCTGTATAGTAAGTAAGAGGTATCTTAAAAGTGTTGCATCTTAAAGTAAGACAGTTTTTCTGCCTTAAATTAAAACTTTTTTTTGCAGTGTATACTTTGTCATTCAACAAGGAATATAAAATTGTCGATAGAATACTCTGACCCAGTTTTCCTACTAATTTTTTTAACCTTAAAATTTTTGTATTTAAAATCCAAAATGTGAAAACAATTTTTTAACTATCTTAATATATTTTCATTAACCACTTCTTGTTGAGAAATTATTTAGATTATTTATATTTATAGAAAGTATGAAATCCTGAAATATTGTACTTGCAAATATAAATTCCAGAAAAAATATTCAAATTAGAAAATAAATCTACTTATTTTGTGGAAAACATGTATAGAACAATGTATTATAAATGCAAATTCGGAAGTAAGAAAGAGTAAATAATTAAATAAACTGTCTTTAATACTGTCACAGGACAAATTTTCTTTCACTTGTTTTAGTAACAAACTATAAAATCCGGTGCTAAATACCGGTGGAATAGAAAATTCTTCTTAAATATTACCAAAAGTATGTTTAATAAGTAGTATTTCTCTTTAAAAAAAACTTTTAGTTATTGACGTCAACTATACGCAGACAATGAAATGCTTGAATAATGAAAGCCTAATCAGTTTTATACAGTCGACCATCCCAGTAAACCTGCTAAACGCGACAGAGGCAAAGTTATTCGCAGAATTCAGGTTCCCCCACTTTATCAAGTTAAATTTACAATAATTTCAAATTTACATTTTTAATTTAATATAACACTACATTTTTATACAAATTTTATTTTTCTTTGACACAGTTTAAAACAAGAGAAAAATCTGTAAAGTAAACAACAGCTGTCTTAAAATTGTTGTATCTTAAAACAAGACAGTGTTTCAGCCTTAAAGTAAGACTTTCTTTCTAAAGTGAGCTAAAATTCGTTTATTCTAATGAAATATATTTTAAACCTTATATCAAAAAATTATTTGTTTGATTTAAAAAAACATTTTTCTCAGAGCTTAACTTTCATAAATAACTTTTAGCAAATTTATCAACCACAACTAATATTTTTAGCTAGCAGAGTTAGATAACTTTTTTTTTTTTCAACATACCATGAATCTGAATGAAACATGGTATGGTATATCAATAAATGCAAATAAAAAAGAAAAAGTTTCTATGTTCTTAACTTTATACATACACTTTAATTTATTAATTTACAAGTTCTTTTCCTTTAATGTTAAATACTTATAATTAACAAGTTATTGATTCGAAAAAATCTTATAATTTCATAAAAGAGAAAACTACCAAACTTATATTTAAATACGCATGTCGAAACCCTGAAAACGCACGCATTCGCAATTGGAAATAACATTAAAAATAGTAATAAATAGAATAATATTAAACAAAATATTTAAAAATGTATAAAAATAAATGAAAAATATAACCTAAAAAATAATAAAATGGTAATATAATATTCACAATATGCATTATGAATAAATAATAATACGTATTAAATAGTTTAAAGTAAACTAATTTATAAAATATGAAAAGTAAAGATTAATTAAAAAATGTTTAAATTCATGGATATAAATTCAAGTTTATTTAAATAATTTAACATTATTTCTTTCTACAAAATAATACAAAATGTGATAAAGCATAAATGTAAAAATAAAAGAAAGATAACACCTTAGTTACAAAATAAATATTACACAGGCCGACAAAATTTCATTAACTGCATGTTGCCTGAAATGTCACAGCCGATTCTTATAGGATTTTGTCCGTAGAATACGAATTTAGCCTTGAAAATATTGGTTTGGCTCTAGTTTTCGAGCAATTTAGGTTTTAATATGCAAAAAACGCCTTTTCGGCATTATTTGAATGTCTGTAAAACAATAAACCACAACAGTTAATCTTCCTGCATAGGACTAAATGCAAGCTTAAACATTGCTCTTTGAGACCCAAAAACAAAAAAATTTAAGTATTGCATACTTTAACAGCATGTGATGGTGAATGACGTCACTGGTATAGGCAAAATTTGTTCGCAAACTTCCTCTTAATCAAAAACATACAACATATTTTCATACAGAACAATTTTTTTTAATCGAATGTATTCAATAGTTTTTGAGGTCGCTGATTACGAATTCGACATCAGATTTAAAAAATTTAAAATGGCGGATCCAATATGGCGGACAAAAAATTATAAATCTGCCGGATTTAATTGAAACATGTTACCTTGGGGGTTTTCGGGGTTGATGAATACGAATCTGACATTAGATTTTTAAAATTCAAAATGGCGGATCCAATATGTCGGACAAAAATTTAAAATCTGCCGTATTTAATTGAAACATGTTAATTGGGGGTTTTGTGGTCGTTGAATGCGAATTTGACAATAAATTTTTAAAATTAAAAATAGTGGATCTAATTTGTCGGACAAAAAATTAAAAATCTGTCAGATCCAGTAGGAACATGTTACTTGTGGGTTTTTGGGGTCGCTGAATACAAATCTGACAGATTTATAAAATTCAAAATGCAGGATCCAATATGTCGGACTGAAAATAAAAAATCTGCCATATTTACTTGAAACACATTACTCCTGAGTTTTCGAGGTCGCTAAATGCGAATCTGACATTAGTTTTTTAAAATTCAAAATGGCAGATCCAATATGTCTGACAAAGGATTAAAAATCTGCCGGATTTAATTGAAACATGTTACTTGGCGTACTTTACTGGACGGGTAAAATTATTTTATCTAACCTTAAAATGTCGGGTAACGACAATTTTGACTTACCTTTGTTGGTTGGGTCTGGAAATTTTTATCTCTCCTTCACTGGACGAGTGAAAGTAATTTTATCTTACCTTTAATGGTAGGGCAACGATAACTTTATCTTAACTTTCTTGGTTGGGTAAAGACATTTTTATTTCTCCTTTACTGGACGGGTGAACGACATATTGTATCTGCCATTTTGAATTTTGAAAACCTGATCACACATTCGTAATCTGTATTCGCAAAACCTCCAAATACAAAGTTTCATTAAGATGTGAATTTTTTTAAAAAAAATTTCCGCCATATTAGGTGAGCCATTTGGGTTTTGAAAATCTTAGAACAGATTTACAATCAGCGGTCTCAAAAACCTCTATATACCATGTTTCATAAAAATGTAAATTTAAAAATAAATTGTCGCCCATTTTGGATCTGCCATTTTGAATTTAAAAATTTTGATAACCGATTTGTAAGCAGCGACCCTAGAAATCCCCAGATACAAATTTTTACGTAAATTGGTTTACATGATCAAAAGTTATGTTGTTTTAATCACTTTTCTGGGACTAGGTACATCACATTGGATATTAAAGGTTATGTATAATACTTAGGTTTTTGTTTTTGGGTCTAAAAAAGTAATGTTTGAGCCAACATTTTGTCCAATGCTGACAGATTTATTGTTTTGCTTTATTGTTTTACGTACACTCAAAAAATACCAAAAATGCGTGTTTTTACACATTTAAACAAAAATTGCTTGAAAACTAGAGCCAATCCAAAAATTTCAAGGTCAAATTTGGATTCTACGGACAAAATCCTATAAGAATTAGCTTCCATTGATTGGGCAACAAAATTTTGTCGGACTGTGTTATCAATGCACTTTTTTAAACTACAAAATTTTTATAATTAAATACTATTCAAAATATTTAAATTAACATTAATTAATTTATTTGCATATATAAATTTAATTTTAGTTCGTTATAACAGTTACAGTTTTTTTTAACAAAAAAAGCTTGTTACGCACTAAACTGTTAAGCAGTTTAAAGTAAAGTGGGATGGCAGATAACTTAAGATAGAAAACAACTTTGAATTTAATTTCTTAAAGAAAAAAAGAAAAACAGAGAGAGAGAGATAACAAAGATAACAAGGCTGTCGTTTGATTCAGTACAATTGAGCGGCCGAGAAGAAGAACTCGATCTACGCTCGAAGGGATTGTCTGTCTTCTTTTTCGTAAGATAAGACGATGGAAAAATTATCTGGAAAAAAATTCGAGAAAATGAAAAATTGTAAATGATAAAGCATTTGAATGCGCACATTTTTTCTTAATACTTTTTTTGTCTAATATTACTTTTTGTTTTCACTATAAATTTGCCACTTTTTGAGCATCAATAATAAATCCAACGTATTTATAACAACAAATCATGTAATTACTAGAATCTTAAAGAAAACAAAAATTTTTGTTCTAAATTTTACAACAGTATTCACATTTTTTAACAAGGTAGCCGACTGTTGTCTGGTTACAAGATTTAACTAGACAGTAGTCGGCCACCTTATAAAACCTATTAAAAATTTTTTTTTTTGAAAATTATTCGTGCTTAAACCTTTTTTATTGAGATGTTAGGAACTTGAATACTAAAAATAAATTTCAATATCTTTTCAAAATTTCTTGTTATAACTGCTTTCGTGGAAAAACATTTTACAGAGAATTCTTAATAACTCACCGTCTTTTCCACCCGAATTTAACACTACTTTTTGTTTTCACTATAAACTCGCCACTATTTGAGCACCAATAATGAATCCAACGTATTTCTAACGACAAATCATGTAATTACTAGAATCTTAAAGAAAAAAAAATTTTTGTTCTAAATTTTACAACAGTATTCACATTTTTTTGTAAGCTGGCCGACAACTATAGGATGGCCGACAACTGTCTGGTTTACCCTACATGTATATTTTTTTAATTACAAAGAAGAAAAATTAAACATTTGACCAGCCAAGATTCGAACTCTGGTTGCGACCATGTTTGCAACTTTATTAAAAACGTTTTATGTACTTATTTTTTTATTATTTCTTCAAAAATTGTCAATGATTGTTTATGAATTCTTTTACACATTACTATATTTTTATTTATATTTTTTCCTGAAAATATTTACTGAGCATCCCAAAACCTAAATTTTATAATCCATCACTGTACGAAGATGTGTTTATTAAATACAGAATTTGTAACATTCTTCAATAATGTCAGCTTCGCAACATGAATAATTATATAAGGGAGGTGGTGCCAAGATGGGGTGCCTTACTGAAAAATGGAAAGTGCGGATCAAAACACACGACCTAGGTAGGCCGCGAGTGGAAAAGACAGAGTCTGGTCCTCCTAAGAAAAGGTAACAAACCTCTAGATAGGGTCTCATCCTGCAGGCCAATATGCCTGTTAGATACAATCAGCAAACTTCTTGAGGACATGGTTCTGCAGAGAATGCAGCTCCATTTGAACGGACAGAAGAGTCTATCCGAGCACCAGTTTGGTTTCTGTAAAGGCCTGTCCACTGTAGATGCCATCCAGGAGGCAATGGACCTAGCCAGGGAAGGAAAGGACAAATTAGGTCCGGAGAAGAAAAAGAGCTTCTGCGCTTTGGAATACCACCCTACCTGTTGCGGATAATGGATAATTAACTTAGCGACAGGTGGGTAATATACGAGGGAGACGCCTGCACTCTGAAGGAAGAGATGCAAAGAGGTGCCCCTCAAGGCTGGAGGATAGTCCATTCGTATGGAACGTCTCTTATGATGACTTCTTGCGAATGGGTCTACCTAAAGGTGCAGTGATCATCGGCTTCGCGGATGAAATGGCCCTGGATAAAACCAAAGCGCTCATGGTCACAGACAGACGTGGTTATGAACTTCCCCTTAATCAAAAAGTGAGAGAATTGAAGGTTAATTTGGCTTCATAAGTTAGAAGTCATCAAATTTGTTTTTTAAAACGAACCTTTATATTTACCTCCCGATGGAAGAGATGAGGTATTCAATGAACTTCAAGCTTTACCTACCGGAGGATATAGAGGTGTCTCAAAAATATTTCATCAAATCAAATTTCGTTATTATTGGTTGAATTTAAAGGATGATATTCAACGTCACATACTGCAATGCTTAGGTTGTCAATTAAAAAAGTTAGTACGTTTAAAGACAAATCAATCTATGATGATAACAGATACTCCAGGTAGTGTTTTTGATAAAGTCGCTCTAGACGTCGTGTGTCCCATTTTAAAAACAAAATCAGGATATAAATCACTATACAGGATCAACTCTCTAAATTTTGCTTTGGGGTAGCTTAAAAGAACACCTTTGCCACGACTGCGTTTATAAAGAAATTTGTTTGTATATTTGGAGCACCTCACGTCGTACTTACGGACCAAGGTAGAAATTTTATTAGTCAACTGATAACTCGTGTAGTAAGAAGGTTTAAGATTAAAAAGGTCAAAACACTGCGTTCCCTCCTCAATGAATCTTTAGAAAGCACATCATTCTCTAGAAGAATGGCTGAAGCAATATACTACTGCCGACAATGAATGGGACGAATAGGTAGATATAGCGATGTTAAATTATAAGACTTGGGTCTCGAAAACTAAACAAAGGATATATTATAGATTTAGTTACGCGTTTACATGGAATAAGAACTTTAGTTTATGATAATAAAATGAATTTGATAGGAAAATCGAAGAAATATTTTGATAGACATATCAATATCCGAGTGTTAATTTATAACAATTAATATTATTTTCGTGAGTTACAGATGAAACTCGTATTTTTTGCCTTTGCCTTTTCTTAGATCTATCATTTGGTTTGGTAGGATACGACTGCGGTTTAAGGAACTTAAACATAACAACCCTATCACTTTTAGATGTTGGAGAATGCGACATTCCCGAAAAATCAGTCAATGCCACCAAGACTCATGTTCAACTATTGCAGATAAACGAATACAATGAAATCCACGTGCTACAATGTAAAACAGGAAGACATATTTACTGTTGCGAAATATGTTTTCTTATATTAGTTTAGTAGAAGGCGGCCTAGATGAATGTATTAAAAAAATCATGATCAGAATAACTTAAAATGTATGAGAAAATAACTTAGCTTAAAATGAAATTGAAATTTTAAATTTTTAGTAAAGACATAAAAAACGACGTGCAGAATTATCACGACGTTACAGTAGTAAAACTTCTTTTTAAATGCATTTGACAATTATTTTTAGTGAGATACTTTTCACTTTAAGAAGACTATGAACTCATCTGAAGTTTATGGAGTTTATCCGTAAATCATCTTCACTTATAAAATTAGAAGTTTTTAAATCTAAAATGAAAAGAATCTAAAGAAGGTTTTTAAAAAATCGACTTTTCTAAAGTTTCTGTCGCTTAATTGCTCTCATTTTTGGTGAGTTGAAATTTCTTTTTGGTGTTAATCTTCGTTAAATTTTTTGAAAGTGACTAACTTTTCTAGAGTATATCCGCAAGTCATGAAAAGTTCTGTAAAAATCCCTGATTTAACTTTTTCCGTGTATTAGGTTCGATAAATATTTTGATCAATAGAAATTGCAAACATTTTGAAATGTATTTCAATTGATAGTAAAGATTCTTTATGTTGATAGAATATCAGATTTATTAAACTTGTAATTATAAAATTTGTAATTCTGAAATTTCTGTTTTAAAAAATTAAAATTAACTGGCTCCAGTAAGGTGGTTATTTTGAAATTTTTTTTAAAAATTGAACAACAGTCTAGATGAAATTTCATACATTTTGACGATGGTATTTTCCCTATTGTATGGAATACGAATTTATTTCAAACTTTCAGTGTTGATAGAGTATCAAAATCTATTAGACAGGTATTTTTTCTTTTTTTTCCAAATATGACCCTTCGTTTTCAAGAAATTGAGGTACGAATATTTTTCCCATACAAAAACAACATGTATATTATAGCAACTTGAATTACTTCAAGAATTTTTATCGCATTTACCTAAATATTAATTATTATTTCTATTAATTAATTAATATATTGGTTAAATATGCAAAACTAAATTAAATTCGCATATTAGGGTATTTAATGCAATGAGAAACTTTGATACACATATATACAATTTATTAAAAAACAGATAAGGTTGATTTTACATAGTTAATAAAGGGGAAGTGAACGTGCGTGAGCATTGGTCAAAGGCAATACAATACATTTCTCAGAGCGCGTCTCTGACCATACTGATTCACCGCTTGGGTTGTTAGAAACCCGAAAAATCCTAAATACCAACGTTGCCAAATACAAAATTTGGAGAAATGAAGAAATTAGAAAATATAGCAACGTCGGATAAGTAAAGAAAGCAATTCTTTCCTTGAACAAACTTATGGGCAAGGGTAGTCATAAATGCAGATACCGAGACCGCTTCGCAAATGGTTGAGTAGATCGTGTCTTAGGCATCGTGAAATTCTAGAGAAACAAAATATGACAAATATTTCCTTGGGTCCATTTCATCTGTTCAAGGAAACATATAATTTTGTCAATTATATATTATTAACTATTTTTAGGTGTAGTATTCTAAACAATATTTGTAAAATAAAAAAACGCCCTTTTTCGGTTCGAATTTTTAAATTATACATTTTAAGCTTTCTTCTGAGGAAAGAAACCTTATGAAAACATAGGTCAACATTTTTTTGAACCTGTTATATAATAGATATGTTTCATCAAAAAATCCACTCTTTACACTTTACCTGATTTTTCCACCCCCTGCTCCTTCTACGATGTTTTTTAGAATTTTATAATACTTGGTGGTTTAAGTATACTTACTCACAATACTAAATTTTGTGCAAATATTAGCCCTTTTAACATTTTTATCCTGGAAGGGGTGCAGAATAGGAAAAAATTTACTTATTGAAAGTTAACTTATGAGAGATCCGATTGTATATCAAGTTTTCGAAAAATATAAGACACACTTGGAAACATATAAAATACGTATATATATATATATATTAGATTTGGTTATTGTATCATCTGTCTAAGTTTGAAAGAAATTCTGTTTAACAGTGGATCCTCTTAGCCTAAGTTTTTTTTCTCAAATTTCTTTCACGTATTGAAGTATAATGTTTCTCAATTAATTACGGTAGGCTGTTTAAACCAAATTCGTATTTTTAACAGCATACAATGTCAGATTTTATACTGTAGTGATTTGCGTACTCTTTGCAAATAGGGTCTGAAACAATCGGTATATCAATAGCATAGCAATGGAAGTCCTTTCTGCATTGACCTTTTTTATTATTGCACCATACTATGTCTTCATCAGTAGACGCATCTATATCTTGAATTGAAACTGTAACAAACATTTATATATTTTATATCATGAAAATGCAAATTTCAAGTTTTTAATTTTTTTGGTAAAGTTTAAAGTAAGAGAAAAAACTGTATAATAAGCAAGAGCTGCCTTAAAATAAGACTTTCCTTTTACAGTAGTGTACTTTGTCTTTCTAAACAACAAGGGATATAAAATTGTCGATAAAATACTCTGGCCCAGTTTCCCCAGTTATTTTTCTTAATTTTAAAATTTTTGTATTTGAAATCCAAAAAGTGAAAACAATTTTTTAACAATTTTAATACATTTTAATAAACCTCTTCTTGTCGGGAAATTATTGACATATTATTAAAAATTTATAAAAAATATGATATTTGGAAATATTGTACTCACAAATATAAATCCCAGAAAAAATTTCCAAATTAAAAAAACAAATCTATTTTTTTTAAATCGGAAAATATTATAAATTAAAAATTCGAATGTTAGAAAAAGTAAGTAATTAAATAAATACTTTTTTATACTTACATGATACTGCAATGTGTGCAAGGATCAATACCATTAAGAAGAGTAAAATTTTTTTCGGAATACCCCACATTGCAAATTATAACAAAAAAAGTAGGCTTAATAAGTTGTATTACTCTTTAAAAAAATTTTAGTTGACAACTTTGCCCAGATACAAAAAATCTTGAATATTGAAAGCCTAATCAATCTATTTTTTGTTTTCTTTTGTCTATAACGCGATGTCATAGACAGAAAGTTGCATTCTGGAATCACATTGAGATCGCACGAAAATGCTACCTACGTGCGAGAATAATTTATTAGTTTCTAATCTATAATTGTTATAGAATAGAAACTATAATAATTATTATCTTTAATAATTGTAGATTAGAAAGTAATGGCTGCCACCTAATTAAGTGCGATAAGAGTGCTTTGCACGTTTGTTATCTGCGGGTAACCAATAAGAATAGGAGTTAACAATATATCAACGCAAATGTCTTTTATATCTACACTAGCACAAAAAATTGCGCGCTACGCGCGCCTTTATCTATTTACTATTTAAATGATAGTTCTTTTGGAATAGGAAAGAATATGTTATGTCATGGGAAACTAAAAATAATTATATTATGTCATAGAAATAAATATCAGCAGATGTTAGAAAAATAGTTAATCTTAACCCACGTTTCCTTAAAATATATATATATATATAACAGCAACAGCCATCAAACGAAAGTAGATGGTTGACTTTTCCATCTCAAATTTACATGGCAGAACGTAACAGAGTATATCTATAGGGAGAGATCGATATGATGCGCGCGAATTTCTTTTTAAAAAACAGTTGGCAGCACTAACTAAACGTCACTCGCATGCAACGCCACTACACTTAGGTCACTTTTAAAAGCCCGGTGGAGCTTCGTTCCATGTCTCGACCTTGCAGACGTAGTATCTGTACGCAAAGTTCATTTATATTTTGAGTTAGGAGAAATAATTTTTTTCTTTTTTTTTTAAGAAAATTGAAATGGTTATTTAAAAAAAGTAAGTACATTCATGTCCACTCACTCTTATGTTAATATCTTCCTTAAAAAATAAATATTTTCATTCTTACATTGTTCTAGTATAATAACTGTTATCCTTTAAACCGTAATTAACAGCCGTGAAAGTACAATGTTTTGTTCCCTTATATTTATGACCTAAATCTGGATCAAAATTTCTCTGTAAACATGATTCTTTATATACTTATGACATCTATTCTTTCCTAAGTAAAATTTTATTGAGTTGAATGAACGTACCCGTGATAATGCAACATACATTTGACCATGATTAAAAACATCTCTTCGCAAGTCAACTGATATTTTATTAAATGTTTGTCCTTGAGATTTATTTATAGTCATTGCAAATGCCAATTTTATTGCAAATTGTCTCCGTTTAAATGTAAAAGGATATACATTTTCACAATACAATGTTACACGATGCAGGAATACAATATTATTGCATTGTTCCATTGTATAATCCTTCATTAATACTAAGATTTCTTATAAGCATTACAATAGAATTTATCCTTAAATGCAATTCATGTGGTGGTAAAGAGGATGGTGAAAGGGCATTTAAATACTGCGGCAAGATAACTTCATGGATATTTCCATTATCACAATTTTCAATAGAATCAATGCTTCTGTAAATCTTTTCTTTTTCGTCGTCTAATAATTGTACCACCCTTTTATTAATGTCATTAACATCAACATTTCTAGGTGCTAAAATAGCACACATTGATATTTCTTCAAAGCTTTTCTTTTGAATCAAATCACCATACATGTCTTTAGCGATATCTACATTACCTTGTACAATTATTTTTTCCGGTAATTAATATTATCATTTACATCATTTAATTCACCATTTCCAACCGTTAAAAGAAAATCCATAAATTCAGTTTCCTCGGGTAAAGCTCTCATATTCTCTGATAATGTAAATTTTCGGAAATGCTTCCAAAGATTAAAATATTTAATTGATAAATTAATTATTTCAGACCTTGTGCCTCCTTGTTTAATTGGTAAAATTTGTCTAAAATCTCCACCAAGGATTAAAATTTTACCACCAAAGGGTTCATCTGATTTCAGTAGATCTCTTAATAATTTATCCATGATTTCTAAAGCGTATTTCGGAGCCATTGGCGCCTCGTCCCAAATAAAAACATCAATATTTTTAAGATACATTTCCTCTTTAGACTGTATTTTTATATTTGAAGACGAATCGTTATACAATGCAACAGGTAAACCAAGGTCTTCATGAACAGTTTTACCGTTAGGAAGTAAAGTCGCAGCAATTCCTGTAAATGCCATATTACAACCATTTTTTTCTCTACTTTTTAACAAATGCCATATCGTCGTATACAAAAAAGTTTTTCCTGAACCTCCAGGACCATCAACGTAAATGCATCTAGAATTCTTTGAAGAAAAATCATCTATTACATTTATCATATAATCAACAACAGTTATTTGTTTTTTGTTTAGTTTAGCATATTTCTCGTGACCTAAAGTAATGTGTTGTAGAACATTTATATCATCTCTTGACTGCAGAACCTCTTCTTCATCTTCGACATCTAAGAGTCCCTGGAAATCAGTAAGATGGTATCCCTCTTTCAATAGTAGTATCTTTATATCCCTGTAAGATTTATTTTCTGACGTAGCAACATCAATCCTTCGAAAATCTTCAGACATTTCGAGTTTAAATTGTTCCCACAATTCAAAGGGATTTATTGGATGACAATGAATTAAAATTCTGACATATAATTGACGAAGTAAAGCCGGCATCATCCATATGGCGGCTTCTTTCATTGTCCTTATCTACTCATAATCATCTTCTATAAGTCCTAATGCTAATTATGCATAAGTAAAAGTTTCATGAATTACTCCACTAACTGTTCTAAGAGCTTCAAATGAAGTAGCACCTTTTACTGTAAGTAATAATAACCTTAAATGAAACAATTCTATTTGACAGAGGCTTTTGCGCATTGAATATGACGTCACTGTTTTCACGTTAGTTTACTTTTCCGGTAGAACATATGCGCGTGGTTTCCAGTGATTATTCGTGTTTATTGGTTTTTTGGATACAAATATATTTGCAACCGTAGTTTTCTTTTTATTAAAGTGATTACTTGAGTGTGAAAATTATATTATTTTATCAGAAAGTTGATTTATATCAGAAGTGATATAAGCTTTTGTGCTCAAGTGAGTTTACTAAACATATTGTTTTTCTTTGTTTCTTTTTCTTGTCTAATTCATCTTCCCACATTTTTACAATTGTGCGCAGCTAATGAGAAGTGTAGTTTTGTTCGGTTTTGCACAGATGGTAAATTAACACTTGAAGTAAATTCAATCTACAAAGAATGCTTTATGTAAAGCAAGAAACAAACATTAAACTATGGCGGAACATATTTTGTGTTTACAATAAAAAAAAATTGTGTGTTTTAAACAAAAAAATAATATGTTAAAGATAAAAATTTCTTTTATTTAAAATAATATTTAGGGGAGACCGGGGCTATTCGGCTCACTTTTGGTCAGACAGGAAAAAAGTTAGGAAATTATTTTTTAAATCCAAACATGGATATATCATTTAGTAGCCTATAATTTGCACTTTCAAATTTGCAAGGACTTTTTGATTTATTTTTTATAGTTTTAGCTCTAGATAATTTTAAATGCAGATATACCAAATTCTCAAACTGCAAATTTGGCAGATAAATCGGCTCACCCTGTGGGGCAATTCGGCGACTTTTATTTTTTACGAAAAATAAAAAAGTTCAATAACCTTTATTTTGTAAATATGAAAAGTACCTATATTCTTATTATAATTATGCAGTGATGGATCAAGGTCAAAATTTTTGGAGGGGGACTGGGGCCCCTAAAATTAAAGAAAATTCATTAGACCTTACTTTTTTTTTTTTTTTATAAAAAATAAAAAAGTTAGTACACTCATTATTGGTAATTATTAAAAGTAGTCATATTCTTATCACAATTAAGCAGGGGCGGATCAAGACAAAGTATTTTTGGATAAGATGATTACCCGTCGCGTGAGCCCATTTACCGCACCCTGACTTTTGGCACTTTAAAACAAATACAAGTCACATTTTATACATATAAATAAAATAGCATAGGTGTATCGAAAGAGCACACCTTAGAGCATAAAAAAAACTTACCCAAAAAAATTAGGCTCGTAAATTAATGTACTAAAAACGTAAAAGTTTGTAAGTAAAAAGTGTACGCGCGACGCATAAAAACATAATACTCTACCTGACACGAGGCTGAATCAATAGAATTACACTAAATTTTGTTTACCTAACTAAAATGTTGAGACCTATATTCTATAGCGACCTTTCCCTCCTAGATTCTAATTAAGGCGTGAAATCGCTAATGAGCCAAATTACCCGCCGGTTCGGATTGCCCCGCTCTCCCCTACTCTGCTTAAAACAAAAAAACTATTTTATTTAAAATAAATTAAATATTTGTTTGAGTCAAACAATAAATATGTTTAAATGAAATATATTAGATCAACCAAAAAATTTGTTTTCATCAAACCTAATTATGTTTGACTGTATAACAAAGTGAAATTAAGTTTAAATCAAACATATTATGTTTGATTCAAACAAAATTTTTTTTCAGTGTAAGCGAAAAAAATCCAAAGTAAGGAGGGATGGAAAAAGCAGGACAGTGTGGTTTTTGAGTGTTGGAGACTTTAGGTTATCAAATGATATCGTTTCTAGATGACTGTTAAATAACACATTTAGGTACGTTGTACTGTGTGTTTACCCTTTAACCTTAAATAAAAAAAACTGTTAATTTTTTTGAGTTTATCATTAACATTTTTTATTTGGGTGATAATAAAGTAGAAAACTGCAAAGTATAATTAAATTTCACCGAGAGCTTTTTTCGATGCATTGCACAAAATCGGGTCCAAATTAAATTTGTGTTTGCCATTATGAATTTCTAAAAAGTAACCTCAAAATCGTAATCAGTGATCCCAAAATCCCAGAGGAATAACTTTTAAGCAAATTTAATCGATTTTTAAATTTTGTGTCCGTCATTTTGAATCTGCCATTTTCAATTTCGAAAAAGTAAGATCAAAAACACAATCAGCTACCTCGAAAACCCTCCAGGGTTTTGATTTTTTAAAATGTAAGTTCAAAATCGTAATCAGCGACCCCAATAACCCCCAAGTAATTAATTTCAAGCAAATTCGATAGATTTTTACTTTTTTGTCTGCCATTTTGAATTTTGAAAACTAAACATCAGATTTGCATGCAAGGACCCCAAAAACTGTCAATTAGAGAGTTTGAGAGCAAGTTAGTCTTTTTTAGACTTTTAATACATAAAGTTATTTTTAAATTTTTGAATTAAACGCCTTTTTTAAAACCTTTTTTAAAGCCCTTTTATAAAAATTAATTTATAATGATTTTAAAAGAAATTATGACTATTTGAATATATGACATTTATAACCACAACCGTCTGAAATCACAAAAGTCGTATCCTTATTTTGAAATATTACAACAAGTAGAAACATTGTTTTTAAATATGGGAATATGGTTTATTTACATTTTTGGGATCATTCTAGAAGATTGCGAGCTCAGAATTCATTTTTATTCATTTACAAAAATAATTTTGCATTAAAAAACGTGTTTTTCTAAAAGTAGACAATCTTACAAATTTTTTGAGCTATATAACTTTAAAATCGGTCAAGACCATTTTTGGACTCAGGCCTGTCCTTGTTGACGTGGAACGTCCCAGATATATAATTAATAATAATAATCGCAAACTTCATTTTTTTATTCTTTCATTTTGTCATTTTTTCATTCTGTTCACACCTGAAGTTTGGCACAATAGTTGTTTTTTGTTTTAAATCAATAACTTTTGAAAAAATGTATAATTATATTTATTTATTTATTATTTATTTATTTACACACATAATCGACACATAATATATATTAATTATAAGATTTCTAATTTTATTGATTTAATTATTAATTCTCCTGAATCTAAATTTTAAATGAATTGACAAATGTATATATTTTAATTTCAATAATAATAATGTATTACAATACAAACGTGTCTTATTTACAACTACTTTACAGATCTTAAAAAAGATTCAAAACACTTTAAACATAATATGAAAATTAATGAATATTTTATATTATAATTTATAATAATATATGAATCTTTTTCATAATAATATATTGTTTTTCTAATTACTTCTGAAAAATTCATTATAAAATTAATAAAGTTATTAAATACTTAAATTTAAGTTTGAAATAATTTAAATTTGAATTAATAGACATTATGAATTTTTTATTTTGGATAAATGGAATTTGTATAGAAAATTGTATTAATTGTATTAAGGGCATGTGATGGAAAATGACGTCACTAGTATTGGCAAAATTTGTCCGTAAACTTTCTCTTAAAATAATCAATATTTTGACACCAAACTTTGTAGAATTACTTAAAATATCATTCAGAAGGTTCCTCTGACCCATTTTTTTTAAATTTTGCCTTAAAGTTAACTTTTTAAAAAATTAGCTGATTTTAAAAAAAATAAAAGAAATTAATTTGTTGACAAAATTTAAACACACATGGGTCAAAGAGACCTTTTTAATGATATTTTAAGTAATTTTAATAAGTTTGGTGTCAAAATATTTATTATTTTAAAAGAAAGTTTACGGACAAATTTTGCCTATACCAGTGACGTCATTCTCCATCACTTGTTCTTAATAAAAATATTTTGTTCAAAAAACTATTTAAAAAAATATTCTAACTTTTTGTAATGTACTATAAAAACTTCTTTTTTTCAACTTTGGAAGAAAATCGGAGTTATTCTCTTATATATCTTTGTATTTAGCGCGCGTATTTTTAGCTAGTAATATATAAAATAAATAATATATAGTGATGTAAAGTAAAGGGAATGTGAAGTGAAGTGAAAGTGAAGTGAAAGTGAAGTGAAAGTGAAGTGAAGTGAAGTGAATGTGAAGTGAAAGTGAAGTGAAAGTGAAGTGAAGTGAAGTGAAGTGAAAGTGAAGTGAAGTTACAGAATAACACCTTAAGTATCGGTCTATTGTTTATTTCCCACTGGGAGTTTGTATAAACTGCTGACGATTGATGGACAAGAATAATTCACTTTTGTAAGTGAAAGTAGAGTTCATAGTCTTAATCCATTTTAAAAACTCTAAATCTATATTTTTGGCCAAAGGTCTCTTTCACCGTGGGGCGATACATATTATTTTACTGTATACATTTAGTGTTACTCTAATATTTAGTTGACATATTCTTGCGCTTCATAATCATATAAGGAATTAATATCAGAAATGGAATTAGTTTCCATTTTATAATAATGATTTAAATCAGAATCACAGATATCAATTTCTGTATCAACATATTGTCCAAGACCAATTAATGCAATATCCACTTGATGTCTGTAGTCTTTTAATTCATCGAACAAATATGCAAAGTTTGTTTTAAGCTGTACTTCCCATAATGTATAAGGACTTAAAAGGAAATCACCCTGTTGTAATTTAAGGTACGATAAACTTGTCTGCATTGCGAGTTGATTCTCTGGATATTTTTGTAAAGCATACGAGAAAGTCTGCTTACTGGTTGTAATAGTATAAATTTTTTCTCCACACCTGTAATAATAAATAATATTTTTATAGACATGTTCACATTTTAGATTGGCACGGAATTTGACTAACTTTGACAATAGATTATCCTATCTAGTTAACTCAAAAGTTAGATAGGTTTTAAAAATAATATTTTATCATAGATACAAAGTAAAACAGTTTATAAAAAGCATTTGCATTATAATGATTTTTTGTTACCAGAAATATAAAACAGATTGCGCTGGCTATGGGATTGAGCTTAAGAAAGCGCTGTCTGGATTTCCGAGGAAAATCAGGGATACTGAGACTCTCTATAGGGCGGCGGAGATTTTTACAAAAGCCGTTTAAACGGCCTTTGAGTGTAGTTGCATTCCAACTAAAACTTATAGGGCTACTACTACCTGTTGGTGGAATAATACATTGGGCAACCTGCGTAAGGAAACTAGGAGGTTGTTTAAATGTGCTAGATCAAATCGTACGCAGGAAAGTTGGGCCATCTATTCCAAGACAAGAACCAACTATAGGGATGCAATCAGAAAGGCTAAGCAAGATAACTGGATTTCCTTTTTCTTCAATATAAACAAAGGAAAGGACGTGTCCAGACTGGATAAGTTGCTATCTAAAAAGCCTCATTCAATCATAGGCACTATGAAATTACCCGATGGAAGAACCTCCGAGTCGGACGAGGTGACATTGACGTATCTGATCCGGACACACTTACCGGGCTTCACAAGGTCTGGTAGTGGTGATCCCGTATCCTGGCCTACAAGTCTCCCGCACCGAAAGGCATCTCTCCCGTTCTTTTACAAAGGGCGGGTGAAAATGTAGTCGGCCCGTTGTTAAGGCTTGCTATGGCGAGTTTGACTCTGGGATATGTTCCAGAGAATAAATATAAAAACTAACTCCTAGCTAGTTGATCAGTCCTGTTACTCGCCTGTCATATTTGAATTTTATTTAAATATCCTTTCCGTCGCTCGGTTGTAACAAAATTAAAATAAGTTTGGAAGAACACCACGTATACTGGAAATATATGAGAAATAATGGAACAATTGAAAAAAACCTTTAAATTTAGTTATTGAAGGACCAGAACTGGAAGGGAATTTACTTTTTTTAAATGAAAGTGGTTTTCATACATAAAGCAGGCAGAATTGTTTACACCTCACCGAAGGACTTTCGACAGATCAGTCTAATATCTTTCGTATTAAAAACAGTAGAAAGAGTAGTCTTTCTGCATCAGCTTCACAGAGATCAACAGGTCTTTAAAGCAAGACGCTCTACAGAAATAGCCTTAACTGGAGCTGTGCATCTAATTGATGGTCAGCAAGAAGTAAAGGGTTTTGCTATTGGGGTTTTTATGGATATCGAGGGGGCCTTCAATTACACTTCCAGAGATGTTATACAAAGGGCTATGCGTGTCCATGAAATTCCAGAGACAATCGTTAACTGGACCTGACACATGTTAGGCAATAGGAACAATATAACGAGTAAAGGTGATACCACCCTGCGAGGGATCGTTGATTTTGGTAGCCCACAGGGAGGAGTAATCTCATTCCTGCTGTGGTGCCTGGTGGTTAATGAGCTGCTAAAGTTACTCACAGAAAACGGCTTCCATGTGATTGGATACGCGGATGACATCTTGTTGATTGTCCGTGGCCAACACCTGGATGAACTGTTTGGAATAGAACAGCAGGCACTGAACCGTGTCGACAATTGGTGCCTACGTGTCAGTCTGTCCGTCAATCCGAAGAAAACTGAGGTTGTGGTCTTTACGAGACGCTATAAGTGGAAAGCTACACGCACGCTGAGGCTCTCAGGACAAGAACTTCAACTGACAGCGCGAGCAAAGTATCTAGGAGTCATCCTGGATAGTAAACTGGCCTGGAATGAACACTTAGAAGATAAGTGCAAGAAATTCATAGCAGCCCTCTGGCAATGTAAAAGAGCCATCAAGCATGCTAGGGTTTAAAACCGGATCCACTAATGTGGATCTACAAAGCGATTCTGATCCCTAGGCTAACTAATGCATCTGTGGCCTGGTGAAGCAAAGTCGAATTGTTGTCGACTATTGATCAACTTAAAAGTGTAGGGGAAAGGGTCGTGAGGAGCATAACGGGGGCGTTGGGTACTACTACACCTATAATGTCCCTGGGTGCAATTCTAGAGCTGGAACCACTACACCTTATCATCAAGGCATAGGCGGTTAAATTTGCCCTGTGAATAAATTATGGATTTCGACGGAAGTATGTCAGGGGACAAATCTTCGAATCTTCGAATCGACGTATCTTCGAAATGAGAAGAGATAGAATTTCTCCACAATACCTCTTTGACAAAAAATATAAGATCAGTTTACAAACAAAAGAGGATTGGCAAAATGGGCTCGTGGTCCTCCCCACTGAATGCGTGGAGGATTTTATTATTAGACACTTTCTTTATAATTTCAATTTTACAAAATCATTATTTCTTACCTATAATATGAATTTCCTGTATGTGTCATGGTCACCTGAAATTTTTTCAAAATAGCATCTAAACGTCCTTGAAGATTTGAGTTCGTTGTTACAAATTTGAGTTCTATTGTCTTAAATTTGACAGCATTTTTTTTTAAACCTTTGCTCACATCAGCCACCAATATAACCTTCTTTCCATACAGCAATTCTCCAATTTTCAACTTAAATTCGTCGTTTTTCCAAATATAAAATGGACCGTTCAATTCGCTTTCTATTGAAAACTTTCCTATATGTATGTGTTCATCCACCTCAGGTATCACGGAGACATCACTTCTGTCTATATTCTTTATAAGTCGCGACATTTGGTGCGTTACAATAGATCGTACACTATTCATATCATTTATCTGTAAATCTGTAGGTAAACCAAATTCTGCCATGTAATACTTTGCGAAAGGAAAAACATACTGTTTAAAAGTATTCATTGTTCTTTTATATGGATCTAGAATTGAATTAGTAGCCAATACTACCTTCAAATAACTTATGGCATAGTTCAATTTTTCGTCAACATTTAAATCTCTTACACTTGGAGAATTAATTTGAGCAATATAATCCACTAGTATTTTTCTATCTTGATACTGTTCCATCCGCTGGTATACATTTATTAATGTGTTCAATGTGTCAATCAATTTCTGCACTAGATATCCAAAAATTTCTGATACTTGTGGAAAATCTTTTGTGATGCCTTGTAATCTTTTTTTTATGTTTGTTAAAGTTTCACCTACTTGCCACTTTGTTACGTCGAGTGCAACTTGAGAGCTTGATGCTAACTTTTTTTCTAAATCGTTTACCTCGTGTCTCATACTTCTCAACATAGGCATAATCATTTGGTGAATATCGTTTTGAAAGTCGTCAAGTTGTTTAACTCTACTTTTGTCCATATTAATTTCAGATTGAATTTTATTTATTTCATCATTATTAGAATCAATGGTATTAGAGATTTCATAACCTGACTTAAGTACTCTGTTGACCTTCTGTAAATGATTCAAATAATCGAAAACTTCTTTTTTTCTTTTATAGGCATTTTCTTTATTATCTAATTCTTTAAGAGCATTATTTATATTTTCCTGTTCTTCAGAAATGATTATCTGAGATTGATCAAGTGCACTTTTATCAGAAAGAGGATCAGCTTTGGTTAAATCTTCCAATTTTTCTCTAGTAATTTTTAGATCTGGTAATTCTCTCTCTTTATTTTTTAAATTTTCAATACTTTTTTTTAAACCTTCTTTTTGGTTTGACCATAATTCGTCGGTAATAGATTGTATATGTGTTTTAGCTTTTAATACTAAGTCAATGGAATTTTTTATTAAAAAGTCTTTTGTTTTTTTTTCTGTAATTGGTTGAAGAACAAGTGGTTGAATATACTTCTCACTTGTTTCTAAAAGTCCCCCCGCAATACCTCCCCAAGGGCCACAAAAACTTGCTAATAATGATACGCCTTTCAAAACCTCAAAGACCCCTCTCACAATGAACCTTTTCTCTGAATCTTCTTTTCTATTTATGTCAATTTCTACTCTGTTTTCAGCTGAATTCTCTCGTGCAACTGTTATATTTGTTAATGTTTTTAATTCTGATTGCAATTTCTTATTGATTGTATGAACTTCAGATTCGATCATTTTAACAAATTGATTTGTTTCTCTTATTTTGTTATCAATATCGGACTTGAAATTTTTGTTAATTTTATTTCTACTCATTTGATTAGATGCAAATAAAATATCCTGTACATTTTCTGATACAGTAGCTAAATTTTTTCTGATATTAGTTACTAAATAATCGGAAGTAGTTTCCGAAAAAGTACATATTTTGCTTAATATTGCTGTATATAAAAATAATAATACACTTTTGTATTCTTTATTATTTTCTTTGCTCTTTAAATTGGCAACGTAATTTGTCACTCTTTGCAATAAAGATTTATAAAACGGTAAAAAATCCAATCTATCGTGCAATTGAAAAAACTGTTCTTCCAATCCTTGTAGTTCGTCGACAAAACCCAATGTGTCATCAATTTTAGATATGTTAGTTTTTTGTTCGGAAGAATGTTCGTTACTTAGAACTTTGTAAAAATCCATCAGCTCCTGCCACTTTTGTCCCTTTGATAATTTTTCTCTTAAAAACATTTTGTATTTATTTACACTTTGAGGAAATTGTGCCAAGGCTGCCTTTTTAGACATTTCCATTCCTTCTACATTCTTATTGGACTCACCATCATTTCCTTTTGGTAGAATAGTCCGGGAAAGCTCAGAACTATTCATTTTATTATATTGTTCTACATGTTTGTATCGACCAGCTGGAGGTCGCATCCAGTATTTGTAAATTGTATAAGTTGTTTGACCATCCATACTTCCATTTCCACCGAGTCCTCCATTACCACCTTGCCCACTAACACCATCTTCACTGTATGTTATCAAATGTATACCAGAAAAGTTGTGCGATAGAAAAAAATGAATGCTTCCTGCTGAACCTGGTAATCCTCCTTTTCCTCCATCACCCCCATCACCATTTGGAAAACCATTAGATCCTCTATCAAAAAGGCAATAATATGAATCTCCTGGACCTCCCTCGAATTCACATTTTTTCATTTCCTTAGGAATATAACCATTACCCGAAATTGTAGTATACGTGTTATTAAATTCTAGCATTCCTTTGATTCCATTTTTACCCTTTGCTCCATTTCCTCCTCCTTGGCCTTTACCTCCTGTACCGCCATTTACACTAATAATAAGTGTGTTATTTATAAGTGATGATTTAATTGTCTTGTTTGAAGTGTCATTTATGCTATTAAGATTATTTCCAATACCAAGAAAACTTCCAGCTGGTCCACCAGGAAATCCGGGTTGTCCATCTTCTCCATCAAATCCAGGTGTGTAACTATTCGGAGCATTTAACCGTTCATGTTCTTTCCCTGGTGCCCCATCCAGCACGATTTGTCTGTTACCATAAACAACCCACTTTGGTGCAATTACCACAACCTCTAGTTCTTCTCCAATTCGAATTAAATCTTTATTAATAAAAATGGTGTCAAATGCAAATAGTTCCAAACGTTTAATGTTACCAAGGCAATAATTACTTGGAGGAATTTGATCAAATCTAATAAATTCTCCTTTAATTTGTAATGTATTATCGAAGCAGTCATATTGTAATTCTTCAAATAAAGTTTGATCATAAACGCTACACAGATGTTCAAGTTTTACTTGATTAACATCGATATCCGTTAATTTATCAAAATTTTGATATTCATTTTTAACTTCATGTTCATAATTTCTGTACACTTCTTCAAAACGATTTAACCCATCCTTTAAGTTTTCAGGCACCATTTTCTTTATACAAACGTTTTGAATTTCTTTTATGTTAAGAGGATTGTTTTCACGATTTGTCTGAACCTTAAAATCTGCAAGGATGGAATAATAAACATTCAGAAACGTATACCATTTTTCCGAATCTTCTGTAAATTTTTCAACTTCTTTCATCTCCCAATTTTGTAGAAATGACCGCACTTTAAAAGATTTATATTTTTCCAAAAATTCTAAATATTTATAATCGTGCAATATATTGATAAAATTCTGCTGCAACATTTCCATCTTTAAATCATGAGCGACTTTTGTCAACTCTTTTATTACTTTTTTATCATTGTATATGTCTAAATAATAATCACTTGAATTTGGGAATATCATCATACTTTTTTGAAGTTGGGCAATAGCAATACTTGAAATTTTAAAAAAATCTCTTAAAGTTCGAATTTCATGAACCTTTTCTTCATAACTTGAAAAATATTTAAGAATCTCCTTATTAATAACGCATCTCTCTTTCTTAATTCTTTTTTGAATCATTTCTTCTAAAATATCTACAAACAACTCTATTTCCGTTATTGCCTTTGCTTGAAAAAATTGTGAGTAATTGAAATCATTTTTGTTGATATTAACAGACCTAACAGAATTTTTCAACATTATTCTTATAGACAGTTTATTCTGCTGTAAAGAATTAATTTGACTGACCACACCACTTTCAGTAGGATTAAAAAGAATCTTAATTCTACTGTGTTCTTTCATTTCATGAGAAGATATTAAACTATTTATTATTTGATTTCCTTTTGTGTTATTGTTATAATAAAAACTGTTGGAAAATCTCTTCAAGGTTTTAATTATTTTGTGATAAAGCTCGTGAGAGGATGTATCATCCGTATTATCTATACCAGTTACTACGAGAGCAAAACTGTCATTAAATTTATCAATATCTATTACAAAAGAAGTAATTTGATTTACCACATCTAAGAAGTCTATAAAATTAAAATCAGAACTATTTGATAGAGAGCAGTCAACAGTTAACAATAATTTAGTTGATTTCGCTTGACTCATGATTCTCCAAATGTAATATTTTGATATTAAGTCTTTTGAAGCAGTTGAATACTTGTCAAATGTTGGAAATTCTAGGTAGATCATTCCACTTAAAATATCTACCTTTAATAAATTTGAAAAACTTTCTTCCACATTTTGAGTCAAATCGGATTTCGTAGAAACCCACTGGTTTTCATGTATATATGATATTAAATTGTTATTGTCGCCTGGAATTAACTGCATTAAAAAACTTTTTCTGGAACTGCTTGATCCAAATACCACAGTTACATCTTCATTGTGTAGTAATGACGACTCTTGATCCAGTTTATTTAATATTTTACTTACTTCGTAAGTTAAATGACTTTCATCCAAATCCTGAAAAAATATATTGTTTAAATAAATTAAATTCATTCAGTAAATTTCATTTTTAAAACATGAGGTGTAATTATTTAATTGGAAAAACGTTAAAGTGCTTGAGGATTTCTTAAAAATCTATGCATTCTCTATGCATCATTCCCTCGGTTTTAGAATCATGAAATTAGGGGGAACAAAGTTACTACAAACTTTACTAAGTTTTAATTATTAGCTCGCAAAAAAAATATTACATAGAGAAAGTGATGTATTTTTGACTTGTCTACAAAACGAGCAAAAATTATTCTTCAGAAAATTGATGTGAAACGCAAAAAAAATATAAAAAAATTAATTTTTATAAAAAATTCCAATTTCTGAAACCTCGATAATTCGGAACAGGATTACAGTAGAAGGTTCGCAAATAGCTTATTCGATGTGTTTTTTAACTACCTACATAATAATGAAAATATATTAAAGCTTGTAATAAAGCATAAAAATAAAATTATTAAAAGACAAGATTTCCAAAATTTTTTATTTTTGTAATGCTAATAATTTTGGATTACATTGCATAAGAGGGTTCGCTATTAGCTCAATTGATTCGTTTTAAAAAACATCGAAATATGTCGAGATATGTCAAAAAATCGCAATCGATATAATTTGAGGGTAAAACAATACTTCTGCTATGAGGAAACAGTACGTGATAAATATTTTGGGGCCGTTCAAAACATACGTAACGCTTCTATGGAACTATTTTCACATCTCCTCCCTCCTATAAAGGGGTGGGGTAAAATTTTTAAGTTTTACTTGTGTGCCAAGTTTCAGAAAAATAGGCGTATAGTACTTGGGTAGTCACGCTGCGCCTAAAATGATTTTTTATGAAGGGTTCTTGCACAATTTCCTTGTGAATTTGAAATCTGTGAGGTTCCTAGAGTATTTTAAGACCAAAGAGAAAATAGTCTTTGGAGCTCTTTTTAAGAAACTTCGATTTTTTTTTTAAAAACGAAAATTCAATTTCGCTTTAAAAACTTTTATTTTCCATGAAAATCAAGAAAATTTGATTTTTTAAATGTTTTTAAATCAATTTAACCCAAAGGTGATAACATCTGGATATTTCTTGGCGATTTTTGTTATACAATATGAATATAGGATTCAGGGCCGGGTCAAGCCTGTCACGAGCCTGAAGCACAAAAAAATTTCAGGGCCCCTCCCAAAAAAAAACAAAAGTTTCTGCATTTTGATCTTATCAGAGTGTCTAGCGAATAATCATTTAAACGATGGGGAAAATGTTCAAAGAATCTTTAACAAAATGTAAAAAAATGAAATTTTACAGAAATTACAAAAATCACAAAATTTTATTAAAACCAGTATTATGAATGAAAAGATAAGAAAGTTAAGGATAATTTACATTGAAATGGGAAAATTTAAGTAAAAAGATGTATAAAATGTACTAATTGAAAAACCTGCAAAAAATAAAGAAAGTCTTCAAAAATAAAAAAGTTTAAAAAATCAATGAAAGTAAAATAAAGAAAATTAAGAAATATGGTAATAATGCGTTATGAAATATTAAACAGTTTAAGAAAGATTAATAAAATTGATTTTTTAAAATTAAAATACTAAGCAATAAACTTTAAAAGATTTTAAAAAAAAAATTGAAATTACAAAAGAGAGGAAAAAATGATTTTCAAAAAATTAAAATATTTGCGGACGTGTTTTTTTAAATTAGGAAAATAAATAAGATAATCAGTAAAAAACGGAAAAATGTTATTAAAGATAAAAAAATACTTTAAAAACTTATTTCGAAAATCAAGCAAAAAGCAATAATTTTTTTTTATGAAGAATTAAATAAAAAGAATTAAACAATTTTAAGAAAAAAAACAATATTTTTAAGAAATAGAGAAATTCTGATCAAATGAGAAAATTTATTATAAGATCAAATTTACGAAAAATTAAATAAAAGAAGAATATTCTTTAAAAATTAAAAAAATTAATAAGTTATGAAAAATGACAAAAAAAAAACAAACAATTATTATAAAAGTCATAAAATTGAAAAAAATTACATTGTACAACTTCCAAATTATAATAATAAATAAAATTAATCACGGGAAAATTAAATACATTTTTCTAAATATTGTTAAAATAATACTGTATAAAATTAACTGAATTAATTTTTGTGAAAAGAATAAAATTAAAAAAAATCTAAAAAATAAAAAAGTATTATTAAAAAGAAAATTTTTTAAAAAGAAATGAAAGTTATCTAAGTGATTTTCTAAAAATACAGAAAAGCAATATAAAACATAACGAACCAAAAAAATTGTTTGAAAAAGAAAAAATTACAAGACAGAATAATTAATAAATATTTCAAGAAAGTGATATAAATTAGTAGGTAAATAGTCTACAATTTTTTCTATAATTTTCAACCGTTTTCAATTTACAATTATTCTCATATTTTGTTTTGTTTTAGATTGTTCTCGACAGTTTTCGAATTTCTTTTTCAATTGTCAATTATTTTTCGCATTTCTCATTTATTTCCTTTAATATTAAATTTATTCTCGTCATTTTGTAATTTTCTTTAAATTATGAATTATTTTCTAAAGTCAATTCCATTCTACAATTTTCAATTCAGTTTATTCAATATTCGAAAAAACTTGACTTTTTTCAATTATAAACCATTATTTCAAATTACAATTTATTTCTTCAATTTTTGATTATTTTCTTCAAATTCCAATCACATTTTTCAATTTTCAATTTTTAATTATTTTTTCGAATATTAATATGCTTTTTTAATTTTATGTACAGTTGTTCAATTATTCTCTTCAGTTCTTATTCTTAGTTATGTTTTAAAAATTTCATTTCCATTTTTTAATTTTAAATTTTTTCCTCAATTTCAATTATTTTGTTCGATTTAATTTTTATCAATCCAGTTGTTCAAATAGCAATTATTTTCAACAATTATTTCTATAATTATCTTAATTTTTCAATTTTAAATTATTTTTTGAATTAAATATTAAAAGTTTGATTTGTTAAATTATTTTTTCCAGTTGTGTATTAATCTAGCCATTTTTCGAATTTTGTTTTTAAATGTCAATTATTTTCGTCATTTTTCAGAAATTATCTTTAATTTTGCTATTATTCTTGTTATTTTTAAATTATTTTTTTTCATTTATTAATTATTTTCTTTAATTTTTAGTTATTTCTTACAATATTAAAATTTTTTATTTAATCTCTTAAAATTTAAGAATTTATTTTTCACGTTTTCAATTATTTTTCTCGTTGTGCTTTATTGTAGTCATTTTTGATTTTTTTTCAATTGTCAATTATTTTCTTTAATATTTAAAAATCCTCGCCTTTTGACAATTATTTTTCTCCACTATCAGTAAGATTCGTTAATTTCAAATTTTTATTTTCTTCAATTCTAGATTTTTTTCTTCAAATTTTAATTCAATTTTTCAGTTTTTAATTGTTTTCTTCTATATTCAATAACTTTCGGCTTTTTTCAAATACTTTTTTCAGTTTTTAATTATATTCTTTAAATTTGAATTTAAATTTTAAATTTTGAATTATTTTATTAAGTTTTAATTATTTTTGTCGAATTTCAATCCATTCGTTCAATGCGCAATTATTTTCAACAATTATTCCTATAATTTTCTTCATTTTTCAATTTTTAAATATTTTTTTTAAATTTAAAGTTTTAGCTATATTTTATCAATTTTTTTCAGTAATCTATTAATCTAGTCATTTTGTAGATACTTTTATTAATTTTTTAATTATTCTCATTTTTCAATTATTTCTTTTAATTGTTAACTATTTTTCGCAATTTCAAATTATTTCCTACAATTTTTTCAATTTGCAATTAGTCTCTTAAAGTTTTAGAATGATTCTTTGAGTTTTTCAATTTTTTTCTTTTTTTTTTTTGGTTGTGTATTAAGCTAGCCATTTTTCGAATTTTTTTTTCAATTGTGAATTATTTTCACATTTTGTAACTTTTCTCCATTATTATCAATTTTTTTTTAATTTCAGTTTAATTTTTAAATTATGAATTTATTTATTCAAGTTTTTATTATTTTCTCCAAATTTTTATTATTTTCTAAAGTTTTCAATTATTTTCTTCAATTTTAATTTTTTTTTGTTTTGATTTTCAATGCAGTTGTTCAATTTGTAATTGGTTTCAGCAATTATTCCTATAATTTTCTTAATTTTTGAATTTTTTAGTTTAAATTGAATTTCTTTTGTTTAATCTTTTAGATTATTTTTAACAATTGTGTTTTTATCTAGCCATTTTTCGAATTTTGTTTTTAATTGTCAATTATTTTCGTCATTTTTCATAAATATTCTTTTCCATTTTGTAATTATTCTCGTAATTTTCATTATTTGCATTTCCAAAAATGTATATTTTAAATGACGAACAGCAATGTAAAGTTTCTCATTAATGTTGCTGTTAATTAATAGTTTACCACATACATGTAATAATTGCAACTTTGATTAATTGAAACTTATAAGTTTGAAAACATTAAAGTTTGAGTTAATTGACGTTTGGGATTTATATAAATAATAGTGGCTTGGAATTAATTAAGTTTAATATAGTTTTCGACTTTCTTTGTATGAAAATTTTTTTAGATTCAATTCTGATGATTTTAAATTCAATTTTTCATATTATTAAAGAATACAAGATTGAAATTGAAGTTTTTGGAATTTATCTATCTTCCCATAGTTTCTTAAAAGTTTGCGGATCGTTTCAAAATTTAGGGATCATTTTAAAATTCTCGTCAATTTGGAAGTTTTTTTTCACGATTCATTAAATTCTGGCACCGGGGCCTTTTGGGTTCCGGGCCCTGAAGCAACTGCTGCATATGCTTCAAGGTAGGTCCGCCCCTGATAGGATTGCATATCAAAAATTGGAATATTTACCCTAAAAGTTTTAAGAAATTTGTATTAAAAATTTTAATTTGACAGAAGGAAATTTTTCAATAAAACTATAAGAATGAATTTCAACAAAATGTTTCAATAATTATATTTATTCTTATAGTTTTATTGAAAAAATTTCCTTTTTTCAAAATAAAATTTTTAATTCCTTCTAATACATTTTTGGACAAATATTTTTATTTTTGTTGTGCAATCATATATTCATATTTTATAACGAAAGTCAACAAGCGATATCCAGATGCAGCACCTTCGGTTTAAAATGATTTAAAAACATTTAAAATTTTTTAAAGAAAATGTATTTTTAAATAAAGCTCTACGATCTAGTAAAATATTACATAATTTACTAAACTCTAAACTCTTTAAAAAAAAATAATCAAATTTTCGTTTTGTGCAGAAACAGCAAAAGTCCATGCTTCCAAGTTGTGCACAAAGATACGCAATGGATAAAATAATATTTAGTTGTGATATTCTTGACCTGTTTTAGACGTTGTTAAATAATAATTTATATTAAACAGTTTATTTTATAACACTGAGAAAAAACTTTTCTTGCGCCAATGCAAAAATGCATTGGAACAAGCATAAAAACGATTTCTTTCAATGCAATCAATGTAAACATTATTTTTATTTCTGTACAAAGAAATCTTTTTTCTCAGTGAAATAAAATGCACTTAAAGCAAAGCAGAAAAGAATAATAGTGAATTATGTGATATTTGTTAAGAAAATGTTGAAGAGGGGTTTGTAAAAACTGTTTATTATTTATAAAATGTTAATAAAAATTATCAAAATTAAAAATGTTTAATAAATACTAAACAGTTAATAAAACTGTGATACTTCACTTGATTTAATAAATTTTCTGTGTTTTTCATTTCATTTGAACTCCCTTATTATTAGACATTTTTGAGTTTTTTCGGTCTACTAAAGAGTGTTATCAATTTTTCTTTTTTTTTCAGATATAACTTGTAAAATTTGAAAAAACCATAATTTTAATAGTACTTACGTAATTGAAATAGTTATCACAAATTTTATCACTTGCGTGCAATTGATAAATTTCCCAAAAGAGACTTAACCAAAAAATATATAGAAGTATTGTTCGCAACATGTTGTCGTACAGTTTTGAAAATAACTAACTCTTTATGCACAAGCGCTAGTTAGATTATTCTTTTATACAGAACAAACACAAAAGAGTCTTAATCTTAATTCTAATGTCTTTCTTTGATTTAATTCAATATCATTATTATATTCAAACTGAATCAACTGGAAGTTTTTAGTTGAGTAAATCTTTTCTATTGTAATGATTACGTAAGATAATAACAAATAATAAGACACGTGTCTTTGTTACCTACTCTACATACCTACATACTTATTAATTACATTCAAACTTATTCAACTGGAAGTTTTTAGGTGAGTAAATCTTTTCTATTTTAATGATTACATCAGATAGAAACAAATAATAATAAGACACGTGTCTCCGTTACATACTCTTGGTCTGATTTTGACAAACTTAACTAATTATTCATAGAAAACTGTTCATTGAAACTCTTTGTAAAGTACAGCTGAGTACAGAAAGAGACTTTGAAAGCTGATGGAATATGTCTAATATCTTGTACATAATTCTATTGTGATTCTAAAAGTATATTGTTCCTTATAGATACAAAATCTAAGAAACATTATATATGGCTAATAAGAAAAATCCCAAAGCTAAATTATATAGCATTAAACTTTGAAAATATTTCGTGACTAAGATCTTGAAAAATATATATTAAAAAAATCTTAGAAATTAATATTTAAAAAATCGAAAATTTTATAATCCTACACTCTAAAAACAAGCGTCTTGCAATTGTCTTAAACTAAGACATTTGACGGAAAAAGTGTCTTAAAATGAGACATTTTTGCGTCTTAGATTAAAAAGGCTACCAAAATCTCTTAGTTTAAGACACCTGCAAGATGTTTGTTTTTAGAGTGTAATTTTAAAAAATAGTTTGAGTACTAGATTTATGAAACTGTTAATATTTTTTAGGCAATTGGAGAACTTATTAAAAAAAAAGAATTTTTAATGCAAAAGAAATGAAAAAACATGGATTACATTACGAATTTTTGACCAAATATAAAAGTTATGTAGATCAATCGATTCGTTTATTAACATTTGAATTAACATTTGAAAAACCAATTTGAGACTGATGAAAAAAATTTAAATTTTGAGTACAATAATTGGGATATTGATGAAGTGATTGCAATTTTAAGAAATTAATTAAATAATAATAGCGTAAATAATTGAAAACTGGTGTAAAAGTTAATAAATTCATGACAATAGTAAAAAGATTGTAGAAAGTAACATTTAAATAAAATAATTCTAAAATGTCAAAAATATTTGAATAAGGAAAAAAAAGTGTAATTTGCAAAAAATAATTGAAAGATGGAGTAAAAATTACTTTGTAGACAGTATTTGAAAATAGTTTGAGAAAGTAATTGAAAGTTGAAAAAAGTAATTAAAGTTTGAAGGGAATAATTGGAATTTAAAGAAAATAATTCTAAAGTGGCAAAAATAATAGAAATATGATGAAAAAAATAATTGGAAAATGATAAAAATACTTCAATAATGATGAAAGTAATTTAAATTTGAATATAATAATTGCAAACTGACAAAAATAATTCAAACTTGGAATCAAATTGCATAATGACTAATTTCACGAAAAAATTGATTAAAAATCAAAAAATAAAGTTCAAAATTGAAGAATTAAAGAGAATTTATTAAAATTTAAAGGGAATAATTTAAAAGTTTTAACAATAATTAAAGAATGACAAAAATAATTGAAATTAGAAAAAAAAATGAATATGAGACTGATGTAAAAAATTAAAGATTTTAATACAATAATTGAGATATTGACAAAATAATTAAAATGAGAAAAAAGTAATTTAATAATAATTTATTAATAATAAAATTATTAAATTTTTCGAAATGGTATAAAACCAAAATTATATAAAATAATCTGAAATACTCTGCGGAAAAAGAAAAAATCTACAACAAAAGAATATTAGAAGAAAATAAAATAAAAATCTTCAAAAAGTGATTAGCATTAAGAAATTGTATAAAAATACAAATAATAATAATAATACATTAATGACATTTTTTTTATTAAAAGATACCTATTATAAGAAAAAATTTTAATTTTCAATAAAATAAAATGTATATTACTAACAATTTCAAAGAAATAGAAACATGATTATTAAACTGGAAACTCATTATTTATAATTCAAACAAATGATATACAGTTTTCGAGGACGCTAATAACGCATATAATATAAATTAATCGCTTTTTACATAGCATTATGATTGATTTTAACACAATACTTTTTTTTTACAAACTAAAATGTGACGTCAATTGACGTCAAGTCAATCAAATACATGTATGTAAATACAGGGGCGAATGACCAGAATTTTTAAAATGATCCGTAAATTGCGAAACTTTACATTGCTGTTCGTCATTTAAAACTATAAATTTTTATAAGTGCAAGTAATAAAAATTACGAGAATAATTACAAAATGGAAAAGAATATATATGAAAAATGACGAAAATAATTGACAATTAAAACAAAATTTGAAAAACGGCTAAGATAAATACACAATTGTTAAAAATAATGGAGAAAAATTACAAAACGTGAAAATAATTTACAATTGAAAACAAAATTCAAAAAATAGCTAGATTAATATACAACAAAAAAAAAAAATAATAATTGAAGAACTCAAAGAATCATTATAAAACTTTAAGAGACTAATTGCAAATTGAAAAAATTGTAGGAAATAATTTTAAATTGCGAAAAATTGTTAATAATTAAAAGAAATAATTGAAAAATGAGAATAATTAAAAAGTTGAAGAAAATATCTACAAAATGACTAGATTAATAGACTACAGAAAAAAAATTGACAAAATTTAGCAAAAACTTTAAATTTAAAGAAAATAATTAAAAATTGAGAAATGAAGAAAATTATAGGAATAATTGTTGGAAATAATTGCGCATTGAATGAATGGATTAAAAATCGACAAAAATAATTAAAATTGAATAAAATAATTGAAAATTTAAAATTAAAATCTAAATTTTAAGAATATCATTATTATTTGAAAAAAGTATTTGAAAAAAGCCGAAAGATATTGAATATAGAAAAAACCATTCTTAAAAATAGTGTTTTGAGAAAAACGCGTTTAAAATTTCGATTTTGTTAAATGACTTAAATTTTTGAACAAATAACGATCTAATAAATAATATAATTAATAATCTAATAATTAATTATCTATAATTAATAATATAATCTAATAAATCTGTATTTTTATAAAATCACTTAGGTAACTTTCATTTCTTTTTAAATTTTTTTCTTTTTTTATGCGTTGAATAATACTTTTTTATTTTTTAGATTTTTTTTTAATTTTATACAGTATTATTTTAACAATATTTAGAAAAATTTATTTACTTTTCCAGTGATTAATTTTATTTATTATTATAATTTGGAAGTTGTAAAATGTATTTTTTTTAATTTTATAATTTTTAAAATATTCATTCGGTTCATTTGTCATAACTTATTAATTTTTATAATTTTTAAAGACTTTCTTCATTTAAAAAAATTATTGCTTTTCGCTTGATTTTCAAAACAAGTTTTTAAAGTATTTTTTTATCTTTAGTAACATTTTCCCGTTTTTTACTGATTATCTTATTTATTTTCTTAATTTAAAAAAACATGTTAACAAATGTTTTAACTTTTTGAAAATCATTTTTTTCTCTCTTTTGTAATTTTAATTTTTTGTTTTAATAACTTTTACTGTTTATTGCGTAGTATTTTGATTTTTAAAAAAGCATTTTAATCAATCTTTCTTAAACAGTTTAATATTTCTTAACGCATAATACCATATTTCTTAATTGTCTTTCTTTTACTTCCATTGATTTTTTAAACTTTTTTATTTTTGAAGACAAGGATGTACATCTGATTATTCCAAAACGTTTCTTAAAATTAAAATATCTCGAGATTCGACATTGCATGCATCAAAACGCTCATTTAAAACTTAGAAATAGCAAAGGAAGCATAAGGAAATAAATAACTTCTTCTTTTACAAATATTTTAGTAATTTTTCCAAATCGTAGCAAATCATTATCGATAGTTTCAACTACAAAAACCATATTAACTTTATAATCTACTCTTTTCATATGAGCGTGTTCTGTTGAAATTAAATTCTCATTAGGATTACTGTCTAAAAAGTACATTCTTCGGTATAGATCGTCAATATTTACGTAGCTGTGATAAATTAATATATCATTTTTGAAATTAGCATAATAAGCTACTTTCAAATATGCCAGTTTTAATAGACTCCTTGTACTTCCAGTTTTCGAAATATTTTTTTTATTAGATAAGATACTGTTACGTCTAAAAAAGTAGAGCAACATACCCTATTAATATAATAATTTAAGATAAATTATCGGTGGCTGTCAGTGTGGAAAATGTGTGCAGGTAATAATAATACAATGAAGTTTCCATTATTGTTCTCATTTAATGATTAAACACAATGTGATATCTGAAGTGTTTGTAAAGAGACTTTTCCAATTTTAGAGATTTGGTTTGGTTTATAGACTTCTGTTTCGGTATTCTTTAGAACCTCAACAATCAATTCCATTATTCTCCTTAAAAAAGAGTAAAAGTTAATCCCATTGTCTTTATTAAAAGTTTAGGAAATAATTACTTTTTATAAAATTTCAAAATCCTTCAAGAGACAGCAGCTCAGATATGTCACGAGAATGCAATAAAATTCAATTGTTTTTAGTTTAAGTAATACCTATTGTTACAATTTTTATTCTCTGAATCTGAATTAGTTATAAATCAGTTACTACTTAAAATTAGTGAAAATTCTTACTAATTTTTAATAGAATTTCACTAACTAAAATTATAAATAATTTATACAATACAAATATTTTTATACACAAATTCTTACTTTTCTGTTGTTCATAATTTATTGTTTTTTTTTGTAAGTTTCAATGTAAAGTGATTATTGATAATTAGCTGAAGTTTTCGCTAAATTAGAATTAGATTTATAGAATTCAGATTCAGAGAGTAGTCTTGTATTTTACAATTAGCGAATTTTTAACTAAATTTTACAAAAACTCATAATAATTTTTAAATTAATTCTTGAAAATAATTTTAAACATCGATTTTTTAAAGAATAATAATTAATAACAAGAATAATTAGAATAAGTATTTATTATGCGATTTAAACAGAATAAATGTATGTACATTCAAGTTTAAAGGGATATATAGTTTCTATAAGCAACGAAATTTCTTATCAAACAGCTGAATTCTTATTCCTAGAAATTAGATCACAAGATGATAAGGCCCTCATGGGAGTCATTTATAAACCCCCCAAGTCATCATTTGGAAATGAATTTGAATTACAAATATCTTCTCTTGCTTTACTTTATAACAATATTATTTTAGCTGTTGATGATTTAGGTAAAATTTCCTATTCTTTACAGCAGCCTGTTGAATTTTTATCCAATCATGATCTGATTAATATTAGATATCAGTTTAGCTGTAATTATTTTGACAATTCTCCTCCTAACCCTTTTCGTAATTTAAGTAGGATGAATATAACCGAATTCTTATCCTTTTTGAGAGGATGAGACTGGGGGAAATTTATCTCGATACTGATATTAATGGGAAAATTGCTAAATTGAATTCCTTTCTTCATAACGCATTTGACACATTTTCCCCATTACATATTCCTAAGTTTCGCAAAAAAAATTCACCATGGATGACTGAGGAAATAAAATTGCTGATAAAAAAAAGAAATAGATTATGGCGTATTTTTAAGAGATCTAAGAATATTGAGGTACAAATTAACTATAGAAAGGTTCGTAATCTGATTCAGACTAAAATTAGGGATGAACAAAACCGATACAATTACAGCAGAAAAACCAATAAAAGAAAAACCGATAACATTTGGTTCATCTTAAAAGAGTTTAATATTATCTCTTCAAAAAAGGTCCCCACTGATCAAAATTATGAACTTCAAGATTTTTTGGAAAATTTCTCTGTATCACCTATTTTATCTCAAATTTCTTCCACATCACTGTCTGATGTTTTAAGTTTTTAATTATTATAATTTTTTTCAAATAATTTCTCAGATTTTGAAGTATTTAAGTATTAATTTTTTTTCAACTTATCATTGGTTTTTATAATATATCAATTATTTTCTTCAAGTTTCAAATTATAATATCATTTTATAATTTTTTCCCTCAATTTTTAATTCTTCTTATTTTTTTAATTTATTTTCTCTAATTTTCAATTATTTTCTTTTTTTTTTCAGTGAACTTCTAAAAGTTTGAATATTTTCTGAAATTTCCTTTAACATTCCTGTATTTAAAATATATTATGTAATTTTTGCAATTAATTTCTCAAATTTCAATTATTTTCTGCAATTTTAAATTATTCATATTATTTTTTTTAAATTTTGTTCAATTTTTAATCATTTTCATTATTTCTGAATCAATTTCCTGAATTTTTAATTATTTATCTCAATTTCAATCATTTTTTAAAATTCCAACTATTTTTTGCAATTTTTTTAATTCTAAAATTTTATAAATTTTGTCGTATGTAAATAAAACGATGATAAGATGGCTGCCGAGTGATCAACACGTACTTTTCGTGCTCTCTATGTCTTCTGTTTTTATTGTGCGTATGTGTTCAGATTTTTGCTACGGTTTTTGAATTTATTATCTGTGCCATGAAGTGCACATGACTTTGAACTTTGTTTGACTTTTTGTGGTTTCTGTGAGTGTTTCTTTATAAATAGTTTGTCTTCTCTATCTCTGTCAGTTACCATGAATAACGAAGAATTTTGTATATGGTGTAAGAGAAAAGTGATCGATGCAGTTTTTTACTCCGATTGTAGTTCTCCCTATCACAAAAAGTGTTCTCAGCAAGTCTCAAAATTAGCTGATTGGTCCTTTTCGAAATGCTGCAAGACACGCGCTTTGTCCCCTTCATCATCATTAACCGTTAATAACAACAATCCAGGAAATTTGTCTTCTGCATTACCTGTAAGTGCATACCTAGAGAGAATTTTTTAAAGCATAAAGGATTTGGACGCAAAGTTCTCATCTTCTTTTGGAAAGCTTTCAGCCGATATTCAGGATCTATCTTCTAAGTTTGATGATGCAATCATTAGAGTTGCAAATGTTGAGGTTAAGGTCGACGCGTTTTCTAAAAGATTAGATGCCGTGGAAGCAGCCAATTTTTCTGGTACCCAAAAATCTGCTTCTATTATACGCACCTGTGTTTCTGAGTTAAGGGAAAGAGAGACACGCAAAAAAAACTTAAATATTTTTGGTTATTCTGAACCTGATCTTCCTAAAAATACCATGGAAATTGATAATAAAAATAAGCAGAATCCCTTAGAAGATTTCAAATACGTGAAAAACCTTTTGTCTACCCTTACATCATCAGAAACAATTGATTCTGTCAAATTCTCAAGAGTTGGATCTTTTGCGCAAGCGCATCGGAAACCCAGGTCTCTGAAATTGGACTTTCCTACTGCTAGTTCGGCTAAGTCTTGTCACGCGGCCTTTATGAATTTAAAAAGGAACCGCGAACTCCAGGAATCTTTCTCAAGATTAAGATTAGTTCCTGACAAGACGAGGATGCAGCTATAAGAGCTTGGGGAACTGAAGAAGAATCTTTCGCAGCGACAAAAGAACGGGGAGATGAATCTAAGGATAATATATTGAAATGAAGTGCCTATTCTAATTCAGCTCAATAATTCGTCCATCGACATGAATCACAGACCTGTCGGTCCTACTCAGCAGTCTGCGAACTTGGTGGGAGAAGTCAATGTTCCACCATAGTGTGTTGCGTTTTTGAGAAAACTAATGACATGTTTCACAGGCTATTATTTACTTTTAGTATTTGTGATGATTTTATTGTTTTGATCGTATTATAGTGTGTTGATGCTAACCATAGTACATTATATAATTAAATTGATATAATTTTTAGAATCTACAAAACAATTGACTTTTAATTTTTTTTTTTTTACAATAATGCTTGTTCCAATATTATTAGTAAATTTTTAGATTTAATTCTTTTTAACGCATTTTCGTAGATGATGGTTTAAGCGTTCCGACTATTTTCGTAAGCTTACTTTTTTGTTTGATCTTTTGCTATCACTTCGGCACATATTGATTGTTATGTTAATTTATATTATATTATGCATCTTATTTAAATTAGTTTTAACATTATTAGTACTTACTGTACGAGAGAGCGCTTTCTTATGTTTTTTATGCCCGTCTATGTATAAATAAATAAATAAATAAATAAAAAAATACTTATAATTTTTGATATCATAAGGTGTAGAAACTAATCGCGTGTTGTTTAATCTAATTATGCTTAGTTTGAACCTAATATGGTTAGTTTTGTCTCGATATTTTAATGAGTTAACTAAATGTCTGAATATGATTAAAAACTGTTTTTGGATTATTTTAAGAACGCGAGCAAGTAGGAGGGGAAGTGTGGAAACATTTTGTGTTTAAATCACCCGCGCGTTTAATTGAGTTACTAGATGGTGGGGATTGTGCTGTCCCACGTGACTATTGCATAAGTGACTCTCCTGCCTATGTAGTTAGTTATGTGTGCGACAGCCATATTGTAACGTTCGTCTCTGTTTAATTATCTTTTGCTTATACGTAAATATAGTTTTGATTCTTTAACTTAATAATCATTGTTTCTTTATAAGATCCTCAGCTTCTATAGACGTCATAGACAGAAAGTTGCATTCTGGAATCACATTGAGATCGCACGAAAATGCTACCTACGTGCGAGAATAATTCATTAGTTTCTAATCTATAATTATTATAGATTAGAAACTATAATAATTATCTATAATAATTGTAGATTAGAAACTAATGGATACCACCTAATTAAGTGCGATAAGAGTGCTTCGCACGTTTGTTATCTGCGGGTAACCTATAAGAATAGGAGTTAACAATATATCAACGAAAATATCTTTTATATCTACAATAAGCAATTATGGAGTAGTCTCTCCAGTGGTGGATGAGCAGCTGTAAAAAAGCTCATAATCTTTTTAATAGCAACTGATCCACCACTAAAAAATAATTTAAATTAATAAATATAATGTTAGGCAATAATATTGTTTTAATCAGATTTTATCGGAAGGGAATAAAGAATTTCAATTTAGGAGGAATATTCATGTTTATATGATGTAAAAACTCCCCTCGATAACCGTGCACGAAGCATATTTTATCAAACACTATCGTAAATATAATTGGGTTTATTGTGCCGTCCTCATACTTGATCCTAGTCATAGAGTTGTTATTTTTCACTAAACAGAGTGAAAAGAAAATCTATCAACAAATTTGAAAAAATATATCGAAGATATTATATTTCACTTTCTAGCGATAACTCTCAACCTGGAAATAATTATTCTCAGACGAAAAAGAGAACCAAGAGGACTACTAGGAATGATTCAGTTACAGATACCTGAAGATTCGAGATGCATCAGTATTTAAAGGCAGATTTGTCGAGTGTTGTAAGTTTCAATGAAATAACATCCAATTACTTTTTAACAATTTGAATTACTAAATTGAGTTTATAAAATATATATGTGTCTATATATATATGTCATAGTCGAATGAGGCGATAAATCTGTGAAATTGTATCCGACATGGACCTCTGTAGCTTAGTTGGTTTAAAGCAGGGAACCGGCAATTAAAAAACCCGAGTTCAAATCCGGGCGGAGTTAAGTAACTGATATTTTTTCAGAGAATTTCAAATTTTTAAATTATTTTTTTACCTTACATTAATTATATAAATCAATCACATTGAGTTTTTAAACTCATAGGTTAGTAAAATATAATGTAGAAAGCAGAATTAAAAGAAATTCTCATATTTACAAGAAGAACAGTTTTTATTGATTTCTGAATAATTTCAATTTATGGATTTGTGCGGTTTCGTCACAAACTGATTCAGTTGTTAAGTTCGTCAACCCAGTAAAAAGAGAACAATGAAAAGAAATTCATAATCCGAATGTTTCTGAATGAGCGATGTTTCCATTTTTCTAATGTCTCGAAATATAATAGAAGAGGGTGAAAATACTATTGTTTTGAATATGCATGTACAAATTGGAAAGAGTTATTATTAGAAAGCAATTGAAAAATAGAAATATATGATATAAAAGTCAGAAACTTTAATTACTTTGAATTCAGTGCCTAATAATAAAAATAAAGGAAAAATCTGTCCATCCCGCAATGTGGACCCTTGCTGTTAAGGTTTCAAGTCCAATAAATGCGCACTTATACCCTACAACACCTTAAAAGAAATTTTTGCGAACACTCAAATGAAAAAGTCATTAACACGTTTCTTTAATTGATTAAAAGCAATAAAGAATGTCAGTTTTCTGTGGACTCTAGTAGTGGTCCCTAAAACCTCATTTTCATATGTTTTAACTTGTAGACAATATTGAAAAGATTATTATTATTATTATTATTATTATTACTTCTTTTTTTACAATAAATATTTATTCTTCGTAAAACCTTGTCTTTACATAAAATTCGAAAACAGAGTTACCGTTGATTCAACACTTCAATCGGCAAAATACTATAATTCTGGCACAATACTTTTTCACAATTTCCTTTTGAACGATAATGAAAGTACATTCATTCGTTTGACCAATTACATAAGATCTTTAATATTATTCAAATTTATTCTGCGAAATTAAAATTAAAAACACAAAAAATATATTTTTTAGTCTTAGCGAAATCCTTATTGTTGTTTCTTGACCAAGTATTGTCAATCAAGGCTTTGGCAACGGCGTCTACCAATCAAGACTCGACCAAGGTTTGGACCAATATTGGTTACAATATTCGGAGCCTTGGCCACTATTATTGGACCAGGTATCGGTCTACTGTTTTTTTCCCACTGGGAGTTTGCATAAACTGCTGACGATTGATCGACAAGAATAATTTACTTTTGTAAATGAAAGTAGAATTCAAAGTCTATTAATCCATTTCAAAAACTCCAAACCTATATTTTTGGCCAAAGGTCTCTTTCACCGTGGATCGATACATATTATTTTATTGTATACATTTAGTGTCACTCCAATATTTAGTTGACATATTCTTGCGCTTCATAATCATATAAGGAATTAAAATCCGAAATGGAATTAGTTTCCATTTTATAATAATGATTTAAATCAGAATCACAGATGTCAATTTCTGTATCAACATATTGTCCAAGACCAATTAATGCAATATCCACTTGATGTCTGTAGTCTTTTAATTCATCGAACAAATATCCAAAGTTTGTTTTAAGCTGTACTTCCCATAATGTATAAGGACTTAAAAGGAAATCACCCTGTTGTAATTTAAGGTACGATAAACTTGTTTGCATTGCGAGTTGATTCTCTGGATATTTTTGTAAAGTATACGAGAAAGTCTGCTTACTGGTTGTAATAGTATAAATTTTTTCTCCACACCTGTAATAATAAATAATATTTTTATACATATGTTCACATTTTAGATTGACACGGAATTTGACCAACTTTGACAATAGATTATCCTATCTAGTTAACTCAAAAGTTAGATAGGTTTTAAAAATAATTTTTTAACATATATACAAAGTAAAACAGTTTATAAAAGCATTTGCATTGTAATGATTTTTCGTTACTTGCTCTCTAAAGTTGAATAAGTGAAAATTCACTTATTGAAATTTAGAGACTAGACATAAGAAAAATAAAACGGTTTGGGCTGACTATGGGATTGAGCTTAAGAAAGCGCTGTCTGGATTTCCGAGGAAAATCAGGGATACTGAGACTCTCAATAGGTCTGCGGAGATTTTTACAAAAGCCGTTCAAACGGTCTTTGATTGTAGTTGCATTCCAACTAAAACTCATAGGGCTACAACCACCTGTTGATGGAATAATAAATTGGACAACCTGCGTAAGGAAACTAGGAGGTTGTTTATACGTGCAAGATCAAATCGCACGCAGGAAAGTTGGGCCATCTATTCCAAGCCAAGAAAAAACTATAGGGATGCAATCAGAAAGGCTAAGCAAGATAGCTGGACTACCTTTTGCTCCAATATAAACAAAGGAAAGGACGTGTCCAGACTGTATAAATTGCTTTCTAAAAACCCTGATTCAATTATGGGCAATATGAAATTACCCGATGGAACCTTCTCCGAGTCGAACGAGGTGACATTGGCGCAACTGATCCGGACACACTTTCCGGGCTTTCCAGGGTCTGGTAGTAGTGATCCCGTATCCTGGCCTACGGTTGGTCTTCCGAGGACTAATTATGATCCTCGGAGAAGGTTGGCTAACAGGATCGTGACCGCAGCCGTGATCAGGTTGGCCATTGAATCCTTTAGTACCTACAAGTCTTTCGGAGCGGACGGCATCTCTCCCGTTCTATTACAAAGGGCGGGCGAAAGTGCAGTCGGCCCGTTGGTAAGGCTTGCTATGGCGAGTTTGACTCTGGGATATGTTCCAAAGACCTGGAGGGGTACGAAAGAGATTTACGAGAAACGTAGATTCGATCAATGGGAAGTTAATTAAACACATTGCAACAAGTCAAATTTAAAATTTGTTGTCAAGATTAAAATACAATAAATAATAAATAATACAAAAATAACAGAGAGAGGACCAACGTGACAAATTCCCTCATTTAGATACAAGTATCAAGTCAAAACTAAATTTAAAATTAAAATAAGAATGGAAGAACATCACGTATACCAGAAATATAAGAGAAATAATGGAACAATGGAATAAAACAGTAGAAAGACTAGTGGACAGATATATCCACTGCGAGATCCTGTCAAGGCATCAGCTTCACAGAGATCAACATGTCTATAAAGCAAGACGCTCTACAGAAACAGCCCTAACTGGAGCTGTGCATCTAATTGATAGTCAGCAAGAAGTAAAGGGTTTTGCTATTGGGATTTTTATGGCTTTCGAAGGGGCCTTCAATTTACAAAGGGCTATGCGTATCCATGAAATTCCAGAGACAATCGTTGACTGGACCTGCAACATGTTAAGCAATAGGAATCTTATAACGAGTAAAGGTGATACCACCCTGCGAGGGATCGTTGATTTTGGCTGCCCACAAGGAGGAGTTATCTCATTCCTGCTGTGGTGCCTGGTGGTTGATGAGCTGCTAAAATTACTCACAGAAAACGTCTTCCATGTGATTGGATATGCGGATGACATCTTGTTGTTTGTCCGTGGCCAACACCTAGAGGAACTGTTTGGAATAGTGCGGCAGGCACTGAACCGTGTCGACAATTGGTGCCGACGTGTCAGCCAGTCCGGCAATCCGAAGAAAACTGAGGTTGTCGTCTTTACGAGACGCTATAAGTAGAGAGCTACAGGCACGCTGAGGCTCTGAGGACAAGAAATTCAACTGACAGCGCAAGCAAAGTATCTAGGAGTCATCCTAGATAGTAAACTGGCCAGGAATGAACACTTAGAAGATAAGTGCAAGAAATTTATGGCAGCCCTCTGGCAATGTAAAAGACCCACCGGGCATTGTCGACTGTTGATCGATTAGAAATTCGAATCGACGCATCTTCGAAATGAGAAGAGATAGAGTTTCCCCGCAATACCTCTTTGACAAGAAATATAAAATCAGTTTACAAACAAAAGAGGATTGGCCAAATGGCCTCGTGGTCCTCCACACTGAAGGGGTGGAGGATTTTGTTATTAGACACTTTCTTTATAATTTCAATTTTACAAACTCATTATTTCTTACCTATAATATGAATTTCCTGTATGTGTCATGGTCACCTGAAATTTTTTCAAAATAGCATCTAAACGTCCTTGAAGATTTGAGTTCGTTGTTACAAATTTGAGTTCTATTGTCTTAAATTTGACAGCATTTTTTTTTAAACCTTTGCTCACATCAGCCACCAATATAACCTTCTTTCCATACAGCAATTCTCCAATTTTCAACTTGAATTCGTCGTTTTTCCAAATATAAAATGGACCGTTAAATTCGCTTTCTATTGAAAACTTTCCTATATGTATGTGTTCATCCACCTCAGGTATCACGGAGACGTCACTTCTGTCTATATTCTTTATAAGTCGCGACATTTGGTGCGTTACAATGGATCGTACACTATTCATATCATTTATCTGTAAATCTGTAGGTAAACCAAATTCTGCCATGTAATACTTTGCGAAAGGAAAAACATACTGTTTAAAAGTATTCATTGTTCTTTTATATGGATCTAGAATTGAATTAGTAGCCAATACTACCTTCAAATAACTTATGGCATAGTTCAATTTTTCGTCAACATTTAAATCTCTTACACTTGGAGAATTAATTTGAGCAATATAATCCACAAGTATTTTTCTATCTTGATACTGTTCCATCCGCTGGTATACATTTATTAATGTGTTCAATGTGTCAATCAATTTCTGCACTAGATATCCAAAAATTTCTGATACTTGTGGAAAATCTTTTGTCATGCCTTGCAATCTTTTTTTTATGTTTGTTAAAGTTTCACCTACTTGCCACTTTGTTACGTCAAGTGCAACTTGAGAGCTTGATGCTAACTTTTTTTCTAAATCGTTTACCTCTTGTCTCATACTCCTCAACATAGGCATAATCATTTGATGAATATCATTTTGAAAGTCGTCAAGTTGTCTAACTCTACTTTTGTCCATATTAATTTCAGATTGAATTTTATTTATCTCATCATTATTAGAATTCATGGTATTAGAGATTCCATAACCTGACTTAAGTACTCTGTTGACCTTCTGTAAATAATTCAAATAATCAAAAACTTCTTTTTTTCTTTTATAAGCATTTTCTTTATTATCTAATTCTTTAAGAGCATTATTTAAATTTTCCTTTTCTTCAGAAATGATTATCTGAAATTGATCAAGTGCACTTTTATCAGAAAGAGGATCAGCTTTGGTTAAATCTTCCAATTTTTCTCTAGTAATTTTTAGATCTGGTAATTCTCTCTCTTTATTTTTTAAATTTTCAATACTTTTTTTTAAACCTTCTTTTTGGTTTGACCATAATTCGTCGGTAATAGATTGTATATGTGTTTTAGCTTTTAATACTAAGTCAATGGAATTTTTTATTAAAAAGTCTTTTGTTTTTTTTTCTGTAATTGGTTGAAGAACAAGTGGTTGAACATACTTCTCACTTGTTTCTAATAGTCCCCCCGCAATAGCTCCCCAAGGGCCACAAAAACTTGCTAATAATGATACGCCTTTCAAAACCTCAAAGACCCCTCTCACAATGGACCGTTTCTCTGAGTCTTCTTTTCTATTTATGTCAATTTCTACTCTGCTTTTTGCTGAATTCTCTCGTGCAACTGTTATATTTGTTAATGTTTTTAATTCTGATTGCAATTTCTTATTGATTGTATGAACTTCAGATTCGATCATTTTAACAAATTGATTTGTTTCTCTTATTTTGTTATCAATATCGGACTTGAAATTTTTGTTAATTTTATTTCTACTCATTTGATTAGATGCAAATAAAATATCCTGTACATTTTGTGATACAGTAGCTAAATTTTTTCTGATATTAGTTACTAAATAATCGGAAGTAGTTTCCGAAAAAGTACATATTTTGCTTAATATTGCTGTATATAAAAATAATAATACACTTTTGTATTCTTTATTATTTTCTTTGCTCTTTAAATTGTCAACGTAATTTGTCACTCTTTGCAATAAAGATTTATAAAACGGTAAAAAATCCAATCTATCGTGCAATTGAAAAAACTGTTCTTCTAATCCTTGTAGTTCGTCGACAAAACCCAATGTGTCATCAATTTCAGATATGTTATTTTTTTGTTCGGAAGAATGTTCGTTACTTAGAACTTTGTGAAAATTCATCAGCTCCTGCCACTTTTGTCCTTTTGATAATATTTCTCTTAAAAACATTTTGTATTTATTTACACTTTGAGGAAATTGTGCCAAGGCTGCCTTTTTAGACATTTCCATTCCTTCTACATTCTTATTGGACTCACCATCATTTCCTTTTGGTAGAATAGTTCGGGAAATCTCAGAACTATTAATTTTATTATATTGTACTCGATGTTTGAAGCGACCAGCTGCAGGTCGCATCCAGTATTTGTAAATTGTATAAGTTGTTTGACCATCCACACTTCCATTTCCACCTAGTCCTCCATTACCACCTTGCCCACTAACACCATCTTCACTGTATTTTATCAAATGTATACCAGAAAAGTTGTGCGATAGAAAAAAATGAATGCTTCCTGCTGAACCTGGTAATCCTCCTTTTCCTCCATCACCCCCATCACCATTTGGAAATCCATTAGATCCTCTATTAAAAATGCAATAATATGAATCTCCAGGACCTCCCTCGAAGTCACATTTTTTCATTTCTTTAGGAATTTTCCCATATCCCGAAACTTCAGAATAACTGTCTTCAAATTCTAGTGTTCCTATAATTCCATTTTTACCCTTTGCTCCATTTCCTCCTCCTTGCCCTTTACCTCCTATACCGCCATTTACACTAATAATAAGTGTGTTATTTATAAGTGATGATTTAATTGTCTTGTTTGAAGTGTCACTTATGCTATTAAGATTATTTCCAATACCAAGAAAACTTCCAGCTGGTCCACCAGGAAATCCGGGTTGTCCATCTTCTCCATCAAATCCAGGTGTGTAACTATTCGGAGCATTTAACCGTTCATGTTCTTTCCCTGGTGCCCCATCCAGCACGATTTGTCTGTTACCATAAACAACCCACTTTGGTGCAATTACCACAACCTCTAGTTCTTCTCCAATTCGAATTAAATCTTTATTAATAAAAATGGTGTCAAATGCAAATAGTTCCAAACGTTTAATGTTACCAAGGCAATAATTACTTGGAGGAATTTGATCAAATCTAATAAATTCTCCTTTAATTTGTAATGTATTATCGAAGCAGTCATATTGTAATTCTTCAAATAAAGTTTGATCATAAACGCTACACAGATGTTCAAGTTTCACTTGATTAACATCGATATCCGTTAATTTATCGAAATTTTGATATTCATTTTTTAATTCATGTTCATAATTTCTATACACTTCTTCAAAACGATTTAATCCATCCTTTAAGTTTTCAGGCACCATTTTCTTTATACAAACGTTTTGAATTTCTTTTATGTTAAGAGGATTGTTTTCACGATCTGTCTGAACCTTAAAATCTGCAAGGATGGAATAATAAACATTCAGAAATGTATACCATTTTTCTGAATCTTCTGTAAATTTTTCAACTTCTTTCATCTCCCATTTTTGTAGAAATGACCGCACTTTAAAAGATTTATATTTTTCCAAAAATTCTAAATATTTATAATCGTGCAATATATTGATAAAATTCTGCTGCAACATTTCCATCTTTAAATCATGAGCGACTTTTGCCAACTCTTTTATTACTTTTTTATCATTGTATATGTCTAAATAATAATCACTTGAATTTGGGGATATCATTATACTTTTTTGAAGTTGGGCAATAGCAATACGTGAAATTTTAAAAAAATCTCTTAAACTTCGAATTTCATGAACCTTTTCTTCATAACTTGAAAAATATTTAAGAATCTCCTTATTAATAATGCATCTCTCTTTCTTAATTCTTTTTTGAATCATTTCTTCTAAAATATCTACAAACAACTCTATTTCCATTATTGTCTTTGCTTGAAAAAATTGTGAGTAATTGAAATCATTTTTGTTGATGTTAACAAACCTAACAGAATTTTTCAACATTATTCTTATAGACAGTTTATCCTGCTGTAAAGAATGAATTTGACTGACCACACCACTTTCAGTAGGTTTAAAAAGAATCTTAATTCTACTGTGTTCTTTCAGTTCATGAGAAGATATTAAACTATTTATTATTTGAATTCCTTTTGTGTTATTGTTATAATAAAAGCTGTCGGAAAATCTCTTTAAGGTTTCAATTATTTTGTGATGAAGCACGTGAGAGTATGTATCATTCGTATTATCTATACCAGTTACTACGAGAGCAAAACTGTCATTAAATTTATCAATATCTATTACAAAAGAAGTAATTTGATTTACCACATCTAAGAAGTCTATAAAATTAATATCAGAACTATTTGATAGAGAGCAGTCAACAGTTAACAAAAATTTAGTTGATTTTGCTTGACTCATGATTCTCCAAATATAGTATTTTGATATTAAGTCTTTTGGAGTAGTTGAATACTTGTCAAATGCTGGAAATTCTAGGTAGACCATTCCACTCAAAATATCCACCTTTAATAAATTTGAAAAACTTTCTTCCACATTTTGAATGAAATCGGTTTTCGTAGAAACCCACTGGTTTTCATGTATATATGATATTAAGTTGTTATTATCGCCTGTAATTAACTGCATTAAAAAACTTTTTCTAGAACTGCTTGATCCAAATACCACAGTAACATCTTCATTGTGTAGTAATGACGACTCTTGATCCAGTTTATTTAATATTTTACTTACTTCGTAAATTAAATGATTTTCATCCAAATCCTGAAAAAAGTTATTGTTTAAATAAATTAAATTCATTCAGTAAATTTCAATTTTAAAACATGAGGTGTAATTTTTTAATTGGAAAAACGTTAAAGTGCTTGAGGATTTCTTAAAAATCTATGCATTCTCTATGCATCATTCCCTCGGTTTTAGAATCATGAAATTACGGGGCTATAGGATTATAGGGTTATGGTCCCAAAATTCAATTTTTTGTCAGTGACTGCGTTATTTGACAGTATGGATTAAATTAAATATTATTAAATATACCAGCTAGCAAAAATTTGTTTAATTTTAAGAAAGCTATGTCTAATTTTTCCTTTAATATCCCTAACATTTTTGACAGATAATACACTGCAAAAAGTAAGCATCTTAATTTAAAATACATTTGTAGTAACTTTTAAGATGTTTCCGAAAAGTTAGCAAAAGTATCTTAAAATGCATTAGTTGTCTAAGATGGAAACTGAAATATAAGATACTTTAAACGTCTTAAAAGTGACTACAATGCATTTTAAGATGTTTCTTTTTACAGTATATTTATGTGCTCATGTTACAATTTCAATTGTTCTTTACTACCTCGTCCTCGAGATCAATTATTATGTAGTGATTATAGAACTTTAGAAAATACTAAAAGTTTGGAGAAAGTAATAAAAACTTGATGAAATAAATTCATAATTTCAAAAATAAACTGAAATTAAAAGAAATTTGATAATAATGGAGAAAAATTACAAAACGTGAAAATAATACACAATTGAAAACAAAATTTAAAAAATTGGCTAGATTAATACACAACAACAAAAAAATTAAATTGAAAAACTCAGAGATTCATTATAAAACTTTATAAGACTAATTGCAAATCGAAAAAATTCTAAAAAATAATTTAAAATTGCGAAAAATAGTTAATAATAAAAAAAAAATTTTAAAATGAGAACAATTAAAAAATTGAAGAAAATATCTACAAAATGACTAGTTTAATAAAGTACTAAAAAAAAATTGATTAAATAAAACAAAAACTTTAAATTTAAAGAAAATAATAAAAAATTGACAAATGAAGATAATTATAGCAATAATTGTTGGAAATAATTGCGTATTGAACAAATTGATTAAAAATCGACAGAAAAAATTAAAATTGCATAATTTTTTTCGGCAAAAAGCCGAAAATTATTTAATATAGAAGAAAACAATTAAAAACTGAAAAATGGAAGTAAAATTTAAAGAAAATAATTGACAATAATTGTCAATTATTGAAAGAAAATCAAAAAATGACTAGAATAATGCACAACTGAAAAAAATAATTGAAAACGTTGAAAAATAATTCTAAAACTTTAAGAGATTTTAAATAAAAAATTTTAAATATTGTAAGAAATAAGTAAAACATAAAGAAAATAATTAATAAATGAAAAATAACAAGAATAATTGCAAAATTGAAGATAATTTCTGAAAAACGACGAAAATAATTGACAATTGAAAACAAAATTCAAAAAATGGCTAGATTAATACACAACTGGAAAAAATAATTCAAAAAATCTAACTATAAATATTTAATTTAAAAAATAATTGAAAACTGGAAAATTAAGAAAATTATAGAAATAATTATTGGTAATAATTGCTAATTGAACAACTGGATTGAAAAAATTGAATCGAACAAAATAATTGAAATTGAGAAAAAAATTTTTAATTGAAGATTGGAAATGAAATTTTTAAAACATAATGAAGAACTAAACAGAATAATTGAACAATTGTACTTAAAATTAAAAAAGCATATTGATATTCGAAAAAATAATTGAAAATTGAAAAATGTGATTGAAATTTGAAGAAAATAATAAAAAATTAAAGAAATAAATTGTAATTTGAAATAATGGTTTATAATTGAGAAAAGTAAGGTTTTTTGAAATATTAAATAAACTTAATTTGAAAATTGTAGAATGACTTTAGAAAATAATTCATAACTTAAAGAGAGTTACAAAATAACGAGAATAATTTAATATTAAAGAAAATTTTTGAGAGGTGCGTAAAATAATTGACAATTAAAAAAGAAATTCGAAAACTGTGGAGAATAATCTACAACAGAACAAAATACCCGTGATTTGGATGACCATTACCGAACATCGTGTAGGTATTTGATCGGGTTGGTAAGGGACTTGTGGTTCCCATTACGGGATATCACAGGATTTCCGAGCTGACTCGGTCGGGTACTTGAATGGCGTTTGAGGTGGGGTTTCTGGACCCCCATCGGGCGCGTCCCCAGGTGGCGGATAGGGGAATGCCTCCTAGATATAGGTGGTACCGGGGAAATGAAATACCCGGCGCGGACCAAATCCAGAACACTAGTCCGATCGGCACCTTACAGGCAGTACACTGGGAGTGGGATTGATCGGGAAGTGCGTAATGAATGCAAGGGTCGGAACTTGCATTGCTACGGTCGAGTCCGTTCCGTCCGTGAATTCCGGGAACGGCTAAGCGTTTTGATTGGGCCTCAGGGAACTGGGGTAGGATCGCAGTATCCGAGGGTACACCCGCTCCCAATCAGGCGACCCGCCCTTTACGCACCAGGCGCTGGTAAAATCACAAATTATGGAGAAAACTATTGGACAATTTTTTAAGGATTTGGCAATGGAAGTAGAGTTCTGCCCTATCGAGTCAGAGTCGTCTGCTACGGAAACCGAAACGGTAGAAAAGGCCCCTCCTGAAAAGGCTTTTGGGCCGGATGATAGAGTTGAGCAAGTCTTCTCAAACTTGACCAGACCTCTTGGTAAAAATACCATGGAGGCAATTAGGGAAGCTCTTTTGGCCCAGAAACAAATGTGCGGTTTTTAGAACCGAAAGGGTCGAAAAACCAAAACACGGAGAAAGGAAACAAGGTGGGTCGCAAAGAGACGGCCCAAGAAAACGCTGCTTCTGAAAAACCGACAGGGAAAAGGCGAGCTGCCGAAACTCCCCCCGAAAAAGTGTTGAAAAAAGGAAAAAACTCGGAGTCGCCTGGGCAGCAACAAAGGCAAACTCCGAGACAAGAAAAGCCCGAAAGCCAGCAGTCCTCAAGGACAATGGCAGAGGTTGTCGCCAGCCAGGTTAATGAGGCCGGCCCTTCGAACAACCTCACAGGGGAAAGCAGTAAGGACGCGAAATTCGAGCTTTTCCGAAATAGAAGGAAAGAAGCTCGGGTGCGTCGAAAAGCTGCAAAGAAGAAAGCGGCGAAGGAGGCGGAGAAGGCAAAAAAAGGAAAAAGCGCCTATCCGGAAACTCCGAAACACCGAGGCCGTCAGGATTTCAGCAACGGACCCGCAATTCGTACAGTGAAATTCTGAAGGGCCTACAAAAATCCCTGAAGCCTGAGGACATGGGCACGGAGGTTATCAGGACTAGGAGAACTTTGAACAACGAAGTTCTCCTAATCGTGAAAAAACGAGTTCTAGAAATCAGAGACCTCGACGAAACCGCTTCGAAAGAAGACGTCATCGAGGCTCTGAACGAAAAGCTTGAATCATCCAATCCGGAGAGATCAGTCAGCGTCGTTTCACGTTTTCGAGGAACGAAATTAGCGCTGGTACGCCTGCCAGAAGCAGAGTACATTACTCTCATGAAGGCAGAGAAGATCCGGATTTGTTGGATAAACGCAGCCATTCGAGAACACGTGGAGGTACCCAGATGCCAAAGGTGCTTTGGGTTCGGGCATGCGACTAGGCTTTGCAAGGGCCCCGACAGAACGAAAAACTGTCGGAGATGCGGCAATACGGGTCACATTGCCAAGAGTTGCGAGGTCAGAGAACCCAGCTCTATAACTTGCAGCGATCTGGGGAAGAAGGACCTCACACACTGGGCGGGCAGTATAGCCTGTCCAATATACAAGGAGCAACTGCAGAAACTTAAACAGGCAAAAGCCTAAAGTTTCTGCAGGTTAACCTGCACACAGCAAAAAAGGCCTAAGACCTGATGCTGGTGACAGCCAGTCAGGAGCGGGTCGACGTTCTGTTTCTTAGTGAACAGAACAAAAGAAACGACCTCGCTCCCTCATCTTATAGGCCAATATGCCTGTTAAATACGATGGGCAAACTTCTGGAGGACCTAGCCAAGGAAGGAAAGGACAAATTGGGTCCGGGGAAGAAGAAGAGCTTCTGCGCTTTGGTAGCTATAGATATACGCAATGCGTTTAATACCGCTAAATGGGAAGATCTCATCAAGTCGATGAGAAACAAAGGAATACCGCCCTACCTGTTGCGGATAATGAATAATTATCTTAGCGATAGGTGGGTAACATACGAGGGAGACACCTGCACTCTGAAGGAAGAGATGCAACGAGGTGCCCCTCAAGGTTCGAGGATAGGACCATTCATATGGAACGTCTCCTATGATGACTTCTTGCGAATGGGTCTACCCGAAGGTGCGGTGATCATCGGCTTCGCGGACGACGCGTTGATCGTGTGCTCTGCCGAAACTGCAGAAGAGCTTGGAATCTTGGTGAACGAATGTCTGCGACGAACAAAGAGCTGGCTGGATGCCAGAGGTCTTCAAATGGCCTTGGACAAAACCGAAGCGCTCATGGACACAGACAGACGTGGTTACAAACTTCCCCGGATCGAAGTAGACGGATTCGAGGTCAAGTGGAGCACGCATATAAAGTATCTTGGTGTACAACTCGACAAGTTTCTGAATTTTAAGTACCACGTCGCTGTGGCTTCCGACAAAGCTGCAGAATGTGCACTAAACTTAGCCCGTATAATGCCGAACGTCGGTGGGCCTTTAGAAAAGAAAAGGAGATTGGTGGCGAGTGTGTTCCACTCAAAGCTGCTTTACGCAGCACCAGTGTGGGCTCCCTCCCTGCGAACAGATAGAAACAAGACCATCTTGGAGAAGATAATGTCCTTGCAAAGGATTATTACCAAGCGTATAATCTCTGCTTACAGGACAGTATCTGCGAGTGCTGCTCAGGTCCTTGCCAGCGTCCCGCCGGCAGATCTTTTGGCGCAAGAAAGGAAGACAATAGACCCAGCAAGGGCCAAATTCGCCGAGATGCGAGAAGCAGACTCGTCGAAAGATGGCAAGCAAGATGGAGCGGGAATGAGAAAGGTCGATGGACACATCGGCTTATACCTACACTCGCCACCTGGATAGATCGAAAACACGGAGTAGTCTCGTACTACCTCACCCAAGCGCTCTCAGGTCACGGGTGTTTCAACTCGTACCTGGAGCGCTTCAAAAGACGAGAAAGTTCAGAGTGTGCGTACTGACATTCCCCAAAGGATGACGCAGAGCACACACTCTTTACATGCACACGATGGAACAACGAAAGACGGGCCGTGTTCGCCGGTGTAAACTGCGAAGTTACACCGGAGAACATGGTCCTGTTAATGACTCATTCCAAAAAGAATTGGCGGCACATCGAGACCTTCATCCAACATGTTATGAGGGTTAAGGATCTCGATGGCCGCCAACAAGGGTAGTTCCCGCAGGTCGAGGGAAGATATCGCTTAGGCGATAGAGTCGGGACATAAGACCACTCCTGAAGGCGATACGTCAGTAAACTGGCTCTACCTGGGAGTGGTCTTAAGGTCCCCAAATAAGGGTGTGTTTTTAGCGGGTCGGCAGAACATCGCCAGCCCCGAATAACCCTGCAGTACGGGCTACAGGGTACCTGAGAGCTGGTTTTCACATCCTACGCACAAAAAAAAAACAGAACAAAATAATTAAAAAAGTTAAAGAATAATTATAAAATTTAAGGAGAATAGTTGTAAATTGAAAACGGTTAAAAAATTATAAAAAAAATTGTAGACTTATTTACACACTAATGTATATCACTTTCTTGAAATATTTATTTATTCTTTCTTGCAATTTTTTCTTTTTCAAACAATCTTTTTGGTAGATTATGTTTTATACTACTTTTCTGTATTTTTAAAAAATCTCTTAGGTAACTTTTATTTTTAATTTTTTTTTCTTTTTTTATGCATTTCATAATACTTTTTTTATTTTTTAGATTGTTTTTTAATTTTATTCATTTTACAAAAATTCATTCAGTTAATTTTATACAGTTTTAATTTAACAATATTTAGAAAAAATTCATTTACTTTTCCAGTGATTAATTTTATTTATTATTATAATTTGGAAGCTTTAAAATAAATTTTTTTTCATTTTTATGATTTTTAAAATATTTATTTGGTTTTCTGTCATTTGTCATAACTTATTATATTTTATAATTTTTAAAGATTTTTCTTTATTTATTTAGTTTTTCGTAAATTTGATCTTATAATAAATTTTCTTATTTGATTAGAATTTCTCTATTTCTTAGAAATATTGGTTTTTTCTTTAAAATTGTTTAATTGTTTTAACTTAATTCTTCATTAAAAAAAACTATTGCTTTTTGCTTGATTTTCAAAACAAACTTTTAAAGTATTTTTTTATCTTTAGTACCATTTTTCCTTTTTTGTTTACTAATTATCTTGTTTATTTTACAAATGATTCAGTTTGTGCAGAAACCGTACAAGTCCAGTTTTTTGGAAAATCACTTTTTTTTAAAAATATGTATCTTTAAATAAAGCTTTACGATCTAGTAAAGTATTACATAATTTACTAAACTCTAAACTCTTTAAAAAAAATAATCAAATTTTCTTTTTGTGCAGAAACAGCACAAGTCCATGCTTCCAAGTTGTGCACAAAGATGAGCAATGGATGAAATAATATTTAGTTGTGATATTCTTGACGTGTTTTAGACGTTGTTAAATAATTTATATTAAACAGTTTATTTTATAACACTGAGAATAAACTTTTTTTGAACCAATGCAAAAATGCATTGGAACAAGCATAAAATAGTTATTTATGACACAAGGACCTGAAATGGCACTTTATAGTACGAGTAAGTATCGTAATACGAGCCTAAGTCCAATCGCAGCCGAGGCGAAGTAGAGGTGGTGACGAGGCTTCACCGAACGTAGCCGAGGCGAAGCCGAGGTGAAGTGAAGATATGAAGCCGAGGCTCCACCGAAAAGTAGCCGAGGCTCTGATGTGGCTGTGGCGAGTTGTACGATACACGAGAACTTAAGTGCCGAAAGGGTCCAAGTGTCATATAACATTTTTTATCACACAAAAAACTGAGAATTCGAACCTAGGAAGAGGTGGTTATCGTAAAAAACGGCCTCAGGGGGCATTTCTAGGTGGGAGTAGGTCGACAGACTTAGAAATGCCCCCGGAGGGAGGCGAAACCCATGAACAGCCGTGACGTTTGGGCCAGTTTGGGCAGCTGTACCATAAAGTAAAGGTTAGCTGACCAGCATCAGCCAATCAGATTGCGAGTTCATTTACTTTACGGCCTAGGCCGTGAAATGAGCTCTTAAAGGTTTCCAAACAAGCCGTAAAATCTAACTTTTGATGTAAGTGTGATAAAAACGATTTTTTTCAGTGCAATCACTGTAAACATATTTTTATTCCTGTCAGAAGAAATCTTTTTTCTCAGTGAAATAAAATGCACTCAAAGCGAAGCAGAAAAGAATAATAATGAATTAAGTGATATTTGTTAAGAGAATGTTGAAGAAGGATTTTTAAAAAATGTTTATTATTTATAAAATGTTAATAAAAATTATCAAAATTAAAAAAGTTTAATAAATGTTACTAAACATTTAATAAAACTGTGATACTTCACTTGATTCAATAAATTGTCTATGTTTTTCATTTCATTTTAATTGAATTTGAACTCTTTTATTTATTATCAGACATTTTTGAGTTTTTTCGGTCTACTAAAGAGTGTTATCAATTTTTCTTTTTTTTTTTCAGGTATTACTTGTAAAATTTGAAAAAACCATAATTTTAATAGCACTTACGTAATCGAAATAGTTATCAAAATTTTTATCACTTGCATGCAATTGATAAATTTCCCAAAAGAGACTTAACCAAAAAATATATAAAGTACTTGTTCGCAACATCTTGTCGTATAGTTTGGAAAATAACTAACTCTTCACGCACAAGTGCTAGTTAAATTATTCTTTTATACAGAACAAACAGAAAAGAGTCTAAATCCTAATTATAATGTCTTTCTTTGATTTAATTCAATATCTTTATTACATTCAAACTGGATCAATTGGAAGTTTTTAGTTAAGTACATCTTTTCTATTTTAATAATTACGTAAGATAATAACAAATAATAAAACACGTGTCTCTGTTACATACTCTCAGTCTAATTTAGACAAACTTAACTAATTATCCATTGAAACCTGTGTGAAAAAGAAACTATTTGTATAAAGTACAGCTGAATACAGAAAAAGACTTTGAAAGCTGATAGAATATGTCTAATATCTTGTACTACATAATTCTATTGTGATTCTAAAAGTATATTGTTCCTTATAGATACAAAATCTAAAAAACATTGTATGCTAATAAGAAAAATCCCAAAGCTAAATTATATAGCATTAAACTTTGAAAATATTTCGTGACTAAGATCTTGAAAAATATATATTAAAAAAATCTTAGAAATTAATATTTAAAAAATCGAATATTTTATAATCATACACACTAAAAACAAGCGTCTTGCAATTTTCTTAAACTAAGACATTTGACGGACACTTGCAACACGTTTGTATTTAGAGTTTAATTTTAAAAAATAGTTTAAGTACTAGATTTATCAAACTTTTAATATTTTTTAGGTAATTGGAAAACTTATTAAAAAAAAAGAATTTTTAATGCAAAAAAATAGAAAAAACATGGATTATTTTACGAATTTTTTATCAAATATAAAAGTTATATAGGTCAATCGATTCGTTTTGAGAATATATATGTCAAAAATAAGAGGTCAAATATAAGATTAAAAAAAAAATGAGAATTGTCAAAAATATTTGATTTAAAAAAAAAAATTGTAATTTGATAAAATTAATTGAAAGCTGGAGTAAAAATTACTTTGTGGACAGTATTTTAAAATAGTTTGAGGAAAATAATTGAATGGTGAAAAAATTAATTAAAGTTTGAAGGACATAATTGGAAATTGAAGAAAAAAAATTCTAAAATGGCAAAAATAATAGAAATATGATGAAAATAATAATTGGAAAATGACAAAAATACTTCAATAATGATAAAAGTAATTTAAATTTGAATATAATAATTGCAAACTGACAAAAATAATTCAAACTTGGAAACAAATTGTATAATAACTAATTTGACAAAAAAATTTATTAAAAATCAAAAAATAACGTTCAAAATTGAAGAATTAAAAAGAAATAATTAAAATTTAAAGGGAACAATTTAAAAGTTTCAACAATAATTAAAGAATGACAAAAATAATGGAAATTAGAAAAAAATGAATTTGAGACTGATGTAAAAAATTAAAATTTTGAATACAATAATTAAGATATTGACGAAATAATTAAAATATTAAAAAACTAATTTAACATAGGCATAAATAATTGAAAAGAGGTAAAAAATTAAAGTTAAAAGATAATAATTGAAAAAAAAAATTAAAAACTAAAAAAAAATTTAAAAATGAAAAAGTAATTAAAGTTTTGAACAGATTAGTATATTCTTGTGTGAATAATAGATTAATTTTTCTTTTTCATATGTAAAATTTGTATTCTTTTTAATAATTACATGTAGCTGAAACATATTTATGATTTGATAATACAATTGTTCAAATTAAAAGAGTACAGAAAATTCCGTGTTCATAATAAAATCTTGTTTTATCAGCCACACCTGCCTTATTGATTTACAAGCTCGGCGAAAAAAGAAGATATTCAGAATTAACATTTAGGCTTTATAATCACTAAGATTCCCATAAATTTCAAAATATTCTTTAGTATTTTCAAATAATCTTCAAAATTCTGAATAATTTTATATTTTTCTCGGTGTTTCTTTAAACACTATAACAGAGACTTTACAGTGACAATGAATAATATTTTAGGGTAAACCGGGGGACTGAATATATAAAAATAGGGGGCTTTTAGGGTACTTTAAAAAGTTAATAAATAAAGATAAATAAATGATATATCCTAATTAATTTGCAAAACAAAAACAGTTTCTAGTGCAAATTTTAAAAGAGTTACGACATTTCTTGTAATATTTTTAAATTATTAACTTTTATGATAAAAATCATTTTATTCATAAATACGTACATGAAACAATATAAGACTTCATAGTCAGAATTGTGGAACTACTAATTATAAAATGAATAAAAACATCTTTAAACGTAAGAAGTATAAAAACAATTTTTTTGTTTCTTATTTTTTTAAAGCTAAATAATTCTCAAAAGAATGAAAATTTGAATGGACTGAAATTAGATTGTAATAAAATTTGAATAGATTGAAATTCTGATAAAATTAGGACTGAGCTATTAGTTAATTTGAATCAAATAATATTTAAAGTGATAAAATAAAAAAAGAAAAATAAACAAAGCAATATATTAAAAAATGGGAGAAAATCTTCCAAAAAAAGTTGAACAAACAATAAAAAAATTAGAAAAATATGAAAATACCGAAAAATGAACAATAAAATAAAAAATAGTAAGAATAAAGTAAGAAAATGTAAAAATTGTATAAACAGAAAGATTAATTCCTTTAAAAATGAAAAAATTTAGAAAATTATTAACAAATTGAAGAAAACTTGAAATTTATTATGTAAATAAATTTAAAGAAATAATTGAAACAATTTTTGAACAATTTTAACAACAAAAAATTGATTAGAAAATATTATAGAAACTAAAAATCTGATGAAAAGATAAGTAAATTTGAGACAAAATGTAAATCAAATTGTATAAATTTACATAAAAACGAGTTAATCTAAAAGTAATCAAAGAAATGAAAAAAATTGTACTTCTCTCCCCCTTTAAAACATGAAAATAAATAAGAAAACCAATAAAGAAATTAATAAATTTTTCGAAATGTTATAAAAAAAAAATTATATAAAATAACCTGAAATACTCTCCGTAAAAAGAAAAAAATCTACAACAAAAGAATGTCAGAAGCCAATAAAATAAAAATCTTCAAAAAGTGATTAGCATTAAGAAATTGTATAAAAATACAAATAATAATAATAATAAATTACTGACATTTTTTTTTTTATTATAAGATACCTAGTATAAGAAAAAATTTAAATTTTTGATCAAATGATATGTATAGAACTTAAAATATTAAAGAAATAGAAACATGATTATGAAATTGGAAATTCATTATTAATTAGTCAAACAAACAATATACAGTTTTCGAGGACTCTAATAATATAGATAAATACACAATTGTTAAAAATAATCTAAAAAATTAAACAATATACATTCAATTTAAACTAAAAAATTGAAAAATTAAAAAAATTTTAGAAATAATTGCTGAAACCAATTGCAAATTAAACAACTGGATTGAAAATCAAACAAAACAAAAATAGAAATTGACAAAAATGATTGAAAACTTCAGAAAATAATAAAAATTTGAAGAAAATAATAAAAACTTCAAGAAATAAATTTATAGTTTAAAAATTAAACTGAAATTAAAAAAAAATTGAGAATAATGGAGAAAAATTACAAAACGTGAAAATAATTCACAATTGAAAACAAAATTCGAAAAACGGCAAGATTAATACACAACCAAAAAAAAAAAAACTGCAAAACTCAAAGAATCATTATCAAACTTTAACAGACTTGTAAATTGAAGAAAATGTAGGAAATAATTTCAAATTGCGAAAAATAGTTAATAATTAAAAAAAATAATTGAAAAATGATAACAATTAAAAAATTGAAGAAAACATCTACGAAATGACTAGATTAATAGACTACTAAAAAAAAATTGATAAAATATAGCAAAAATATAAAATTTAAAGAATATAATTAAAAATTGAAAAATGAAGAAAATTAAAAGATTCATTGCTGGAAATAAATTGCGCAATGAACGAATGGATTGAAAATCGACAAAAATAATTGAAAATTGAAAATTTAAATTCAAATTTGAAGAATGTAATTAAAAATTGAAAAAAGTATTTGAAAAAGCCAAAAGTTATTGAATATAGAATAAAACAATTAAAAACTGTAAAATGGAATTGAAAGTTGAAGAAAAAATCTAGAATTAAAGAAAATAAAATTTTGAAATTAACGAATCTTACTGATAATGGAGAAAAATAATTGGCGAAAGGCGAGGATTTTAAAATATTAAAGAAAATAATTGACAATTGAAAAAAAAACCAAAAAATGACTGGAATAATGCACAACTGAAAAAAATAATTGAAAACGTTGAAAAATAATTCTAAAATTTTATGAGAATAAATAAAAATTTGCAATATTGTAAGAAATAACTAAAAATTAAAGAAAATAATTAATAAATAAAAAGAATAATTGGAAAATAACAAGAATAATAGCAAAATTCAAGTTAATTTCTTAAAAATGAAGAAAATAACTGACAATTGAAAACAAAATTCGAAAAATGGCAAAATTAATACACAACTGGAAAAAACAAATTTAAAAAAAAAACTATAAATATTTAATTTAAAAAATAATTGAAAATTAAAAAAAATAATAGAAATAATTATTGTGAATAGTTGCTAATTGAAAAACTGGATTGAAAAGTAATGAATCCAACAAAATAATTGAAATTGAGGTCAAAATTTAAAATTGAAGAATGGAAATGAAATTTTTAATACATAATTAAGAACTGAAGAATATTGATTAATTTTTTCCTTATCATTTCTTATTGATTAAGGAGAACTAAAATATTGATTGTCAAGAAACATCAAACTTTTTTTTTGGTCAAACGATCATTTAATCAATATTGAAATATGAAATCAATATGAAATATTGATATTCGAAAATATAATTGAAAATTGAAATATGTGATTGAAATTTGAAGAATATAAGTCAAACATTGAAGAAATAAATTGAAATTTGAAATAATGGTTTATAATTGAAAAAAGTCAAGTTTTTTGGAATATTGAATAAACTTAATTGAAAATTGTAGAATGGAATTGATTTTAGAAAATAATTGATAATATAAAGAAAATTACAAATTGAATTAATTGAGAAATGCGCAAAGTAATTTACAATTGAAAAAGAAATTTGAAAACTGTAGAGAATAATCTACAACAGAACAAAATAATTACAGAGAGATAATTAAAAAAGTTAAAGAATAATTATAAAATTTAAGAAGAGTAATTGTAAACTGTGGACGGTTGGAAATGAATAAAAATTATAGAAAAAATTGTAGACTTATTTACATACTAATTTTGAGAATTATTCCAAAAGAATGAAAATAATTATAAAAATTGCAGAAGATAATAGAAAAAGTACAGAACTTATTTTTAAGTAAAAGAAAATAATTGAAAAATCGTTTAAAAAATTGGAAATTAAAGTCAATAATCTAAATTTTAGATCATAATTAAAATTTTAGGGAATTGATTTAAAAATAATTGAAATTATTAAAATATGGGGAAAATAATTGCAATATAATAAAAAGAAATGAACATTGAACAAAATAATTGGAAATTTAGGTATGTATTTGAAAGTTGAGGATATTTATTCAGAAATAATGAAAATAATGGAAAATTATGATAATAATTGCAAATTGAAAATAATAGTGTTAATTAAAAAAATTAATCTAAATTTGTGATACATAATATAAAATTTAGCAATAAATAATTAAATTGTTTTATTGTCGAAGAGAATATAATTAAAATTAAAAAAGTTATTGAATAATAATCAATGACTTATTAGTAATAAAAATTAATTGTAAGACAAAATTTAAACAAACTTGATTCAGAGAGACCTTCTTAATATTGACCGCCATTTGGGATCTTAAAAAAAAGGTATTTTAAAAAAGTTGATAATAAACCATACAATTACACAAATGCAAGTAAAGGTAGTTTTATTTTGAAAAATTTTAATATAGAAAATTTGGAAATAATATATTTACAGAAAGAACTTTCACAATATTGTTTCTACATATTATGAACTAAAAATCTAATGGACATTTTAGGCATGACAGTCGTATGTCACAACAATAATTTATGACACTTAAAAATCTTTATTTATCGATAATATAATCGAACAGTGAATACCAACCATTAGTCGTAGAAGGTGATAAAATTTACAAATATACATGTGTAATCTTTGCAATCTCTTATTTCGAGTTTTCTCGAAAAATATTTTTATCTACATGTCACGAGAGTGCAATAAAATTCAATTGTTCTTAATTTAAGTAATACATATTGTTACAATTTTTATTCTCTGAATCTGAATTAGTAATAAATCAGTCCCTACTTAAAATTAGTGAAAATTCTTACTAATTTTTAAAAGAATTTCACTAATTAAGATTATAAATAATTTATACAATATAAATATTTTTATACACAAATTATTAGTTTTCTGTTGTTTATAATTTATTGCTTTTTTTTGTAAGTTTCAATATAAAGTGATTATTGATAATTAGCTGAAGTTTTCACTAAATTAGATTTAGATTTATAGAATTCAGATTTAGAGAGTAGTCGTTCATTTTACAATTAGCGAATTTTTAACTAAATTTTATACAAATTCATAATAATTTTTAAATTAATTCTTGAAAATAATTTTAAACATCGATTTTTTAAATAATAATAATTAAGAACAAGAATAATTAGAATAAATATTTATTATGCGATTTAAATAGAATAAAAAACAACTCGAGAGAAAAAATAATAAAAATCAATGTTTAACGTTTTATGAATAAAATTGCACTTTTTCGACATTGACGTACAAAAATTGACTAAAGTAACTAGTCCTACTAAAATTCTAGTTGAATACCGACTGATAAATGATTGAATTAATACAAATTCAACAATGATTTCTTCGAGTCTCGTGCTCTGTACATTTATTTATCTGACTAAATTAACTCTTTCACTGTTGACTTTTAATTTAAACATAAGCAAAAAATTTCAACAGTAGTGAAAGCGCTTTTTTAAAAAAAAAAAAAACTTTTATAAATAATACCAAGTATATTTACGTTCGTATCGATTGTGCATTTGAGCAATAGGACGAACCTTAACTAATACAAAAATTACAAATACCGTAACCTATTCTTAAAAATTAATACATAGATGAGTTGTACTTCGAATTTTTCATTTCTATAAAAGTTCGAGGTAAGAAGTACAAACTACATGACTACAAATTTTCATAAAACAGTTTTAAAACATGCTAGGTTTCTAAACAAAATTACTAAATTATCTCGCTTAGACTTCGGGGCAAGGAGTAACAAGAATCTTTCATAAAGTTAAACCAAATTAATCTCAGAAACACACGAGTATTTTTATTGTTCAAGAATCTCAATGGAAATGCATTTTCTGTCAGTCCACATTTACGGTTTGTTTAGAATTAATTGTCATGTTTATTTTTTTTTATAAAAATTAATAATTGCAAAAGTAGGTAATCATTTTGGATAGTTTCAATAAGCGCATATCACCTTTTTGAAATTCCGTATAATTGATTATTTTTATGCGTTAATTACGAAAATCATGATTAAAATTAGCGCAAAATTAATTATCGTAGTAAAAATTATACAATTAAAATCATAATGCCAACTTATTCTATGCATCTCACATTTTAAAACACATTTTTGATAGAAATCCTACTTGCTCGCGTTCTCAAAATAATCCAAAAAAGTGTAAACGTTTAAACAAATTAATAAAAAAAACTTAATTTTTTTAAAACTATTTACTCCAACCGATTCTATGAGAAAAAATGAAAATTTTTTGTATAAAACATTTTTTTTTGTATCGGTTGTACTTTGTTAATAAAATGCTTGTAAGCAAATAATAGTTAATTATTCATATAACGATTTTATAAACAAACAACTGGTAAAAAAAGGTCCATAAAAATTATTCAGTTTGTTTTCATAGAATCAATTATCATAAATAAATTTTAAAAAGTTAAATTTTTTAATAATAATTTACAAGTTTCTTTTATTCATTTATTCTTTCATTCTATCCACACATGAAGTTTGTCACTAGACGATTTCTTTTTGTTTAAAATTTTTAAAGCAAATTTTACCATTTCAAAATTTTAAGAAATTTAAATTTTCTTAAATTTTAAATTTATAGCAATTTTAATGTCTTTAATTTTCAGGTAATTTGAGTTTAAATTTAATTTAGGTCGATCATCGATTAACAATTCAATGAATCGAATCGAAGTGATTTAAAAATTTCTTTAATTTTTAATAATTCTTTTCTATCATGATTTTAATTACTTAAACTACAATTTTCAACTATTTTTATCATTTTTCAATTATTTTCTGCAATTTTTTTCAAAGACTTTTTCAATTTTAATTATTTTCTCTTCGACAGTAAAACAATTTCATTATTTATTGCTAAATTTTATATTATTTATGGCAATTTTAAATTAATTTTTTAAATTTACCATTATTATTTTCATTTTGCAATTATAATCCTCAAGTTTTAAGTATTTTCATTATTTCTAAATTAATAACCACCATTTTCCAATCTATATCTCAATTTTCAGTCATTATCTCAAATTAGATTATTGTCTTTAATTTTCCATTTTAATAAACGATTTTTAAATATTTTCTTCTGTTAAAAAATAAATTCCGTAATTTTTTTAAAATATTTTCTCCAATTTCTAATTATTTTCATCATATTTCAATTATTGTTATCGTTTTTAAATTATTTTCCTCAATTTTCAATTATTATTTTCTTTTTGTGGGATTATTTTTTAAGATTTTGAAGTATTTATCTCAAAATTTCAATTATTTTGTTTATTAAAAAAATTCAGCAATTTTTTTAATTATTTATTTCAAATTTCATTAATTTTTTTTCAACTTATCATTGGTTTTTATAATATCTCAATTGTTTTCTTCAAATTTCAAAATTTAAAATCATTTTATAATTATTTCCCCCAATTTTTAATTGTTCTTATTTTTTTAAATTAGTTTCTAAGATTTTTAAATATTGGTCTCAAATCTCCCATTATTTTCTTCAATTCTGAATTATTTTCCATTTTTTCATAATTTCCAAAAAGTTTTTAATTATTTATATAAAATTTCCATTATTTTATTTCATTTTCAATTATATCTATGCTTTTTTTGTATTTTATGTACCTTCTGTATGATTTGCAATTATTTGTCTTAAATTAAAAATTGTTCGCTTTTATGTTAAATTAAGTTTATCTTTTTTCATTTATTTTCTTTAATATCCAATTATTCTCTTCTTCTTTTAGTAAACTTCTAAAAGTTTGAGTATATACTGAAATTTTCTTTAACTTTCCTGTATTTAAAATATATTATTTAATTTTTTCAATTAATTTCTCCAACTTAAATTATTTGCTTCAATTTTAAATTATTCATATTACTCATAATATTTTTTCATTATTTTCTTCAATTTTTAATCACTTTCATTATTTCTGAATTAATAACTTGATTTTTCCAATATATATCTGAATTTTCAATTATTTTGTTCAATATTAATTTATTTTTATCATTTTTCAATATTTTTCTCCATCTTTTAATAATTTAAATTTTTTTTCAATTACCAAATTTTCGAAATTTTCATTCATTACCTCTAATTTAGATTATTGTCTTCAATTTTCAATTTTCATAAACGATTTTCAATTATTTTATTTTCTTAAAAAATAAATTCTGTAATTTTTTTTATTATTTTCTCTATTTTTTAATTATTTTCATCATATTTCAATTATTTTTAAAAATTTTAAATTATGTTTATCGTTTTTAAAATATTTACCTTAATTTTTAATTATTATTCTCATTTTGTTAATTTATTTTTTAAGATTTTTAAGTATTTATCTCAAATTTCAATAATATTCTTTAATTTATCATTATTTTCATTGGTTTGCATAATTTCCAAAAGTTTTTATTCGTTATTATTAACTGCAATTATTTTTAGCTGTTCTAAGTTTTTAATTATTATCATTTTTTTCAAATAGTTTCTCAGATTTTGAAGTATTTTTCTTAAATTTCAATTACTTTTCTTTATTTAAAAAAAAATTCTGCAATTTTTTCAATTATTATTTATTTATTATTTATTTATTAAAAAAAAAAAATCTGTAATTTTTTCAATTAATTTCTCAAATTTTAATTATTTTCTTCAATTTTAGATTATTCATATTATTTTTTCATTATTTTGTTCAATTTTTAATCATTTTCATTATTTCTGAATCAATTTCCTGAATTTTTAATTATTTATCTCAATTTCAATCATTTTTCTAATTTTCAATTATTTTTTCCAATTTTTCAATATTCTATTTCTTTCAATTTATTTATAAGATTTTCAAGTATTTTTCTCAAATTTAAATTATTTTCTTCAATTTTAAAACATTTCTATGATTCTTTAAATTACCTTCGACAATTTTTAATTGTTTTCATTTTTTTTTCGGTAAATTTGCAAAATTTACAATTATGTTTTAAAATTCCAACTATTTTTTGCAATTTTTTTAATTCTAAAATTTTATCAATTTTGTCGTATGTAAATAAAACTTGTTTTATCTATTTTTTTTTAAATATTGTATTTAAAATACTTATAATTTTTTATATCATAAGGTGTAGAAACTAATCGCGTGTTGTTTAATCTAATTTTTTAATAATTTGTTTAAACAAGTATTGTCTAAATAATTGAAAATTGAAAATAAGAAATAGAGATAAATATTTTTTTATTTGCCTATGAATCCCATGCTTAGTTTGAACCTAATATGGTTAGTTTCGTCTCGATATTTTAATGAGTTAACTAAATGTCTGAGAATGATTAAAAACTGTTTTTGGATTTTTTCAAGAACCCGAGTAAATAGGATTTCAGTCAAAAAAGAGTTTTAAAGAGTAAGATGCATAGAATAAGATAAAAAAAAGCAGTTTTCTTTGACATTTTTATGAAACTTGTTGGCTCTTGAGGATCGACATCTTACTGTTGACATGTGTTTTTTTTACATTTTTTTCGGAAAATATTCATTTTAACAAAAAGCTATATAGAATATAAAATTTGTATTTTGATAAGATCTACAACTTTTGTTCAGTAACATTTTTCAAAAGTGTTCCTAGTTTACGAGAAAAATGCAAAAAAAAACATAATGTTTGGGTGCGTTTTTATGAATTTTTATGATAATTAAATTTGCGCAATTTTTTTTAACGATTTTCGTAATCAGAGGATAAAAATACATAAGTATAGTAAATTTCATAGCAATCGAAGATTTGCGCTATTTGGAAGTGTTTTTATATCTCCTAAATGATATGTAAATAGACCACAGAAAAATTGTAGCTTACGACAGTAGAGAGCTATGAATCGACGATCTTGATCGTTTTAATAAAAATAAATTTTCTAAACCTTTGGAATTTTCGTCACCATATAAATTCTTACAAAAATATACATATTTTGTTAAAAATTCCATCACATTCATTGTAATTGTTCCCTACACGATTGTCAGTTGATTTTAATCTCGATGCATAAATTTCTCATTAAATTCTAGCAGTCTGACTTTTCAAACGATTCGGTCACTTTCTTATAGTTATTTCTTCACTACGATGGACCAAAATAATCACGTCTTATCTTGAGCGTGAGAAGTTCGTACTCTCTTGATATGATATCAATGTACAAATTGTCGTACGATCTTCATAGATAAAACATTTATTAAAAAGTCCACCAACCTTCCAAAATTTTAAACGCTGTTTGAAGTCGATACGACTCGTTGAGCTGATCTACTCAATACCGATCAGCAGCTCACATTAATTTTAATAAATGTGAATCCTTGTACGAACAAATGAGAATTATGGCAAAGCTTAAGAGACGAGCAGGCTGTTGAAGAACGAAGCCATACAATAAAATATAAATACCTTATGACTAAACAGTTTGTAGGATTCACGAGTTACAAAAAACAATGTATCGCTTCCATTTTTCTCATGAGAAAACAAATTTAAAATGTCTATCGAGTTCTAAATCGACTATAATGGTCACCAGAAAATTCTCACGGTACACTCGGGATTTCTGTAGTCGTGCCTACAACTCTGTGTTGACTCGTCGAAATGAGTTCCTTGCTCACAAACAAATTTAAAATCAAGGACCTGTGTCGACGTGAATCCTGGCGAACAGTAGTGAAACAATCGACAATCCCTTTTGTCCCCGTAGAAACGATACATTTCCTTCCCGAGACAATTGAATCCTTGATGGGATCCATTTAATGGTTCTTTCTTTATTGTTCGTTTGGATGATTTTTGAAGTGTTGATGTTCTAAGGAGAGTTATTTCGGGTTTTGTCGACTCAGAATTGGGCTCTAATTCTGATTTGGAAATTGATGGTGTTACTTTATCGAAAGGAGCAGTTGTTGTGGGTTTTTCCATTGATTTAACAGATTTCTTAGTTGATTGTTCACTTTTCATTGAAGTTGTTGATAACCTAATTGTGGAATTTTCTATCGTTGAAGAAGTTGATGATTCCTTTCGTGAATCTTTTTCCTCTTCTGTTTTAATCTCCTGTACATTATTTGTGTCTGTTTTCAAATGTTCTGTTTCATTATTCTGTGCTTCAACTTCTTCGATTTGATGTTCGGTTTCCTTATTTTCATGTTGTAGGTTAGTGGTTTCATCTTTGTGTTTCGTTTGGTTTATCTCATCTTGATGTTTCCTATTCTCTTCCTCGTGTTTTTGTCTGTTTATCTCATCTTCGTGGTTCCTTTTCTTCACCTCATCTTCGTGCATCTTTTTCTTTATCTCGTCTTCGTGGTTTCTTTTTATCTCATCATCATGATTTCTACTTTTTATCTCATCTTCATGTTTCTTGTCTAACTCATCTTCAATTTGTTTTTCATCAACCCTATCCCCGTTTTCATTTTCATCTCCAACCTGTTCACTCTTATTCTCGACTTTATCATCATTTTCCGAATCAATGCCAGATGGAGCTGTTTCCGACACAGATTCTAAATCCTCTTTGATCTCCTTCTGGGATTTTGAAGTTTCTGATGTCGCCAAAGGCTCTAGAGTTACTTTTAAAAGATCCTTGTCATACCTCATAGTACTGGAAGTTAGTATGTTTTCAATGACTGACTTTCTCGCTTCTAGAAGCTTTTTCCTAATGGTCGGTTTTGGAGCAAGTTCGTTGTAGGATTTTATAGGTTTTGCAGGTCGTGGATGTACAAGAGAAATTCTCCTCTTGATAACAACAGGAAGTGGAGTAGTGGAGGGTGGAATGTACAAGTAACTTTTTCTACCTGTCAAAGATTTAAATAATTTAGGAGGTGTTGTTCGAGCTGTTGGTCTTGTTGTAGTCCTTGTTACCCTATTCGTTCTATATGTAGAAGTAGTTGTTACATCAGCATTTGTTTCCTGATCTTGGATCTTATCTACCTTCGTTTTAGTTGCATCTAACTTGGTTGTATCTAAATTAGTACCATCTCCACTTTTAACAGCTTTTGTTCCCTCACCCTGTTCTATTGGATCCTTAAAAACAATATTCTGTTCCTGCATCTCCGTCATCTTTTGCTTCCCGGATTTATCCAGATTTGTCCCCTTCTTCCGATTTTCATAATTTTGCGACTCGTAATTATCATCAACATAATCCTGCATGTCTTTTAATGAACTTTGCTTCTGGTCCTTCATAGGATTGTCTTTATACGAAACTGTTGTTTCGTCCATTCTCTCCTCCCGTGGTATTTCGTCGGTGAATTTTAAAACACCTTCGGTCTTAGCTTCTACCGGATCTAGTGGTGTTTTTGCAGAATTCTTTTCAGACGTTTTACTCGGAGTAGAAGATGCTACATCATCAGTAGATGTTACAGCTTCAGTAGTTGTTAATTCCTCATTAGGTGTTAGTTGCTCATTAGATGTTACTTCCTCATTGGATATCCCTTCCTCGGTAGATGTCACTTCCTCAGTAGATGTTATATCTTCTGTTACATCTTCTGTTGTAAGATCTTCTGCAGACGTTGTCACATCGTCAAGATTCCTAGAATCTTCCGTGTAATCTTCTTCAGGGACTTCTGACTGTGAATCGTCAATTGGTTCCTTGGAAGTCGGATAATCTGCGGACAAGTCAAATTCATCCTCACGACTGGATAATGTGGATTCTTCTCGAGAATCATAATCCAGCTCTTCATCCCTGAATCTTCTGCCTTTATCTCTTCTGCGACTGGATCTTTGAGGAGGATCATCATACTTGAGTCCTTTATTCCTTCTCCCTTTGGTCCTTTGGCTTCTATCGTGCTCAAGTTCATCTTCGTAAAAATCATCCTCCGCAGATGTACTTTTAAATTCTTCCGAGTAATAATCCTCACTTGGATATTCCTCTGATTCAGGTTCTAATAAAATTGGTTTCTTTCTTCTCCTCCCGTCCTGATAGACCCTTCCTCTGTCTCTATTAAGATCAGTCTGTCTGCCTCGTGAAGAAGGTCGTCGACTAGAAGAGCTTCTTGAAGAAGGAAGATAATCAGTTTCATAATCACTCAATCGGCTTCTACTTTGAGAATGTGGCTTTCTTCTTCTACTATTCGGTTTTCGTCGTTCTAATCTAGGCTCTTCGTAATCTTCAAAATCCTCATCTTCATCATAATCTGAATCCGCATTAGGTCTACTTTTAACTAAATTTTTTCGTCTAGATTTATTCGATACTCGTACCTCAACTTCTTCTTCATAATGTTTACGTCTTTCCGATTTCTTAGGTCTATCTTCTAAATACTCACTGCTTTCCGAAGATTTAGATTTCTTTCGGTTTGATGATGATTTTGTTTCCAACAACTCTTCAGATTCTTTTTTTAAAGCCGCATTAGGTAGAACGGGATCTTTGGATGCAGACTTCTCTGATTCTGATTTTGTATCCAATTTGCTTTCTTCAACAGCTGATCCTAACCTGTCAAATGGTTCATCCGACTTTAAATTCAATATTGGATTTAAATCGAGAACTTCCGTAAACTTTTTCCTTCCTTCGTCGTGATTTTTAAAAGCTAATGTATCTTGCAGATTTCTATTTGGTAATTTGTTGTTATTGTGGTCTAACTTTTGAGAAATGGTGGTTATTTCAATATTTTGAGCTTTAGTAGTAGCTACTTTTGGAATCCTGGTTGTTGCAACTTTTGGAGTTTTGGTAGTTGTTGATTCAACTCTTGGTGCTTTAGTGGTTGTTATTTCAACTTTTGGTGATTTAGTAGTTGTTGATTCAACTCTTGGTGCTTTAGTAGTTATTTCAATTTTCGGTGTTTTAGTAGTTGTTACATCAACTCTCGGTATTTTGGTAGTCGTTCTTTCAACTTTATTAATTTTAGTAGTCGTTACTTCAATTTTCGGAATCTTGGTAGTCGTCATTTCAACATTTGGAGCTTTAGTAGTAACGAACTCAACTCTTGGAGCTTTTCTAGTTGTAGGTATTTCAAGTTTCGGAATCTTCGTAGTAGTTATTTCAACTCTTGGAGTTCCAGCGGTTGTGAATATTTCTTCTGTATATAATTCATCCGGATCGTAAACATACTCCTCTATTTCCGGCTCTTCGGTAGTAATACTTTTAACTGTAGCAGTCATTTCAGTTTGAACGTTTTTATCCTTATAATTCTTATTAGAAAGTTCTTCCTCATTATCGTAATATTCAATCTCCAACGTTTTCGACTCAACAGCCGGTGTTTTAACAATTTCAGAAGGCTTCCTGTTCTTGGAATGATCATTGGGAATTTCTTCCTGATTATCGTAGTATTCGATCTCCGAGTTTTTAAAGTCAAAAGGAGCAACTGTAGAAGTTGGTGAATTTATTTTATCTTTCTGCCGATCATTAGAAATCTCAACAAAACTATCGTCATATTCAGTTTCTGCATACCTTGTATTCACCACAGGATTAATGTTCTTAGATGTCGTTTTATCTTTTGATTCTCCGTTCAACCAATCTTCTGGAGATTCTTTATGATTTCTCGTAACATGACTCTTATCTCTGTCAGTATCCCTAGAATTAACCACCGACGATTTTGTATCATCATCTAAATAATCCGCCTGAGCGTTATCATTTCTCAATCCAGATCCAAAATTTCTAGAAATCTCCTCAGAATTCAGTTTAGCTGTGAAGGGACTTGGTTCACTCAGACTTTCGTAATCTGCAGCATCATTAAAATCAGTCGCAAAGAAAATATTTTTAAGCTTTCTCAAATTTCGAACAATTGAAGAGACTTCCGTGTCATTAGAAGTATCCTCTATTGGTTTTTGAAAGTAGCGACTTTTTGCCGTGTCTCGTTTATGTCGATGAAAAATTATCCTTCTATTTGGCGATCTTGACGATCTGCTGCTAACAACGATTCTTTGATTGCTGTGAATCTTTGGTACGTCCCGATAAAAGGGATCGAAGGATTCGTCACCTTCTTTGTAGTCGTCATAACTCGTGGGAATGGTCGGAAGTGGAAGGGTTATTAGCTGACTTGTGTTAAGAGGTCGACCAGACTCGTCACTGACACTTGCCTTGGCAGTGACAATCACCCTAGATTGAGATGGTAAAAGTGGAGGTGGATTTTGTACAATTTTTTGAATGTCCGGTGGTGACAAATTAATCGTTACTTGTCGAGGTTTGAGATTTGGTATGGCTGGCAATGGTGGCACGTGAATGTGTTGCTGCATTATTCGCTGACTCGATGATTTCAGTGGCTTCGATGATGTTCTAGAGGTAGGATAGAATGTTCTCGAAGTCGTCTGTATCGTCGATTGAGTCGGCAGAAAATTCACAGATATCCTGTGATGCTGAGATGTCTGACTCGTTTTGGTCTGAATCACCGATCTGGGCGGCTCCTGCTGAGGGACTGGAGATATCGTCAACTTCGAAACCTAAAAGAATAACAAATTTTGAATATGTTTTAGTGATGTAATTTTATTTTTATTTGGTATAGGGTTTTAGGAGTGTAGCGAGTTACTAATAGTTTAAATTTTACGCTTAACTCGAAACGCGAAACTCTTATTTAGACTTTTCACCCCGAAATGAAACACAAAAATCCAACTATGGACCAAAGGGGAGATCCTCCAAATCCACGAATCAGTGTAGAATCCGACTGAGACACGAAATTGGAAAGATTTGCACTTACCAACGGCTTTCCGCTGAAAATAGCACCACTTGTTGCTAGCCTCGGCAACGCAGGAAAACAAATTTCCACAAAACTCTACAGAATTGTTTCCAAGGAAAAAACAAAACACACGTTTCAACAGTCTATTTTACTTTATTTTCACCACTCACCCTCTTACACTAAGAATTTCACCCATTAATAATTATGAACTCTAAACTCAATTCTCAACTTTACCGAGCGCGTGGTCTCAACTAAAGATTAATTGAACAATCAATGATGGCCGTGACTTAGTCCCGAAATTGATCAGCCGGTCGATCCTCTCTTCCTACGATCTTCTTCCTATCTCCGTCCTTGTCCCTCAGTCCTGTAATTGGTCCCTTGATCCAAGAATCCGAAAACCTACGAAAACGCTCGGAAAACGAAGCTGACCTCACGCAACTCATTATTCATTGGACACTCAAGCCAACGACCAAAACCACATGCAGAAACGAATAAGAGAAACGATAGAATTCAAAGACTAAAGAGAAAAGAAATACTCTTTACAGACTTGAATATCCTAACTCTAAATTATATATTAAAATTAACTAAGTAACGATCCACAACGTTACAGGAGTTATGAGGTTCTAGAGGTAGTGGGAATCTTAATCTGTCATAAAATCTTCAATTGAGTTTAAGGCTCCTATTGAGGTAGGAGTACCCCTATTTAGTGGCCATGCCTGCCCTCCTTCTCTCTCTATCGGATGGATCTCGGATCGTTAGTAGGAGCTCTCCCACCCTTTTGTTTGGTCAGCGAGGGCCTGATGTGATGAGTCAGTTCCGTTACGACCTTTATACAGTCCACATCGAGCGTGTTTACCCGTGCATTTCCAGACGGTTTCGTAACTGGTTCTTCAACTGTTTATAACGGTTTATAATTGTGACGTATTCTCAACGGTGTAATAAAATTAAACTATATTACTTGAAATCTAAAAGTGCTGTGAATTTTTGTGAAGTACCACCATCCATCATTTCTAACAGAGGGACAGGTAGAAGGTAGTTACGTGATTCTAGAGGTAGAAGATAGTTACGTGGTTCTAAAGGTAGAAGATAGTTACGTGGTTTTTGAGGTAGGAGGGAATTGCGGTTCTAGAAGTAGAAGCACGTTATATGAGGTCAAGCTTTCTGATTCAGCGGCGGCTCCGAAATGTTTTTAAACAATAGGGAGTGATATATAAAAAGGAAGGGGAAGATATTAAAATTATAAAATATTTAATAAATTACAAAAAAACTCACTTTTCCTTTATTCGTTGACTGTAGAGGCTCTAGTCTCCTTCTTTCCTCATGTTCGACATGTTCAATTTGTTCATCCTCGTCTTGTTCATCTTGCTCATCCTGCTCATCACGCTCATCTTGCTCATTATCATTATCCTGATACTCAGAAGTTTCCCTAGGATTATTACTATGAACCGAGTATTGCTCGGTGGTACTAACAATTCCATGATTATGGAAAATTGGATTGATCAGACCATTGGGATTGTTGTTTAGTAAAGTTTGAATAGTTGATGAAGTGTGAAATAAAGGAGTCACTGTGGATGGCTCATTATGAATGATTTGAGGACCTGGAGTTGAACTGTATCTGACCTGATGCACCTGAGGAACAGGCGTTGTGGAACTTACACCCTGATTACTAAAAAGTTGATACGAGGTCGCCTGATTATTATTTCGTTCGTCGTTGTGATAAATGTACTGATGATGATATCCGCCATTTTTGTCATCGTATATCGACTTTGGTGGATTCGATTGAACAGATGGGAACGCTGGCTGTGGTTGATAGACTTGTGGATACCCTGTTGAGTGTTGATAATTGTTGCTAGAAGGCGTTGTGGAAGATTGACTAGGTCTTGAGGTCGTTGTGGTTGTACTAATCGGTCTCGATGAAGATGTTCGATGCTGATGATCTTCTAGGGTTGCTGGCGGTAGATCATCATCTTCTCCTTCGTGCAGGCTGTTGAGAGTAAAAATAAATATCATTATCTTTTCCAAATTTGAGTACATTATATATTTTTTGTTCATGCTTTTGTTTTTTAGGTTCAGTAGTAGTATTTTTTTTTTTTATTAAAATAATCAAATGGTTGTTAAAAACGCGGAATTTGAAAATAAACGTTTTTGAAGTTTATTTGCCTTTATGAGAAGGAAGATAAATATGTGTTTTATTAATGAATTAAGATAAATGGAAGTTATCAGGAGGTACAGGAGCATATATTAATAAATAATCTTCCTGAAGCTGTGAAAGAAATATGAGCTTGGGGGCATCCAATTATTAATACAGACTCGCGGAATGTGCTGCAGATAGTGGTGTCGTTAATCTTACAAAGCCAATTTATTTATCGAGTAAATTAGTGCCAGGATATTCGCGAGTAGATATCTGATAACAGTTGTGCGGGTGTAAAGGCTAACATTCACGCCTAGAGGACATAAGGTGCATGTACAAATATATATTGAATCATGGACTGCAGCACGAGAAAGACTTTTATGAAAATTAACTGGTATGTTAAAATGAAAGGTATTTGGTGTCTCCGGTCCTTGTGAAATCGTACTGTAGGGGTGAATGTCCACTCGTGCAAATTCTGTTTAATTACTGATTGACTAATCACGGCACAACTAGTCTGGTTCTTAAATATTCAGATCTTACACTTTCTTCGTAATTGGAATCTAAAATTTAAATATTCCTTGAACAAGATTGTTAGTGTTATTTCACTGTTACTAAATATATAGCTAGGGGGAATCTACTGTTATGTAAAATTTTGCAGTACATATTACGCATTTTACGACTAATACGTGTCTATTACGTTTATTCAACAATCATTACGGCAATACCTTATATTATCAAAATATCACACTATGTAAGTTTGCAAATTTAGGGATTTTTTTACGACTCTGTAAAAAAAGTTAATAAAAAAAGTTTATAAATAAATTATTGGATGTTATTCATCAACAATTTCTGAACGAATTTTTCTAATTCATTAGTGGAAAACCGCTAATTCAGATTAAAACAGTATAAAGTAAAAACTATAAAAATTTTCGTAATTTTTTTGAAGGCAAAATATATTTATCAATTTTCCAAAAATTTACAAATTTTTATTTAAAAAAAATGGATAAATAACAAAATAATTATCTTTACAAATTAACTATAAGTCAATCAAGTGTAAAAATTATTATTAAATATCACAGTTATGAACAATTCTAAAATGAAAAAAAATAATTTAAATTTGAGAAAAATACTTCAAAATCTTAGGAATAAATTGAAAAAAATTAGGGTAATGAAAAATTGGAGAAAATAATTAAAAATTGAAAAAAAAAATCATTCCAATTGAGATAAATAATTAAAAATTTAGAAAATTAATTCAGAAAATAATGAAAATGATTAAAAATTGAAGAAAATTATAAAGAAATAATGTACATAATTTAAAATTGAAGAAAATAATTAAAAATTAAAAAAATAATTGAAAAAATTGCATAATATACACTGAGAAAAATGGACGTTGACCCGTAACGACTGGATGTTAACGTTGACCATCTAGATGCTAACGCTTAATATCCAGATGTTAACGCTTAATATCCAGTCGTTGCGGGTAAACATCCATTTTTCTCAGTATATTTTAAATAAAGGAAATTTAAAAAAAAAAAATTTAGAAAAATACTTAAAACTTTTAGAAGTTAATTGCAAAAAAAAAAAGAAAATAATTAAAAATTAGAAAAAATAAATGAAAAAAGATAAACATAATTTAAAATTGAGAAAAACAATTTTTAATTTAATAGAAATAATTGCAAAACATGCAGAATAGAGGTACATAAAATACAAGATAATTGAAAATTGAATAGAAAAATGAAAGTCGCAGATAAATAAATAAAAACTTTTTAGAAATTATGAAAAAGAATGTAAGTAATTGAAAATAATCAACAAATAATATCTTTAATATCTTTAATCTTTAATTTTCAATTATTTTCTTTAATTTTCAATTGCATTCTAGGTTTTTTAATTACTTTATTCAAAATTCAATAATTCTTGGACTTTCTCAATTATCATATATTTTCTTGTAATTTCAATACAATTCTTCAACTTCCAAATTATTTCTTTAATTGTTATTTATTTTTTACAATTGTTTCCATTATTATTTCATCAGTTTTCAATTGACAATTTATTTTTCACCTTCAATTTTATGATTATTTATCAATTTAAAAAAAATTTTTTTTTTGAATGACGATTATTCTCACCATTTTTTTATTTTTTTTTAATTGTTAATTATTTTTTTTATTAGTTAATTATTTTCGTCAATATTTAATTATTTTCGTCATATTGTAATTTTTCTTTTAATTATCAATTATTTTCTTGAAATTTACATTTAATTCTTTAATTTCCAATTTATTTCTTCAATTTTTAATTATTTACTTCAATTATCAAACATTTTTTTTAAATTTCAATTATTTTGATCAATTTTTAATTAATTCCTTAATATTAATTAATCCCCGCATTTTCTTAATTAACAATTACATTATATCAATACAATTCTTGAATTTCCAATTGATTTCTTTAATTTTTTATTTATTTTCTACACTTTTTTTTCATAATTTTCATCAGTTTTCAATTGGCAATTTATTATTTATCTTCAATTTTATGAATATTCATTAATTACAAAATTCTTTTTTTACGAATGACGATTATTCTCACCAAGTGTCGATTTTTTTTTCAATTGTTAATTACTTTTTTTAATATTAATAAATTAATTTAATATTAATAAATTTTTTTGTATTTAATTATTTTCATCATATTGTAATTTATTCTTTTGATTATTAATTATTTTCTTGAAATTTCCATTTAATTGTTTAATTTCCAATTTATTTCTTCAATTTTTAATTTTTTTCTTCAATTTTCGAATATTTTCTTTAAAGTTCAATTTTTTTTATCGATTTTCAATTAATTTCTCAATATTCAATAATTCTCTTATTTTTTCAATTATTTTTTTCATTCATAAAAATTGTTTTTAAATTTCAATTCAACTATTCAATTCTAGAACTATTCTCTTTAATTCTCCGCTATTTTTTAAAATTTAAATATCATTTATAATTTTCAATTATTTTCTGTAATATTACTAATTTATCGCCTATTTTCTATTAGTTTTTTCGATTATCATTAGGTTTTTTTAATTTTAAATACAATTGTTTACTTATTTTCTTTAATTTTTAATTCTAATATTTATCAATTTTTTTCCATTCTTTAGTTTTCAATCTTTATCTTCTATATATTCATTAATTCTTGGCTTTTTTAATTAATTTTTTTAATTTTTAAATATATTCCATAAATTTTAGTTCAATTCTTCAATTTTTCAACTATTTCCTTTAGTTATTAATTGTTTTCCGCAATTTTCAATTATTTCCTACAATTTTTAAAGTTTTTAATTATTATTAATTATCTTAAAATTTTATAATTATTCTTTGATTTGTTAAATTATTTTGTTTAGTTGTGTATTAATATAGCCATTTTTTTAATTTTGTTTTCAATTAACAATTATTTTCGACATTTTTCAAACATTTTCTTCAATTTTTTAATTATTCTTGTCATTTTTCAACTATTACCTTCAATTATTTATTATTTTCCGCAATTTTCAATTATTTTCTTCAATATTTACAATTTTCAATTATTATCTTAAAATTTTATAATTATTCTTCAATTTTTTAGATTATTTTGTTTGGTTGTGAATTTATCCAGTTATTTTTTGAATTTTGTTTTCAATTGTCAATTATTTTCGTCATTTTGTAATTTTTATTGTTTAATTATCAAATATTTTTTAAAATTTTTTAATTTAATTCTTACATTTTGAATTTATTTCCTCAATTTTTTATTATTTTCTTCAATTTCAATTATTTTTTTCGATTTCCAATCCAGTTGTTAAATGTTATTTAGTTATTTAATGTTTAATTTTTTCAATTCTTTTTTTCAATTGTCCATTAATCGAGTCATTTTTCGGATTTTTTTTCAATTGACAATTATTTTTGTCATTCTTCACATATTTTCTTCAATTATTTAATTATTCACGTCATTCTTCAACTATTTCCTTTAATTATTAATTATTTTCCGCATTTTTCAATTATTTCCTACAATTTTTCAGTTTTCAATTATTATCTCAAAAATTATATAATTATTCTTGAATTTTAAAATTATTTCGTTCGTTTGGTATATTAATCTTGCTTTTTTTTGGATTTTCTTTTCAATTGTCAAATATTTTCGTCATTTTGTAATTTTTTTTTCAAATTTCAAATTTATTCTTAAATTTAAAATTTTTTTCGTCAATTTTATTTTTTTTAATTTTCAATCTAGTTTAATTTGCAAATATTAACAGTTATTCTTATTAAAATTTTGCAAGTATTATGTTAAAATTTAACATTTATTGTTTAATTTTTTAAACTATTTTTTCAATTATTATCAAATTTCTTCAATTTTAAATACAATTGTTCAATTTTTTTCTTTAATTTTTAATTCTATGCTTTAATTTTTATTTCCATTCTTCAGTTTTCAATTGTTTTTTCTACATTTATTTATTATTGGCTTTTTTTAATTAATTTTTTTTCAATTTTTAAGTATATTCCATAAATTTTAATTCAATTTTTTTTTAATTTTTTCAATTTTTTATTATTTTCTTCAATTTCAATTCTTTTTTTTCGATTTTCAATAATATTTTATTTGTTTTCAATAATTTGTCAATTATTTTTGTCATTTTTTGTTCAACTATCAATTATCTTTTCAAATTTTAATTTAATTCTTAATTATATTCTTATAATTTTTAAACTATTTTTTTATATTAATATTAGTTTAATATTTAATTTTTCAAACTATTCTTTTCAACTGTGTAATTATGTACCCATTTTTTCGAATTTTCTTTTCAACTCTCAATTATTTTCGTCATTTTTCCGAAATATTCTTCAATTTCGTAATTTTCATTATTTGAATATCCAAAAATTTATATAGTATATTTATATACATAGAGATTCTATTTTCGTACATTGATTGAGAAAATTTGACTTAATTTGATAAATAAACCAAAAAACTTAAATTCTTATAAATTCCCGATTAGAATTTTAGTCGGTTATATTCCCGGTTATATTCTCGTTCCCATTACCGTTCTCCAGGGTTATATTACTTCTTCCCAACTTTACATTTAAAAAATTTTTGTTACAACTGTAACAGAAATATTTCGTAAATTTCAAAATATTTTCAACAGTGTATGTCTTATCAGGGATGGGAAAGAAATTTGAATCAATTGAAACAATTTGAATATTTTAATAGAACATTTTAATTAAAAATAATAATAGAAAATTTTATTTCAAATTCTGCTTGAGGGTATAGTTAGGAAGGTACATGACAAGTGATCATCAGATTGATAGATGGATAATTGTTGTCAAGAGAGGAGTGTTTTTTAAGTCACGAGTAGTTGGAGAATTTTTTAATAATTACAATATTATGGAGAATGTATACATGCCTGAGGGTCACGGCATTGTTTCCATAGAGTTCCAGATTCAGGTTGTAGAATCTTTCGCTCTTGCTGCAGTCGACCTCGTCGACCCTTTCGCAGACTCTGGTCTCCTGGTCGAATACGGTACCGTTCAGACAAAGGAACTTTATATCCATTATTTCATCTGCAACCAAGTCTCAGAATAAAGGAGACATCGTTATTCGAAAAGTTTTTTTCATGCGAGGCAGCATCATGCATTTGTTAAAATTTTTAGATATATTATTTTTCAATAAGTCGTGATTAGGTGAGCTGTGAAGAATTATAGAAAGTGTGCAATGCAAAGATATATCAGTTAACTGTGCTTTGTGTAAAGATCAGTAAAATGTGCTATTGTACGTGTCAAAATAAAACATCAAATTATGTATATATTTTTACAATAATCTCCTATTATATTAAATTTTTAAATTTGTTCGCAAATTGTCCTTTAGAGACTCATGTTTCAAATATATATACTGTCAGACTATTTAATAGCTGACGACTATAGAAATTTCTCTTTTGAAACTGTGCAACTAAATTCCCCAACGTCAGTAGTTTTTAATACACTTAATTAATTTAAGGATAATTAAAAATAATAAACAAAGCAGGCATTCTTAGAAAAATTAATGAGATAGCTCTCTCGAGAGAAAAGTTCAAAGAGGCATCAATGTGTAATATTTCAAATGTTGATCAGATTAATGAGTGAAATTACAATAGATAAATAAACCGTGATCGAGTATTACTAACCTAACAGTTAAGAAAATTAACAAATTACATAATAAAGTACAAGAGATTATCTATGTTAATTACTTTATCTACAGTTTGTACGTTTATTAAATATTCGAATAAGAAATAATACACAAACATTAAAAAGAATGTGTCATAGATTAACAAATAATTAGAATTTATAAATTAAAATAGAAAATTAAAAATTGAAAGTATATTTATATAAAAACTTAAAAATAACCTGCTGTGTTCTATTAAACTTTTAGTTTTTATTGCATAAAAATAATTAAGTTCTTTATGCATGTTGATTATATTACTACCTTAAAGGTTGAGGTCATAAGTCATATCATATCAAATTAAAATTTTTGTAAACACTTGTTTCGCTCATGTAAATATTTCTATTGAATAAACTAAATTAATCCCACTAATGATGCTGAATTGAAGGCATACATTTCTCAACATGAGGACTAAATTATGCTATTTTCTCTCAGTATAATGCAACAGTTGGCTCATCAAAGTTCATTTTTCACTGCAGAGTAACATTAGCCTTCTTATTTGTGTATATCTACATGTATCTTGTACCCATACATGTTCGTATAACTATTGCAAGTTTATATTTAGCCATGTGTACGTTCGTGCCCCTTAAGAAGTTCAGGTGTCAGTCTCAATCGTAAGGCACATAACATGTCGATCGTTCGAGGATGAAAGTGTGCCTTATGCCAATAAATACTCTTTGTATTGACCGCAACCAAGAAAATTGCGGTATAAGAACACCTGCAGTGTGCATCGAAAATAAAAAAGCATAATGTAGTTATTTAAAAGGATTATGCATTTTTGCTTTTGAAAATTTGATACACGGACAGAAAATTGGTTCTGCATTTTTTGAATTTTTTAAAATTTAGGGCTTTGTTAAAATTAGCGAAAAGTTTCCAAAAACTAATTTTAACGCAAAAGTTAAACAAACTCGAGACGGATTAACCTTCCTAATGACATTTTAGGTAATTTCACTTGACCGGAAAAAAAACCGGAAAATCTGTTACTAAACCGGAAATTACTTCGTGGATCTAAAAGTTCTAAAAAATTTTATCGAAAATCAATTTTTTCCATATACAAGAAATTTAAAATTAAATAAATAATAACTAGCAAAATAAAACGCACGTGATTAGTTTTCCATGCCTTTTAAAAATTATAAAATACAATAATAAATATAAAAAAAATCGGTAAATACTATTTATCTAATAAGAAGAAATAAACATTTTAAATACAATATTTAAAAATCAATTAATATAAATAAAATAAATAATTATTTACGACAAAATTTATAATATTTTAGAATTCAAAAGAATTGCAAAAAACAATTAAAATTAAACAAAATAATTGCAAATTTTGCAAATTAATTGAAAAAAAAATGAAATCAATTAAAAATTTGGGGAAGTAATTTAAACAATTATAAAAATGTTTAAAACATAAAGAAAATAATTAAAATTTGAGAAAAATTCTTGAAAATTTTAAAAGTAAATTAAAACAAAATTGAATAATGAAAAATTAGAGAAAATAATTAAAATTGAAAAAACATGGTTAAAAATTGAGATAAATAAATTGAAATTAAAAAAATAATTAAAATTTGAGATAATAATTAAACAAATTACATAAAACATTTTAAATAAAGGAAATAAATAAAGGAATAAAGAAAAGTTAAAGAAACTTTGAAAAAAATACTCAAACTTTTAGAAGTTTATTGAAATAAAAGAAAATAATTAAAAATCAGAGAAAATAAATGATAAAAGATAAAAATAATTTAAAATTGTACAGAACAAGTTTTAATTAAAGAGAAATAAGTTAAAACTTTTTGGCAATTATGAAAAAGAACGAGAGAAAGAACGAAATTAATTGAAAATTGAAGAAAATAATATAAAAATAAGATAAATAATGAAATAATTGAAAAGTCAGATAAATAGTTAACATTTTTTGAAATTATGAAACAAATGTAAAGAATTGAAAATTAAAGGAAATAAATTTTGGAAAATAATTAAAAAATGTTTTTAAGTTTTAAAACTTGACGAAAATAATTAAAATATGATACAAACAATGATAAGTTGTAAAAAATGAATGACATTTAAGTGTGATAATGGAAAAAACTAGAAAATTTTTTTTAAATATAGAAAAAATAATTAAAATTTGAAAAAAATACATAAAGATCAATAAAGATACTTAGAAATCAATTAAAAAAAAGAAAATAACTAAAAATTGGAGAAAATAATTGAAGAAATAAGCTAAAAGTAATTTAAATTTACGATAATTAATAAAATCTTTTGGAAATTTTGAAAACAAAGAAAAATAATTTAAAATTTAAGAAAATAATAGAAATTTGAGAAAAATACTTAAAAAAATTTTAGAAATTAATTTTATAAAATGAGAAAAACTAAAAATTGGAGAAAAGTCTGGAAGAAAGCTAAAAATAATTGAAATTTACGATAATTAATAAAAAAAAATTTTAAATTCTGATAAGAAATGAAAATAATTAGAAATGGAAGAAAATATTTGAATTTTCAGAAAAATACTTAAAAATCTTAGAAAATAATTTTAGAAAATGAGAATAATAATTAACAATCTAGAAAAATAATTGAAATATGATCAAATTAATTCAAAATTGAAAAAAATAATTGAAATATGCTGAAAATAATTTAAGATTGAGAAAGAAAATTGAATTATGATAAAAATATTATAATTAAAATCTGAAGTGAAGTTAGTTAGTTAGTATGCCGATGAGTCTTACCGTTTTCGAATTTTTTTCAATTGTTAATTACTTTTTTAAATAGTTAATTATTTTCGTTATATTGTAATTTTTCTTTTAACTATCAATAATTTTCTTAAACTTTTCATTTAATTCTATAATTTTCAATTTATTTCTTTAATTTTAAATTATTTTCTTCAATTCTCAAATATTTTCTTTAATTTTCAATAATTTTTATGAATTTTCAATCAATTCCTTAATATTCAAAAATTCTTGGATTGTTTCAATTATCTTTTTCACTCATAAAAATTGTTTTAAAATTTCAATTTAATTATTCAAATCTAGAACTATTCTCTTCAATTCTAAGTTATTTCTTACAAATTCAAATTATACTTTTTAATTTTCAGTTATTTTCTGAAATATTAAAAAATTATCGACTTTTTTTATTATTTTTTTTTATTATTATTAAGTTTCTTTAATTTTAAATACAATTGTTTAATTATTTTCTTTAATTTTTAATTCCATTCTTCAGCTTTCAATTTTTTTTCAATGTAGTCGTTAAATATGTAGTTATTTCTATAATTAGTTAATTAGTTAGTTCCTATAATTATCTTAATTTTTCAATTTTCAATTATTTTCTATAATATTGAAAAACTATCGCCTTTTTTCTATTATTTTTTTTTTTTAATTATCATTAAATTTCTTTAATTTTGAATACAATATTTTAATTTTTTTTTAAATTCCGTAATTAATATTTTATTTACATTCTGTAGTTTTAAATGGTTTTCTTATATATTTATTAAGTCTCGGCTTTATCTATTAATTCATTTAATTTTTACATATATTTTTTAAATTTCAATTCCATTCCTTAATTTGTAATTTATTAATAATTTCCTTCAATTACTTGTCATTTTCCGCAATTTTCAATTATTTCCTACAATTTATTGAATTTATAATTATTATCTTAAAATTGTAAAATTATTCTTTGATTTTTTTAAATTATTTAATATCCAGCCATTTGTTGAATTTTTTTTCAATTGTCAATTATTTTCATTATTTTGTAATTTTATTTTCAATTCTCAATTATTTTTTCAAAATTTAAATTAAATTTTAAAACTTCAGTTTATTTCCTCAATTTTTTATTTATTTCGAAACATATTTTTTATTCTTTTCTTCAATTTCAATTATTTTTATCGATTTTCAATCTAGTTGTTCAGTTTGCAATTATTTCCAACAATTATTCCTATAATTTTTCAAATATTTATTGTTTAATTTTTCAAACTATTCTTTTCAATTGTGTAATTATGTAACCATTTTTTGAATTTTGTTTTCAATTGATAATTATTTTCGTCATTTTTCGCATATTTTCTTTAATTTTTCAATTATTCTCGTCATTTTTTTTTAACTATTTCCTTCAATTATTAATTATTTTTTGCAATTTTCAATTACTTCCTACAATTTTTTGAATTTTCAATTATTATCTTAAAATTGTAAAATTATTTATTGCTTTCTTAAATTATTTTGTTCGGTTGTGTATTAATCTAGCCGTTTTAAAATTTCTTTTCAATTGTCAATTATTTAGGTCATTTTGTAATTGTTGAATATTAAAGAAAATTGAGAAAAAAATTGAAAATTGAAAGAAATTGAGAAATTAAAAGAAATATGAAAAAATAATTGGAAATTGAAGAAAATAATTGAAATTTAAGAAAAAAATTGTAAATTGAAGAAAATAATTGAGAATTTAAAAAAAAAATAAATAAAAAGCCTAGAGTTATTAAATATTGAAAAAAAACACTTGAAAATTGAAAAATGTAATTGAATGTCGAAAATTATAATTGAGAATGAAAAAAAATAATGCAAAAATTGAACAATTAGATTGAAAGTAGAAGAAAATAAGTGATAATTAAAGAAAAAAGGAAATTGAAAAAACCCAGGAATTATAGAATTTGAAGAAAACAATAAAAAATAAACAATGTAATCGTAATTTAAAGAAATTAATTAAAAATTGTAGAAAAAAATTTGAAATTGAAGAAAATGTGATTTTATGAACGTTGTTGAATAATAATTGATGAACTGAATTGAAGTTTCAAAAACATAATTGATAATTGAAAAAAAATATTGAAAAAAGCCGAGAATTAAAATAAAATTGAAATTCGAATACAATAATTGAGAATTAAAGAAAATTACTGAACAATTGGATTGAAAAAAGAAAAAACTAATTTATAATTACAAAAAAATGGAAATTGCCAGGAATTATTAAATATTTAAGAAAACATTAAAAATTGAAGAATAGAATTGTTATTTAAAGAAATTAATTTAGAATTGATAAAAGTAATTGAACAATTGAACAAATAAATTGAAAATAGAAGAAAATTATTGTAATTTGAAGGAGGTTTTGAAACATGAAATAAGTAATTGATAATTGAAAAAATATAATTGAAAAAAGTCGTCATTACTGAATATTGAAACAAGCAATTGAAAATTGAACAAAATAATTAAAAATTGAAGAAAGTACTTAGAAATTAAAGACAATATTTGAAAACAGCAGAAAAATTTAGAAATCGACGGAAATAATTGCGAATTTATAAAAAGAATTTAAAAATTATGAATTTTAAAAAAAATTGAAAAAAAACATAATTTAGAAAAGCTAAAAATTGTTAAATATTGAAGAAAATTGAGAAGAAATTGAAAGAAATATGAAAAAATAATTGGAAATTGAAGAAAATAGTTGAGAATTTAAAAAAAATCATTGTAAAAAGCCTAGAGTTATTGAATATTGAAAAAAACACTTGAAAATTGAAGAATGTAATTGAATGACGAAAATTATAATTGAGAATAATTCAAAAATTGAATTGGATTGAAAGTAGAAGAAAATAAGTAATAATTGAAGAAAAAAGATATTGAACAACCCAGGAATTATAGAATTTAAAGAAAACAATAAAAAATGAAGAATGTAATTGTAATTTGAAGAAATACATTAAAAATTGTAGAAAATAATTTGAAATTGAAGAAAATGTGATTTTATGAAAGTTGTTGAATAATAATTGATGAACTGAATTGAAGTTTCAAAAACATAATTGATAATTGAAAAAAAATATTGAAAAAAGCCGAGAATTATTGATTATAGAAGAAAATAATGGAAAATTGGAGGAGTTATTGAGATGTGAAATAAATAAATGATAATTGAAAAAAATAATTGAAAAAAGTCGAGAATTATCGAATATTAAATTAAATAATTAAATTAAAGAAAATAATTGAGACCTGAAAAAAATAATTAAAAATTGATGAAAATAATTGAAAATTGAAGAAATTAATTGAAAATTGAAACAAATAATTGACAATTGAAAGAAATAATTTAGAGTTGAAGGAAATAATTAAAAATTGATTAAAATAATTGGAAATCGTTGAAAATATTTCAGAATAAAAGAAATTAATTACAAGTTGATGAAAATAATTGAAAATTGAAGAAAATAATTGGCAATTGAAGAAAATGGTAGAAAATCGAAGAAAATAGTTGAGAAATGAAGAAATAATTTAAAATTAATGAAAATAATTCAAAATGGAAGAAATTAATTGAAAATTGTAGAAAATAATTGGAAATTGAAGAAAATAATTGAGAATTTAAAAAAAATCATTGTAAAAAGCCTAGAGTTATTGAATATTGAAAAAAAAACACTTGAAAATTGACGAATGTAATTGAATGTCAAAAATTATAATTGAGAATTAAAAAATAACTAAAAATAATGAATAAAATAATGAAAAATAACTAATTATTAGTAAAATATGACTAATTATTAGTTTTAAAAAATGACTAAAAAATAGTTAAAATTTTTCTAATTGAATTAGTAAACAGAATTTTGCTGAAATATTAGTTATTTTGACATAACCTAAAAATTAATTTGACTATAATAATTAGTTATTTTTTACTGAATAATTAGTAAAAATATAACTTTTTGAATTAGAGGCTGAGTTTTTGCTTTCAAATTAGTTATTTTTGACTAATTCAAATTTAGAGATCAATTTAGTATTTTTTTATAATTTAAATAAATTCCAAACTCCAGTTGAATCAATTGAAGAAAATGGTAGAAAATCGAAGAAAATAGTTGAGAAATGAAGAAATAATTTAAAATTAATGAAAATAATTCAAAATGGAAGAAATTAATTGAGAATTGTAGAAAATAATTGGAAATTGAAGAAAATAATTGAGAATTTAAAAAAAAATCATTATTGAATTTAGAGTTATTGAATATTGAAAAGAAACACTTGAAAATTGACGAATGTAATTGAATGTCAAAAATTATAATTGAGAATTAAAAAAAATAATTCAAGAATTTAGAGTTGAAGAAAATAATTAAAAATTGATTAAAATAATTGGAAATTGTTGAAAATATTTCAGAATAAAATAAATTAATTACAAATTGATAAAAATAATTGAAAATTGAAACAAATAATTGTCAATTAAAGAAAATAGTAGAAAATGGAAGAAAATAATTGAGAAGTGAAGAAATAATTTAAAATTAATGAAAATAATTCAAAATGGAAGAAAATAATTGAGAATTGTAGAAAATAATTGGAAATTGAAGAAAATAATTGAAAATTGAAAAGAATAATTGTCAGTTAAAGAAAATAATTGTGAATTTCTGAAAATAGTTGAATAATTAAAGAATTGAATTAAAGCTTCAAGAACGTAATCGACAATTGAAAAAAAAAATTGAAAAAAGCCGAGAATTATTGAATATCGAAGAAAATAATTGAAATATGATGAAAATAATTGATTATTGAAAGAACACAATAGAATTGGCCATAACTTTATAAACTATATTATGCAATGTACGGTCTAATAAAAAAACTGAAGTTCTATCTACATTTTTTCATAATAATTTGACTTTTTCATGTTTAATGTATTTTATTGTTTCTGCAGTATTTTTAGCGTTAAGAAAAAAAGATAGTATATAAACATCTATATTTCATGAGAATATATTATATTATATTTTAATTTTTAATGTATGTTTTTTATTTTTCAATTGCATAATTGTCGCATAATTACACAAAATTTAAACGCATAATCAGATTGGTTCAAAATGCATAAAGTTAAAATCTTTATTTATAAAACAAATTGATATATTAGTCAAATATATTAGCCGGTTATTTCCCAGTTTTCCCGGTTAGTAGAAATATTTTTTATTTCAAAGTTTACATATTGCTCTACAATACTGTAGAGCAATATGTAAACTTTGAAATGAAAAATATTTCTTCTCGCAAAGATTCAGTTCTCATTTTTCATTTTCACGTTTTGTAAATCGTTATACAAATTTTATTTCAAAGTTTACATATTGCTCTACAATACTGTAGAGCAATATGTAAACTTTGAAATGAAAAATATTTCTTCTCGCAAAGATTCAGTTCTCATTTTTCATTTTCACGTTTTGTAAATCGTTATACAAATTTTATTTCAAAGTTTACATATTGCTCTACAATACTGTAGAGCAATATGTAAACTTTGAAATGAAAAATATTTTTTCCCGCAAAGATTCAGTTCTCATTTTTCATTTTCACGTTTTGTAAATCTTTATACAAGAAAAAAGTATTCTCTGTACTTTTTAACATCACTTTTTATCAGATGAAACTAAAGAACATGTATTGTCATGTATGACACATTACTAACTGAAGAGTGATTTATCGAGAACAAGTTTGTCGCTTGAAAGTGATCGTCGACCGATTCAAAGATGTCTTTTTACAGATTGAAAGGTCTCCACTCGGTGTGTTTTCAGACTCTCGACACTAGTCGCTATTCTACATAATCGTTCGATAAATCTTGAGAGAATGCCATGGTCGTCGTCTATGAATGTTACTGACCTACACCAAAGTGCCTTGTGAAGGATGTAAAATATATTGCCAAAATTATATCCTAGATAATTGTAGTTAATTATTTTGCAAAAATCTCAGTATAAAAATGTGCTTTAAGTGCTATTTTAGTCAAAAAGAAGTGTGTTACTTTTTCCTTGAAAAGAAAAATGCTGTTAGCAAATTAAGAGAATAGAGTATGATATTTAAAATAATTTAATACTGTGTTGTTTCACAATTTTAAAAATTTGTAAATTAGATAAATTTTATTGAATTACCTTTTTGACCTATAGTACAAACGTGGAACATCTGGCAACCTGCCTCGACGTCCGCGTAATATCCTCCAATCACCTTCCCCTGACATGAAAAATTGGTCTCCGGAAGATTATCGAAATCCAAATACTAGAAAAAAATATCCGAATAATATTATTATAAACTGGATATTTTGCTTCATTATACGAAAAATAGTTGATTATTATATAATATAAAACAACTACATTGAAATAAGAAATGAATAAACGAGTTTATCAAGTCTCTACAAAACTAGTTATCAAATTTTTATATTTCTAGTAATATTTTGCTATCGATTTCTTGTAAATTGCCAATACAGTCCCACTATATGTATAGACAATTTTCTATTAACGAGAAAACTTTTCAGATTTTATTTTATATTTTTTATATATCAAATACTCAATACAAGTTCAATAATAATTCAGATTTTATCCTTATTTGAATATAAATTGATGGGGGATAAAAATACAATTTCATAATTTTAGATAAACCGTGTGTCTATTACCTGAAGCATAAATTTTTGTTTTACATATTATTACTTGATGAATACAATTTATGTAGTACATAATAGTTAATGATAATTGTAAATTATGAATCATTTACTTAAAAGCAACTTTTACTGAATTTTCTTTCAATTTATCGACACTGATTATTCTTTATTTAAAAATGTTAATGTTTTACTTTTTTCCATTCTCACGGATTTATGAAAAAAAAAAAAAAAAAAACTGTAGTTATTAAAAGGATATATTTTAAAATTTTAATTCTCTCTGCTTTCAATCAATTGCATTTATGTATGAATGATGGGCGCCGCGGTAATTCTTAGGTAAGGTGTATTAGAAAATTCTAGTTTTCAACTCATTTACTTTCAACGATAAGAAAAATAAGAGTAGATGTTGTACTTACGCCAGGTTCCCCCGCGCTGCACAATCCAAAGCCATTCTGAAAGTCGAGAATCATCGACAAGATAACTGCAACAATAAAATTTTATTACTTAATTTTTTTTTAATTAATTTAATAGAAATTTCGTAAAATGAATTTTATAAAATTAGGATATTGATTTCTATGATTTTTATTTTGTTTTTTTTTATCCAGTTATGTAAGATTATTTGTTTTGGTGTTAAAATAGGCTTGTTCCAGATTAAAAAGCTTAAAAATTCGGAAAATCTGCGATTCTAGATAATTACGAAATTTATTCATTTGTCACAATTACGGTTTAATATAATTTGCAAATTATATAAATTTCATATATAACACAATAAATTGTAAAATTCTCGTCATGTATTAGAATCTTTATTTTTTAATGAATTGCGTTAATTTCAATTATAATATTTATAATAAATTTTATTTATACTGTTTCAGGCTTCACGGACCTGGATTTTCCCTAAAATTTTGTGAATGACCCCTAAAATTCCCCTACCCTGTAAAATTTGAATTAGTAAAAAACTACTATTTAGGGGTTAAAATCGTGAACGAGTTTTTTAGTAAAAAATAACTAATTATTAGTAGAAAACTAATAAAAAAATCGTGAACGAGTTTTCTAGTAAAAAATAACTAATTATTAGTAGAAAACTACTAATACAGTAGTTAAATTTAACTAATTAAATATTAAAAAATAACTAATGTAATTAGTAAATAGAAATCTACTAATTCTTTTAGTAGTTTAACATAACTTAAAAATTACTTTGACTAATTAAATTAGTAGTTTTTTACTAAATTATTAGTAAAAAATTACTATTTGGCATGGTAAACGAGTTTTCACCCTTAAAATAGTAGTTTTTTTTAACTAATTCAGATTTAGAAAGTATTTAAAAAATCTTTCCCTAATATCCCCTATTTTTCGCAAAAAACTATTTAAGGACGTTTATTCGCTCAAGTGGTTCTCATTCTATCGAACTATAATAATATCTTTTTAATTTCGTTTCTTCTTGTAATTTCGTTTCTAAATATTATTTTATAGTTAAAATCATGACACAAACGAATTTAGTTGAAAAAAAAATTTTCCAATGAGAATTTCAAGCTATTTCAAATTTCTCCTTCTTGGTTATTTCAAAAAAGAGAAAAATTACTAATCTTGAATAACATTTTATTAACAACCGTACGGTAAATTAATTTAATATTGTTGTAAAACTTGTATTTTATTATAGTTTAAAGTATATTAATTTTGTTTTCAAATTTGTAAAGCTGTTTTTGTTTATTTGATTAAAATATAGTCATTTTGAGCGTTTTGTTACTATTTTCATGTAAAAGTTCCAACTTTATAAATTTATTCCTTAAAAACAGAACGGTAAATTTCAATAAAATTGTAACTATAAGTGTAAAATAATGTATTTAATATGTTATTAAAATTTTAAAAGAATCTGTAGAAAGTCGATTTTTGGAAAAACCTCCTTAAAGTAAGGGTATCTAGTTATTCGAAAGATTGCTGTCAATTTAATATATCAAGATAAAAACTGGAAATTTTTAAAAGGATTAGAACGTTTTTTAAGTGTTCGGGAAATTTTTACAAAATTCCACGAATTGGTAAAATAATTCAGAAAAATTTAATTTTAATCTTGTATTCTTCAATAACATGAAAAATTGATTTTAAAATGGTTGAGTTGAAAAACAATTTTAATTTTTGGTACAAATTTGTAGTAAATAGAAAGTTAAAAATATTATATTTTAATAAGTTTTCTCTAAATCTGAATTGGTAGTTTTCTACTAATGAATTAGAGAAAAACCGGCCATAATTAAAAAAAAAACTTTCACTTATTTTTAGTAGAAAAGTATACTAATTGTTAGTAAAAAATTAATAAAATTTAAAAGTGAAATATCTACTAATTAAAAAAATAAACTCTCTCTATTTCAATTAGTAGATATTTCAAATTCAAATTAGTAGTTTTCTTCTAATAATTAGTACTTTTCTAAAAAATTAGTAAAATTGTTACTATTTATAATGGTAACAAATTTTTCTCTAATTCATTAGTAGAAAGTCACTAATTCAGATTTAGAGAGCAATTTAGTAATTATTTATAATTTAAATAAATCCTAAACTCCAGTTGAATTAAACTTCAATTTATTCAAAGTTTTAAATTAAAATCTCTCTAAAAATTAGCTAAAAAAACTAATTGTTAGTCAAATCGTGGCTGATTTTTTGTTTCAGCAATTAATGAAAAATAACTAATTATTAGTAAAATATAACTAATTATTAGTTTAAAAAAATGACTAAAAAATAGTTAAAATTTTTCTAATTGAATAAGTAAACAGAATTTTGCTGAAATATTAGCAATAACCTGACATAACCTAAAAATTAATTTGACTATAATAATTAGTTATTTTTTACTGAATGATTAGTAGTAATATAACTTTTTGAATTAGTGGCTGAGTTTTTGCTTTCAAATTAGTTATTTTTGGCTAATTCAAATTTAGAGATCAATTTAGTAATTTTTTATAGTTTAAATAAATCCCAAACTCCAGTTGAATCAAACTTCAATTTATTCAAAGTTTTAAATTACAATCTCTCTAAATCTAAATAAGTTAAAAATAACTAATTATATTAGTCAAAACGTTGCTGAGTTTTTGTTTCAACAATTAGTAAAAAATAACTAATTATTAGTAAAATATGACTAATTATTAGTAAAAAAAAGAACTAAAAAATAATTAAAATTTTACTAATTGAATTAGTAAACAGGATTTTTTAAAAATATTAGTTATTTTGACATAACCTAAAAATGAATTTGACTAATAAATAATTAGTTATTTTTTACTAAATGATGATTAGTATAGTAATATACCTATTTATAAATTAGTGGATGAGTTTTTGCTTTTAAATTAGTTAATTTTTACTAATTCAGATTTAGAGATATTATTTCAAAACTTTACAGTAATAAATATTAATTATTACTTTATGTTTCATTTTGAATTGATTTAAATATTTACAACATTTCTTAAATTTTCTAACATTATTACAAACTTTTACCTTTCTTGACAGTTTTCTTTTAATATTCTTTGATTTTTTTTAATGAATTTTCTAAAGAAATAATCATATTTCTATTTCTTTGCAATGTTTAAGACATTTTGTTTTTTTTCGAACAATTCAATTTTTATCCAATTTTTTATTCTTCAAAAAATGTTTTCAGTTTTTTGTTTATATCTCGGTATTTTTACACAAGTTCTTAAATTTTACCACTTTTTAAAGATTTTTATTTTTTTTTTTGCTTCCCATTTTTTTTGTCTTATAGATTTTTTTTACCCATATTATTTCAGTTTATTTTATATAATTTTGTATTCATAACGTTTTAATAAATTTATTTATTTTCACATTGATTTTTTCACCTATTTTGATAAATTAAAGTGGTGGAGGATTTTTTCATCATTTATCTGATTGTTTTTAAGGTTACCTCTTTTTTTTTGTAAATTTATTTCATTTTTCTTTACATTTTGTTTTTTTGTTCGCAAATTTATTTAATCTATGATAAAATCCAAACTTAAATTCATCAAATTTTCAATCTATTTAAATTCCAATCAATACATATTCCCATTCTTTTCGAGAATTTTTTTTCAGCTTTTATGAAATAAGAGAAAAAATTTAGTTTTCATACTTATTACGTTTAAAGATGTTTTTTATGCGTTTCAAAATATAGTCACACAATTCTGACTATTTAGTATTGTTACATGTACCTACGAATTTATTAATAAAATATTGTGTATCACAAAAGTTAATAATTTAATGATATTAAAAGAAATATTGCAATTTTTTGAAAATTTCGACTATAATAACTGTCAATTCTGTATTGTCTTTAATATTTTTTTACTATATGTATAAATTCTTACTTAGGTACTTTCTAAATCTGAATTAGTAAAAAACTACTATTTAGAGGTTAAATTCATGAACGAGTTTTCTCTTTTTCAATTAGTAAAAAACAACTAATTATTAGTACAAAAAAACTACTAATTCAGTAGTTAAATTTAACTAATTAGTTAGTAAAAAATAACTAATGTAATTAGTAAATAGAAATCTTTTAATTCCTTCAGTAGTTTAACATAACCTAAAAATTACTTTGATTAATTAAATTAGTAGTTTTTACTAAATTACTATTTCACATGGTAACCGAGTTTTCACCCTTAAAATAGTAGTTTTTAACTAATTCAGATTTAGAGAGATTGAAAGAGGACAAAAAAAATGTTTAGTGATTATAGATAAGATAATAGGAAGCACTAATTTGTTTTAATTCTTGTTCAAATAAAATTAATCAAACTTTCTTGAACGAATCGATTTTTTTGTAGATTATATTTTCAATTCGATTTTTGCTTCCAAGTAGGGAAAGTATACATTATTTTATATAATTCTTTTTTTTCTTCAGAAAATTGTTGAGTTTCTTCATCTGTAATTTTATTCAGTTTATAAAATAATGTTTTTGCGATTGTGAGTTTCTTTTTTTCTTAACAAATGTGAATTAAATTGCAAATGACATCTTTTCAATCGTCCTTCCAATAGTAAAAAACTACTAATAAAAAAATCTTGAATGAGTTTTCTGGTAAAAAATAACTAATTATTAGTAGAAAACTACTAATTCAGTAGTTAAATTTAACTGATTAAATAGTAAAAAATAACTAATGTAATTAGTAAATAGAAATCTTTTAATTCCTTCAGTAGTTTAACATAACCTAAAAATTACTTTGATTAATTAAATTAGTAGTTTTTACTAAATTACTATTTCACATGGTAACCGAGTTTTCACCCTTAAAATAGTAGTTTTTAACTAATTCAGATTTAGAGAGATTGAAAGAAGACAAAAAAAATGTTTAGTGATTATAGATAAGATAATAGGAAGCACTAATTTGTTTTAATTCTTGTTCAAATAAAATTAATCAAACTTTCTTGAACGAATCGATTTTTTTGTAGATTATATTTTCAATTCGATTTTTGCTTCCAAGTAGGGAAAGTATACATTATTTTATATAATTCTTTTTTTTTCTTCAGAAAATTGTTGAGTTTCTTCATCTGTAATTTTATTCAGTTTATAAAATAATGTTTTTGCGATTGTGAGTTTCTTTTTTTCTTAACAAATGTGAATTAAATTGCAAATGACATCTTTTCAATCGTCCTTCCAATTTTCCGACATGAGTGTAATTCTGATTTTGCGTAATTCGCGCCTCGGGTCTAAGGAGACCTCAAAGTACCGTATGAGCAATTACATCGTCACGCCCATGGCGGCACTCTCATTCTCTGTTACAGATATACACGCACGCATTTCTTCTTTCAGGGCACCGTGTGGAGATAATATTTCAGCCATATTTATTATACCGTCAAACGTTTGAAAGTAAAAGTGCATTAACAGGATACATGTTTGTCTTTCGTGCAAATAATTTTCTCATTCAAATTATTATTATTCCGTGTGCTGATTGGATGCACATTCCACGCATTAATATGTTTCTTCCAGCCATTTGTAATAAATTAATAATCAATAACTGAAGATTAATAGTAAATACTTTGGTAAAGTGAAATAATGAAAAGTATGTTGTGCCGGAATATTCATTCGTTTCGTGCATTAAACATGCTTCTTAATATACTTTTTTTATTTTCTTTGGTATTGATAAATAATACTTTGGTTTGCAAGTCTGATATCATTCTCCAGACTTCGGTTAGTAAAAAATTACTCATTTCACAGTTCTGTCTTATTTTAACTGTTAATTTATTGCTTATAATAACATTTTTTATAATTTATAAAATCAATTTTTTATCCACCTGCAATTCTGCTGGTAATATATCTGTCTGTCTGTCTGTCTGTCTGTAGACAAAATTTCGGGTTTGGATAACTTGAGTAAAAATTGTTGGATCAATTCCATTCCTCTATTTTTTCAATTTTCAATTATTTTCTTGAATTTTAATGTCTTTTTTCAATTTTCAATTCAATTATTTCCAACAGTTATTCCTGTAATTTTTTAAATTTTTTGTTTAAATTCAATGTTTATTGTTTAATTTTTTAAATTATTTTTTTCAATTATGTAATTATCTTGCCATTTTTTAAATTTTGTTTTCAATTGTCAATTAATTTTGTCATTTGTCAGATATTTTCTTTAATTTTGTAATTATTTTCGTAATTTTCATTATTTGCATTTGCAGAAATATATATAGTTGTAAATTATTATCTGCAAGTTTAATAATTAATTACATTATTATTCAATTTTACGCGCGTCTTTTTGTCTACCTTTAACATGAAAATTCATTTTATTTAATAATGCATTCTATAACTTTTCCTTTAACATTGTTTATGGTTAATAATAATTAATTATACAGAGCAAAAAGATAATTATTATATTATAATTGTATTATGCGGATAATAACTGGAGTAAAGGGAGAATATAAATATAAAATATTGACTCTAAAATGTGACGTAATATGTCAAGGAAATTGATGTTTATGTTTATAATAACGTCTAAAACACATCTCCGGTAATTTATTTGGTACTTGTGGATGTTTGCGCGGTCTAATTATGGAATACACGATATTATGCAGCAAAGTTTATTTTTTCTTTTTTTTCAAAATACCTTGGTTTAGTTCAATTACTTCTTCTGTAAGAAACGAGCTTGAAGACCTTTAAAAAGCATATAAATTACGACTCTTACAAGTCCTTTATCGACACTCTAGGTTGTTGTGAAAGTGCCTTTTTTGCCAGATATTTATTATCGGTATGCCTATAATGGCGAAAAGTTTTCTGAACCTTCGTGAACTAGTTTATGAAAGAAAAAAAAAGGTTATTGATAACAGACTGTAATTATATGCGGATGTGTAAAATATTAAGTCGTAAAGAAAAGAAAAAAAATACAGAAATAATAGAATCGTAAAAGAAAATGTAAATTTTTTTTTTTGCTTGAAAAAATAATATATGATTAAAAATTTACTATAAAACAGCTAATGACAGGGTTGAATCAAGGCTGTCACGGGTCTGAAGCAAACAAAAAAAAATTCAGGCCCCCCCCCCCCTAAAAAACAAAAGTTTCTGCATTTTTATCTTATAAGAGTGTCTAGAGAATAATCATTTAAAGAAATGGAGAAAATATTCGAAGAATCTTAACAAACTGCAAAAGAATGAAATTTTACATAAATTACAAAAATTACAAAATTTTGAAACCAGTATTATATTATGAATGAACAGATAAGAAAGTTAAGGATAACTTACATTGAAATGGGAAAATTAAAGCAAAAAATGTAAAAAATGTACTAATTGTCAAAAACGCAAAAAATAAATAAATTCTTCAAAAATAAAAAATTTTAAAAAAATCAATGAAAGTAAAAGAAAAAAAATTGAGAAATATGGTAATAATGCGCTATGAACTATTAATCAGTTTTAGGAAGATTGATTAAATTACTTTTTTAAAATCAGAATATACTACGCAATAAACAAGTTTTTGACACAAAATTGAAATTAAAAAAGAGAGGGAAAAATAATTTTCAAAAAGTTAAAATATTTGCGGACATGTTTTTTTAAATTAAGAAAATAAATAAGATAATCAGTAAAAAAAAAAACGGAAAACTGTTACTAAAGATAAAAAAATACTTTAAAAAATTGTTTTGAAAATCCAGCAAAAAGCAATAATTTTTTTTAAATGAAGAATTAAGTAAAAACAATTAAACAATTTTAAGAAAAAAACCAATATTTCTAAGAAATAGAGAAATTCTGATCAAATGAGAAAATTTATTATAAGATCAAATATACGAAAAATTAAATAAAAGAAGAAAAGTCTGTAAAAATTATAAAAATTAATAAGTTATGACAAATGACAAAAATCGAAACAAATATTTTAAAAATCATAAAATTGAAAAAAAACTACATTTTACAACTTCCAAATTATAATAATAAATCAAATTAATCATTGGGAAAATAAATAAATTTTTCTAAATATTGTTAAAATAAAACTGTATTAAATTAAAATTTTTTAAATTATTTTTTCCAGTTGTGTATTAATCTAGCCATTTTTCAGAAATTATCTTCAATTTTGCTTTTATTCTTGTTATTTTTCAATTATTTTTTTTTTTTCATTTATTAATTATTTTCTTTAATTTTTAGTTATTTCTTACAATATTTCAAATTTTTATTTCTTTAATTCTCAATTTTTTCTTCAAATTTCAATTATTCCATTTTTCAGTTTTTAATTATTTTCTTCTATATTCAATAACTTTAAATGAAAAAAAAATCTAACAAATAATAAAGTATTAATAAAATCATAAAAAAAGAAAATTTTTTAAAAAGAAATGAAAGTTAACTTAGTGTTTTCTAAAAATACAGAGAAGCATTATAAAACATAAATTACCAAAAAAAATGTATGAAAAAAAAAATTTAAGAAAGAATAATTAAATATTCTATTAGTGTCTTAATAAGTTCACAATTTTTTCGATAATTGTCAACCGTCTTCAATTTACAATTTACAATCCTTGCGCATTTCTCAATTATTTTCTTTAATATTTTTATTTATTTATTTATTTATTTACACACATAAATAAGAATAATATTAAATTATTCTCGTCATTTTGTAATTTTCTTTAAATTATGAATTATTTTCTAAAGTCCATTCCATTTTACAATCTTCAATTAAGTTAATTCAATACTCCAAAAAACTTGACTTATTTCAATTATAAACCATTATTTCAAATTACATTTTATTTTTTCAATTTTTGATTATTTTCTTCAAAATTTTCAATTATTTTTTCGAATATTAATATGTTTTTTTGTTTTTAAGTACAATTGTTCAATTATTCTCTTCAGTTTTTAATTATGTTTTAAAAATTTAATTTCCTTTCTTCAATTTTAAATTTTTTTCTCAATTTCAATTATTTTGTTGGATTCAATTTTTTTCAATCCAGTTGTTCAATTAGCAATTATTCCCAACAATTATTACTATAATTTTTTTAATTTCTCAATTTTCAATTATTTTTTAAATTAAATATTTATAGTTTGGTGATTTGAATTATTTTTTCCAGTTGTGTATTAATCTAGCCATTTTTCAGAAATTATCTTAAATTTAGCTATATTATTCTTGTTATTTTCCAATTATTTGTTTTTCATCTAATAATTATTTTCTTTAATTTTTAGTTATTTTTTACAATATTTCAAATTTTCATTTTCTTCAAATTTCAATTCCATTTTTCAGTTTTTAATTATTTTCTTCTATATTCAATAACTTTCGTTTTGTTTCAAATACTTTTCTCAATTTTTAATTATATTCTTTAAATTTGAATTTTTAATTTTCAGTTTTTTATGTACAATTTTAATTATTTTTGTCGATTATCAATTCATTTGTTTACGCAATTGCTTCCAACAATTATTCCTATAATTTTCTTCATTTTTCAATTTTTATTTATTTTCTTTAAATTTAAAGTTTTTGAGCCAATTTTTTTTCAGTAGTCTATTAATCTAGTCATTTTGTGGATATTTTCTTCAATTTTTTAATTATTCTCATTTTTCAGTTATTTCTTTTAATTATTAACTATTTTTCGCATTTTGAAATTACTTCCTACAATTTTTTCAATTTGCAATCACTCTCTTAAAGGTTTATAATAAATTTTTTTTGGTTGTGTATTAATCTGGCCATTTTTCAAATTTCGTTTTCAATTGTGAATTATTTTCACGTTTTGAAATATTTATCCATTATTATCAATTTATTTTAAAATTCAGTTTCATTTTTAAATTATGAATTTATGTTTTAAAGGTTTTTATTATTTTCTCCAAATTGTTATTATTTTCTAAAGTTTTCAATTATTTTCTTCAGTTTAAATTTTTTGTTTTGATTTTCAATCCAGTTGTTCAATTTGCAATTGATTTCAACAATTATTTCTATAACTTTCTGTATTTTTTTAATTTTTTAATTTAAATTAAAAATGTATGCCCGTACACTGTTGTTAAATAAATAAATAAATAAATAAATAAATAAATTGAATGTATATTGTTTAATTTTGTAGATTATTTTTAACGATTATGTATTAATCTAGCCATTTTTCGAATTTTGTTTTCAATTGTCAATTATTTCCGTCATTTTTCAGAATTTATCTTCAATTTTGCTATTATTCTTGTTATTTTTCCAATATTTTTTTTTTCATTTATTAATTATTTTCTTTAATTTTTAGTTATTTCTTACAATATTAAAAATTTTTTATTTATTCTCTTAAAATTTTAGAATTATTTTTCAACGTTTTCAATTAGTTTCTTCAGTTGTGCATTATTCTCGTCATTTTTTGATTTTTTTTTAATTGTCAGTTGTTTTCTTTAATTTTTTAAAATCCTCGCCTTCCGCCATTTATTTTTTTCCATTATCTATAAGATTCGTTAATTTCAAATTTTTATTTTGTTTCAATTCTCAATTTTTTCTTCAAATTTCAATTCCATTTTTTAGTTTTTAATTATTTTCTTCTACATTCAATAACTTTCGGCCTTTTTTAAATACTTTTTTTCAATTTTTAATTATATTCTTTAAATTTGAATTTAAATTTTCAAATTTTAATTATTTTTGGCGATTTTCAATCCATTCGCTCAATGCGCAATTATTTCTAACAATTATTTGTATAATTTTCTTTATTTTTCAATTGTTATTTTTGTTCTTTAAATTTAAAGGTTTTGCTATATTTTATCAATTTTTTTTCAGTAGTCTATTAATCTAGTCATTTTGCAGATATTTTCTTCAATTTTTTATTTATTCTCATTTTTTAATTATTTCTTTTAATTATTAACTATTTTTCGCAATTTGAAATTATTTCCTACAATTTTTTCAATTTACAATCAGTCTCTTAAAGTTTTATAATGATTCTTTCAGTTTTTCAATTATTTTTTTTGTTTATGTATTAATCTAGCCATTTTTCGAATTTTGTTTTCAATTGTGATTTATTTTCACGTTTCCTAATTTTTCTCCATTATTATCAATTTTTTTTTAATTTCAGTTTCATTTTTAAATTATGAATTTATGTTTTCAAGGTTTTTATTATTTTCTTCAAATTTTTATTATTGTCGAAAGTTTTCAATTATTTTCTTCAATTTCAATTTTTTTGTTTTGATTTTTAATCCAGTTGTTCAATTTGCAATTGGTTTCAACCTTATTCCTATAGGTTTCTTCATTTTTCAATTTTTGAGTTTAAATTGAATGTATGTTGTTTAATTTTTTTGATTATTTTTAACAATTATGTATTTATGTAGCCATTTTTCGAATTTTGTTTTTAATTGTCAATTATTTTCGTCATTTTTCATATATTGACGTTTGGGATTTACATAAATAATAATTTCTTGGAATTAATTAAGTTTAATATAGTTTTCGACTTTTTTCCTATCAAAATGTTTTTAGATTAAATTCTGATTATTTTAAATTCAATTTTTCATATTATTATTAAAGAATACAAGATTGAAATTGAAGTTTTTAGGATTTATCTACCTTCCCCGAGTTTCTAAAAAATTTGCAGATCGTTTTCAAAATTCACGGATGATTTTAAAAATTCTCGTCAATTTGAAAGTTTTTTTTTCACGATTCCTCAAATTCTGGCACCGGGGCCCTTTTGTGTTCCGGGCCCTGAGACACGTGCTTTATGTGCTTCAAGTTAGATCCGCCCCTGGTTAATGAAGATGTTATAGGAAAATAATGAGATGCAGAAAGATAAAGAAATGAAGGGAAGAAGGAAACGGAAAAGAGGCGAAAGGATATGGCGGCGTGGGACAAATTAAGTAAACAAAGTTAAAGAGATGGATGAAGAAGCCATTTCAGCTTTCACCGTGCTTATCTAACATGAACGACGTCGACGCTAATTACTTTTAGTTAGATTAAATCATCTTCTCTGCTATGGGGTCTCTGTCAGAACATCTTAAAATATAGTAAAGAATATTGCAAACATCCTGCACTGACAGCTTAACAATTCATTATTCTCTTTAAAGATAATGTGATTGCAGAAATGTTCAAATAAAAAAGGTACAGAGAGAGAGAAGTAATAAAAAGGCACACAATCACTATATTTTAATGCAAACAATGAAACTAAAAAAAAACCTTTTAAGGAATTTTCTATAAAAAACATAATGTTTTTGAACATAAAGTGAAACATTTTATGCAAAAATACTCTCGAGCTGTTAAAACTCTAAGACGAATTATGACTCGTAACTTTGCCAAGGTTTGGTTAAACAAAAGACTAATAAATAACTTTAAAGCGGACAATTAATAATAATCTATCAGAAACTGAAGGACGTTTCAACTTTTTTACACCCTCTATGTTGTTCTATTATACATATGGAATTAAGAACAGTGACTTTTAATATTTAATCTGATTGATGACCTTCGATAAGAAATTAATTCTGATACTATCACAGAAATATTGCCTGTCACGATTATAACGATCTGCTCTTTTTTAAAGTTAAAATTACAATTAATAACTCTCTTTATTCTATATAAGAAAAGAGTAAGTGCAATTAGTGATTTATTGTGAAAAGTGTATGATGCCTTTAAAATGCAAAATTCTAACGACTGAAATTAATTTAACAGCATTTCCCCATAAATGCTTGTGTATATGTATGATTTTATCTTATTTTCATTTATGGATTAGAGGTGGGTGAAAAGTGAGATCAAGAATATTTATTTCAAATGGGGTTAGAGAATGGGAAATTAAATAGAATTTCAAATGACCTTAATACTCAACACTTGCGATATGGACCCCGTTTGTTTATCGACAATAATACGTTGTGAAGAAATCATTTCTATGACTTCGAGGTTATACTTAAAACTCGTATGTGCAGTGTAACGAATAGTAATTCGAACATAGGCGACAAAACCTTTCACTGAAACTCCTTTGGATAGTATATCAATCTGATATATATGTATATGTAAATATATATACACATGTATATATATATACTTATTCCACTCATTACTGGTAGCGTGAAACAAAAACCACTTTAATGAGTTTAATTTCATTCTTCAAAACTTCAATTACTTTACCGATGGGGTAAATTTTTAAAAGAATTTATTAATAAACTAAATTAAAAAATTTTAATTTCTGACCTTTGCCTTTTGGGTGGTCATTTATAAATTACGTCACACAAAATTTGATGAATTTTGACCCCCCCACCCCCCATTTAAGTGACACTTTTTACATGAGGCCGTTCATAATTTTATGAAGGTCAATGTTTTAAAAATATAGAAAATAATTTCAATTTGACAAAATAACTTGAAAATCTTACAAATGAATTAAAAAAAATTTACCAATGAAAAATTAGGGAAAATAATTGAAATTAAAGAAAATAAATGAAAATTTTGCAAATTAATTGAAAAAAAATGAAATTAATTAAAAATTGGGGAAAGTAATTTCAAAATGCATTGAAATGTTTTAAAAATAGAGAAAGTAATTTCAATTTGAGAAAATTACTTGAAAATCTTACAAAAGAATTGAAAAAAATTGAATAATAAAAAATAAGGGGAAATAATTGAAAATTGAAAAACAAATAATTGAAAATTCAGATAAAGAATATAAAATTAAAAAAATAATTCAAATTTGAGAAAATAATTGAACAAATTACATAATATATTTTTTTAATAAAGGAAAATTAAAGAAAATTTCAGAAAAATACTTGAAACTTTTAGAAGTTCATTGCCAAGAAAAGAAAAAATTATATAAATAATTGAAAACGCAGATAAATAGATTAAAATTTTGGAAATTATAAAACAGATGAAAAAAATTAAAGGATATAAAATTTGGAAAATAATTGAAATATGATACAAACAATGATAGTTTGTAAAAAATACTATGACATTTAAGTGAAATAATTGAAAAAATTACAGAATTAGTTAAAATAAAAAAAAATAATTGAATTTTGAGAAAAATACACGAAAATCTTAGAAATCAATTGAAATAAATGAGAATAACAGAAAAATGGAAAAAAGAATTCAAGAAAGCTGAAAATAAATAAAATTTATGATAATAAAAAGATTTTGAAAACAAATGAAAATAATTAAAAATTGAAGAAAATAATTAAAATATTAAAAAAAGTTCTTAAAAAATTTAGAAAATTAGACTAATAATTAACAATCGAGGAACATAATTAGAAAATGATAAAATTTATTTAGATAATTGAAATTTCAGATAAATAATTGAAATTTTTGAAAATTATGCCAAAAGAATAAAAATAATTAAAAATCGAAAAAGATAACATAAAATTACAGAATTTGCTTATAAGCAAAAGAAAATAATTGAAAAATCGTTTTAAAAATTGAAAATTGAAGACAATAAACTAAATTTAAGATAATAACTGAAAATTTAGGATATTAATTGAAAAACAATGAAAATATTAAAAGATGGAGAAATTAATTGCAAAATAATAAAAGGACATGAAAATTGATCAAAATAATTGATATATCTAGGAAATTAGTTAAAAAGTAATGAAAATTATAAAAAATTCAAGACAACATTTGCAAAGTAATAAAAATAATTAAAAATTGAAGAAATTGATTACAAAATGATAATATTAATACTTGAAAATTGAAGAAAATTATTAAAATTTGAGAAATATATTTTAAAATGTAGGAAATTAATTGAAAATTAATAAAAATAATAAAAAATTCGCGACAAAATTTGCAAAATAATAAAAATAATTATAAATTTAAGAAAATAATTTTATTTAATTTTTTGTGAAAAATGAAAAAAATTGCAACATACATTTGCAATAAAAGAAAATAATTTCAGAACGATAAAAATAATTGTATATCGAAAAAATAAGTGCGGGTTGTGATAAATTATAAAAAAAATTCAAAATTAATTAAAAAATAATTAATGTATCTAGTTAAAAGGTGTGGTAAAAAAAAAATGCAAAAAGATAAAAGAAAATGAATTTGGAAAAAATATTTGATAAATGAGAGAAATAATTGAAAATTAAGATATTTAATTAAGGAATGAATAGTTAGATTAATAAAACTAGGTGTGAATTCTGTCCATTTCATGGACACTTCGCTTCCAAGGAAGCAAGATAATTTGCTTCCTCATAGAGGAAGCAATAAATTTATTTATAATATAAAAAATAATAATTTAATTAATTTAATTTAATTTAATTTTTTCCACTATACTACATTTTTGTTGAAGGAAAATGAATGGACAATGAAAAAATTTAAGAAATTATAACAAATCAATGAAATTTATTATTTTTTTAAGAAAAAGTCACTTAATTTTGAATAGCATATTCGTTTTTTAAAATAGAATATTTTTTTTTAAAAAGGAACTGTGGTCAAAAAATAATAATTATTAGAAATTTTTTGGCAAAAAAAGAGATTTTTTGATGAAAAAAAATGAAAAATCATGAATTATTACGTGGGTTTTTAGTCAATTATTTTTAGACAATTCGTTTTGAGACAAGGAATATAATTCTTTTAATTCATTTGTCTGGATTTTTAGCAAGAAATTTTTTTTTGGCAAAACACGAGATTTTTCAATAAAAAAAATTAAAAATTATGAATTAATACGTGAGTTTTTAGTCAAATATAAAAGTTATATAGGTCACTCGATTTGTTTTGAGACAAGGAATATGATTTTGTAATTCGTTTGGTTGGATTTTTAGCATGAAAATTTTTTTTGGCAAATCGCGAGATTTTTCGATGAAAAAAAATAAAAAATCATGAATTATGACGTGGGTTTTTAGTCAATTATATACTTTATATAGGTCAATCGATTCGTTTTGAAACAAGGAATATGATTTTTTCATTCATTTGTCTGAATTTTCAGCATGAAAACATTTTTTGCCAAAAAACGAAATTTTCGATGAAAAAAGTTGCTCAAAAAAATTTGATTGGGTATTTTCAAAAATCCCTGTGTCCAAATTTAGATATTTGTGAGCATCATATGTCATCCAAATTTTATTAAAATCCGTTGAAGCGTTCTCGAGATATCCTGGCGACAAAAAATTTACCACTTACACACACACATACACACACACACACACACACATCCGGACATTTTCTCAGGAATGAAAATTTGAACTTTTCAGATGAAACTGAGTCGATTTACACTATTTTTGGAAAATCGAAAATCTTAACGATCACAACGCTTCCTCTATGAGGATGCAAAATTAAAATAATTGATTGCAAAATGATAACAAAATAATTGGAAATTAAAGAAAATTATTAAAATGTAAGAAAAATATTTTAAGTCTAGAAAATTAATTGAAGAGTACTGAAACTAATACGAAATTCGAGACAATATTCGCAAAGTAATAAAACTAATTAAAAATTGATGAAAATTATTAAAATTTGAGAAATATCTTTAAAAATCTAGGCAATATGATTGAAAAGTAATGAAAATAATCAAAACTTCGAGACAATATTTGCAAAGTAATAAAAATAATTAAAAATTGAAGAAATTAATTACAAAATAATAATATTAACAATTGAAAATTGAAGAAAATTATTAAAATTTGAGAAATATACTTTAAAATCTAGGAAATTAATGAAAGAGTAATGAAAATAATAAAAAATTGGAGACAATATTTGCAAAGTAATAAAAATAATTAAAAATTGAAGAAATTAATTAAAAATAATAATATTAACAATTGAAAATTAAAGAAAATTATTAAAATTTGAGAAATATACTTTACAATCTAGGAAATTAATTAAAGAGTAATGAAAATAATAAAAAATTCGAGACAATATTTGCAAAGTAATAAAAATAATTAGAAATTGAAGAAAATAATTTTATTTTTTGAGAAATAATTAAAACAATTGCAACATATATTTGTAATAAACGAAATTAATTTCAGAATGATAAAAATAATTGTATATTAAAAAAATAAGTTCAAGTTGTGATAAATTATAAAAAAATTCAAAATTAATTTAAAAATAATTGAATATGAGAAAAAGTAATGGAAAAATATAAAAGAAAAGAAAATGAAAATTGAAAAAAATGTTTGAAAAATGAGATAAATAATTGAAAATTGAATATACTGATTGTAAAATAATAATAATAATAATATTTGAAATTAAACAAAATTATTAAAATTTGAGAAAAATATTTTAAAATCTAAGATATTAATTGAAGAATAATGGAAATAATATAAAATTGGTGAAAAAATTTGTAAAGTAATAAATATAATTTAAAATTGAAAAAAATATTTTTAGTTTGTGAAAAATAATTGAATAAATTTCAACATATATTTGTAATATAAAAAAATAATTGCAGAATGGTAAAAATAATTGTATTTTGAAAAAATAACCAAAATTTGAGATAAATCATAAAAAAATTAGAAAATTAATAAAGAAATAATTGAAAATGAGAAAAAGGAATTGAAAATTAATTGAAAAATAAATTTAATAATAAAGTAACTGATAGAAATAATTGTATATTGAAGAAAATAATAAACATTTGTAAAAAATAATTTAAAAAATTGCAGACTATATTTGAGACAAACAAGACTACAATTACAATTATTATATATTATAATTCTTCAAACCTCAATTAATTTGAAATTTCATTGATTAAAATTTTAATTAATACACTTTTTAATAATAGTAAATTTAAAATTATTTAAAAATTTCTTCAATTTTTAAGAATTTTTTTTTAATGATTTTAATTATATTTGCTACAATTCTCAACTATTTTTATCATTTTTCAACATTTTTCTTTAATTTTATTTTCGGTATTTTTTCCCCTCATATTTAAATCCAATGTCCTAAGTTTCAATTCTTTTCTTTAATCTTTGAGAATAGTAAATTTAAAATTATTTAAAAATTTCTTAAATTTTTAACAATTCTTTTCTGTTATTATTTTAATTACTTGCTACAATTGTCAACGATTTTTATCATTTTCCAAAAATTTTCTTCATTTTCTAATTATTTTCATTATTTTTCAATTTTTCCCCTAATTTTTAAATTCAATTTCTGCAAGTTTCAATTCTTTTCTTTAATTTTTTCAAATAAAACTTTTTCCAGTTTTAATTATTTTCTTCAATATCAAATTCGTTAAATTATTTATTAATTAATTTTTAACTTCTTTAGTCATTTTTCAATTATTTTTACAAAATATGGTTTTTTTTTAATTTTAATCATTTTCTTCGAATTGTAAATTCTTTTATGCACATTCTTATTAAGAAATTTGGTTTTTGTCAGTAATTTTGCCATATGGAATTCCATAGGGCGAATTTTTTGCTCTATGGAATTATGCCACTGATTCTTTTAATCAAGATTCATAAAGAATAATTATTAAGATTTATGAAATTTAGACGTCTTGCTGGATCCGCCATTTTGAATTTTTTTTATTTTTATTATTTTTTATTTATAAAATTTACGGGTTAATAACCCATTTTACAAAATTTGATACAAAAATTATAAACTTAAAATTATTATAAGTAGTTATAATAGTTATTAAAAGTTATTATAATTATTATTATAATTATTATTCATTATTTTGAGAAATTATGAACGAATTGAGAATCAGCGACCCCGAGAACCTTTAAATACCAAGTTCCATAAATTTTGGCCAAAATTTTATATCTTCGTCCATCATACTGGATCCGACATTTTGGATTTTTAAAAATTATCAAGAGATTCCTAATCTGCAACCCAAAAACTCCTATACACAAAGTTTCATTAATTTTAACATAAATCTTAAAGATGAAGGCGAAAGAACAACGAAGAAATATTAACTTCATTTCTCTTTTCTTTTTTCAGAATAGTATCGTAACATTTAAAAGTCGATCAGGCGCTTTATTAATTTCCGATTTAAGATAGAAACCTCTATTGTACATAACATATTGTTTATATAACCAAACACGAAATTATACAGAAACTGTAGCGCAATTATAAATAGCCAATTAGAGAAGTGACTATAAATTTTAATCTGAACTTGAGAAGTTAATGAAAAAAGCACATTTTGTATATAATTATGTCGCAGTAAATTGTACAATTATAAAAGTCAAGATTTCAATTAAAATTCCTGCGTGTTCCAAAAAAGCAAAAATTCTCTCGGACTCGATTATTTACATAAGAGGAGTTATTTTTAACACTTGATGTAATTTTGTAAGATAGGAGTGAACATTAGTGGAATTCTTTGATAAAACCCGCCTTCACGCTCGACAGAAGAAGTTTGCTCGCGATTCGACGAGGAATAAAAAAAATGCACAATTTTTGGTCACAGTCGGTCAGTTGCGAACGCTCCAAGAATTATTTATGAAATTTCGGTTTCTATGAAGGAATCCTAGCTATTCCCTGACTTTCCAATAATTTTTGTTTGGCCATTTCTTTTCTTCGACCTCAAAGTTCACTGTCTCATTGTTGCAGATTCAGGAGAGCTGTCAATTGAAATTTTGTTTGAATAGCAAGTGACATTTCACATGTCCTTTCACATTTTAAGTCCATTTGCTATTCCTCCTGTACAACGACTTTGTTGTCGTTGATCGAATAATTCGAAAGTTTGATTTTAGAACTGACGTTATGCAATGAAATTTGCAATATTTTATCATCACAAGGAACACGATAAATCAGTCGATTTCATTCAAAGGAATTTAAAAACAAAAAATCAAACTTGTAAACAGTTTACAATTTAACAATTTTATGGGTTACGATATTTATAATACAGTTTATAATGCTTTATAAAATTAAAGTTGAAAGTGTTTAAAATAGAGGTTAATTACTTTTGGTATCGACTGATGTATTACATTAGTTTTCAGAAAAAAAAAAACTTTGATCGTTTACAATTACCATATTTTATAAACAACCACAATTGATGGTAATCTGAAAGTTGAACAATATAAATTGTAAAATTTCATCATTAATTATTTTACAATGTTTCAACAAGTCCGCACTGACTCATTAAAATTATTTTCCCGGATAAAACACGCATTCTCCTCAAATTTAATGCACTTTTAATGCACGTCATGGAAGATTTAGTCATTCACATAAATTCGATTTTACTCCCCAATGCAAATTAAATTTTATGCTAATTCAATTCTTAAATAAATACACAATACATTTACATACATTAAACAACCGGAGGTTTAATTTGCCTAAAGAGATAATTATTTGAGCTGTCTGCAAATAATAAATTCATGAATAAAAAAGTGTATCTCCGAAAAGATTATTGTATAATTATTCGGCTGAATGATTTGTAAATTTGTATCCAGTTTAAAAGCGTGCTTTCTTCTTTTCTTTTTCATGTATCGAATTCCCAATTATTGGCAAAGAAAACTATTAACTTCAATTTTGCTATTATTCCTGTTATTTTTTAATTATTTCCTTTCCATTTATTAATTATTTGTTTAAATTTTTAGTTATTTCTTACAATATTTAAAATTTTTATTTATTTTTTTAAAATTTTAGAATTATTTTTTAATGTTTTCAATTATTTTTTTCAGTTGTGCATTATTCTAGTCATTTTTTGATTTTGTTTCAATTGTCAATTATTTTCTTTAATATTTTAAAATCCTCGCCTTTCGACAATTATTTTTCTCCATTATCAATAGGATTCGTTAATTTCAAATTTTTATTTTCTTCAATTCTCAATTTTTTCTTCACATTTCAATTATTTTATTCATTGTTCAATAACCCTCGTCTTTTTTCAATTTTCAATTATTAATTAATTAATTATTAATATTTCAATTATTTTCATTTATTTTCTAAAATTTTTACTATAATTTTCTTCAGTTTTTAATTGACAACTTAATATTCTTCTTTAATTTTGTAATTATTCTTTAATTTTTTGTTAATTATTTTGTTTTGTTGTCGATTATTCTCGACAGCTTTCGGAGTTTTTTTTTTACTTTTTTTCAATTTTCAAGTACTTTTCTTAATACCTATTTAATTAATTTAGTAATTTTTCTTTTAATTATCAATTATTTTCTTACAAATTTCATTTAATTCTTTAATTTTCAATTTATTTCTTCAATATTTAATATTTTCTCCAATTATAGTTCTCGTCATTTTTCAATTATTTCTTTCAATTATTAATTATTTTCCACAATTTATGATTATTTCCTACAATTTTTCAATTATTTCTTTCAATTATTATTTTTTCCGCAATTTTCAATTATTTCCTACAAATTTTTTTCAATTTACAATTATTATTAAAGTTTATAACAAGTGAATAAAGTTTAATCAATTGTCAATTACTTTCTTAAACTTTTAATTTAATTCCTTAATCTTTAATTTATTTCTTCAATTCTTAATTATTTTCTTTTCTCAATTATTATTTTTAATTTAAAATTCCAGTCTACAATTTTGAATTATTTTATTCAACATTCAGTAATTCTTACCTTTTTTCAATTATCAATTATTCTTTTCAAATTTGTATTTAATTCTTAAATTTTCAATTTGTTTCTTAATTTCTTCTTCAAATTTTGTTTTTAATTGTTCATTATTTTGATCATTTTTAAGATATTGACTTTTATTGTGTAATTATTATCGTAATTTTAATTATTTATTACATTTGCAAAAATTTAGTTTTGAATGACTAAAAACAATGCAAAGTTTTTCGCGTGTTAATATTGCTACTTATTTTATATTTGGTCATGGAATTTGATAAAAAATAGTCTGAAAAACCTGGAAGTCATTGAATATTGAAATTTTGAAAACGTAGCAACCCTGTTTTAAACACATTCCAGTTTGTTGTTTGTTATATTTTTGTCACCTTTTTGTCACCTTTTCCAGAAAAAAAATTCACCTTTTCACTTTTTTTGAAGATAAAAGGTACTATGATGCCTGTTTTTTTCAAATTATTTTTTTTCATTTATTAGTTATTTTCTTTAATTTTTAGTTATTTCTTACAATATTTAAAACTTTTATTTATTCTCTTAAAATTTTAGAATTATTTTTCAACGTTATCAATTATTTTTTCAGTTAAGCATTATTCTAGTCATTTTTTGATTTTTTTTCAATTGTCAATTATTTTCTTTAACATTTTAATATCCTCGCCTTTTGCCAATTATTTTTTTCCATTATCAATAAGATTCGTTAATTTCAAAATTTTATTTCCTTTAATTCTCAATTTTTTCTTCAAATTTCAATTCCATTTTTCAGTTTTTAATTGTTTTTTTTTCTATATTCAATAACTATCGGCTTTTTTCAAATACTTTTTTCAATTTTGAATTATATTCTTTAAATTTGAATTTAAATTTTTCAATTTTTAATTATTTTATTCAATTTTAATTATTTTTGTCGATTTTTAATCCATTCGTTCAATGCGCAATTATTTCCAACAATTAGGTATTTCTATAATTTTCTTCATTTTTCAATTTTTAATTATTTTCTTTTAATTTAAAGTTTTAGCTATATTTTATCAATTTTTTTCAGTAGTCTATTAATCTAGTAATTTTGTAGATATTTTTTTAAATTTTTTAAGTATTCTCATTTTTCAATTATTTCTTTTAATTATTAACTATTTTTCGCAATTTGAAATTATTTCCTGCAATTTTTTCAATTTGCAATTAGTCTCTTAAAGTTTTATAATGATTCATGAGTTTTTCAATTTTTTTTTTTTTTTAGCTGTGTATTAATCTAGCTATTTTTCGAAATTTGTTTTCAATTGTGAATTATTTTCAGGTTTTGTAATTTTGCTCCGTTATTATCAATTTTTTTTTAATTTCAGATTAATTTTTAAATTATGAATTTATTTCTTCAAGTTTTCATTATTTTCTGCAAATTTTTATTATTTTTTCCAAATTTTAATAATTTTCTAAAGTTTTCGATTATTTTCTTCAATCAAAATTTTTTTTTTATTTTCAATCCAGTTGTTCAATTTGCAATTGGTTTCAGGAATTACTCCTATAATTTTCTCAATTTTTCAATTTTTTAGTTTAAATTGAAGGTATAGGTATTGTCTAATTTTTTCGATTATTTTTAACAATTGTGTATTTATCTAGCCATTTTTCGAATTTTGTTTTCAATTGTCAATTACTTTCGTCATTTTTCAGAAATTGTCTTCAATTTTGCTATTATTACTGTTATTTTTCAATTATTATTTTTCATTTATTAATTATTTTCTTTAATTTTTAGTTATTTCTTACAATATTTAAAATTTTTATTTATTTTTTTAAAATTTTAGAATTATTTTTTAACGTTTTCAATTACTTTTTTCAGTTGTGCATTATTCTATTCATTTTTTAATTTAATTTTCAATTGGCAATTATTTTCTTTAATATTTTAAAATTCTCGCATTTCAACAATTACTTTTCTCCATTATCAATAAGATTCGTTAATTTAAAATTTTTATTTTCTTTAATTCTCAATTTTTTCTTTAAATTTCAATTCCATTTTTCATTTTTAATTGTTTTCTTCTATATTCAATATCTTTCGGCTTTTCTAAAATACTTTTTTCAATTTTATGTATTTATTTATTTATTTATTTATTTATTTATTAACACAATACTTCCCGCGGCCCAAAAGGACCATAAATGGGTTACAAAATAAAGAGCAAAACTCATATACAATGTAAAAAGAATAAACTTAAAATATAAAATTAAGTATCGCATTTAATTAACTTAATTAACATAACTTAATTTAACCGTGACAAAGACCGACTTGAAGCATTCAATAACGATAAACGACTATTAATGACTATTATTGAAATAAACGAATTTATTTCACATAGGTATATAATTTTCATTATATTTTTTAAATTTTCAATTTTTGATTATTTTATTCAATTTTAATTATTTTTTGTCGATTTTCAATTTATTCTTTTAATGCGCAATTATATCCAACAATTATTTCTATAATTTTCTTCATTTTTAAATTTTTTTTTTTTTTAAATTTTAAGTTTTTGCTATATTTTATCATTTTTTTCAGTAGTCTATTAATTTAGTCATTTTGTAAATATTTTCTTCAATGTTTTAATTATTCTCATTTTTAAATTATTTCTTTTAATTATTAATTATTTTTTGCAATTTGAAATTATTTCCTACAGTTGTTTCAATTTGCTATTAGTCTCTTAAGGTTTTATAATGATTCTTTGAGTTTTTCAATTATTTTTTTTTTTTTTTTGTGTATTAATCTAGCCATTTTTAGAAATTTGTTTTCATTTGTGAATTATTTTCACGTTTTGTAATTCTTCTTCATAATTATCAATTTTTTTAATTTCAGTTTAATTTTTAAGTCATGAATTTATTTATTTAAGTTTTTATTTTTTTCTTCAAATTTTTATTATTTTTACTAAAGTTTTCAATTATTTTCTGTAATTTCAAATTTTTTTTGATTTTGATTTTCAATTCAGCAATTCTATCCAGCAGTTTCAGCAATTATTCCTATAGTTTTCTTAATTTTTCAATTTTTTAGTTTAAATTGAATGTATATTGTTTAATTTTTTAGATTATTTTTAACAATCGTTTATTTATTTAGCCATTTTTTGAATTTTGTTGTTAGTTGTCAATTATTTTCGTCATTTTTCATATATATTCTTTTCCATTTTGTAATTATTCTCGTAATTTTCATTATTTGCATTTCCAAAAAATTGTAGTTTTAAATGACAAACAGCAATGTAAAGTTTCTCAATAATGTCGCTGTTAATTAATATTTTACTATATACATGTAATAATTGCAACTTTGATTAATTGAAATTTATAAGTTTGAAAAAATTAAAGTTTGCGTTAATTGACGTTTGGGAGTTATATAAATAATTTCTTAAAATTGATTAAGTTTAATATAGTTTTCGTCTTTCTATCAAAATTTTTTTCGATTAAATTCTGATTATTTTAAATTCAATTTTTCATATTATTATTAAAGAATACAAGTTTGAAATTGAAGTTTTTAAGATTTATCTACCTTCTCAGAGTTTCTTAAAAATTTGCGGATCGTTTTAAAAAATCACGAATCATTTCAAAAATTCTTGTCAATTTGAAAGTTTTTTTCACGATACATTAAATTCTGGCACCGTGCCCTTTTGGGCAGACTTTCGGAATTTTTGTTCAAATTCCATTATTTTCTCAGAAAAAGGATAATTATCATCTTTCTAAAATTATAATTCACTTCTAAAAGTACTTTATAATCTTGTTTTCTTACAAAAATACCAAACGCAGTGTATAAACATTGTCAATTTCCACTCTGATGTCGGCCATAATGGATAGTTCCCAGAATGCCCGATAGGGGCGTTTTTTAAATTTAAACTGCCAATTATGTGCTCTATAAATTAAAGATCTTATTTCGGTTCCTTTTGATTTTTACTTTTTTCTCAAAATTTTGTCCCTGGACTTTTTGCTTTAGATTCTATTCTAGATTTCAAGAGAAAATTTACACCTTTGTGCGCAAGAGATTTATTGATAGTGAATTTAATTCTGTCAAGAAGTTTGACTCTCTGAACGGAGACGAGCAGCCGTCGTTGTTAAGAGGACGAAGTCGAGGCAAATGTCACGAGATTCACACAGCCATTACGCGCTACGTTATATCATTGCTTTGGTGCTTCTTTTTCTTCTGCATCCTAGATGCAACATCCTCGAATGTGCGTTTTAAGTACGTACTCAAGATCCAAAGTCGTAACATATACCAATCTCTATGAAGTAAGTGATCCCTCAATGTTATATGCACTGCTCTGAGAGAAGATGCTATTAAAAAAATAATACATGAACTGAATACTATTAAACGCATGATTAATGCCAAGTATTTCACAAAATTATAAAATATCGTAGAAAGATTTTTGCCCATCTTTAATGATTGGCAAATATTTCAACCTTGGAAATCTTTAGCGCTTCTGTTATAAAGTTAACTGGGTCGTCTATGTCGTGCAATCTAGCATAAAATCCTTTAGAAATTTATCCTATGAATTATTTTCTACAAGTATGTAAAAACAAACGAGACATTGGAATATTTTCCTTTATTTATCTATGTTTTTAATTAATCTGTCATGTTGTAAAGTATATATTATCATAAGGTTAAATTTGTCAAATTTTGACCCATTTAATTAGTTGTTGAATGTTTGCCTAATAATCACTCTTTGTGATTTAACTAATTTAAGTAATAATAATAATGTTACTAATTGAAGTAGAAATGCAAAAACTGTAAATTTATGTTGTTTACAGATTTTTTTTGTAGAGTTGTGTAATTATTCTTCAACTAGGTATAATTTATTCTTCATCCAAAAATAGTTATTATTGATCTAAGAACAATATTCTTGGTCCAAGAGTAATTACTCTTGATCCAAGAATATTTTTTATCTTAATAAAAAAAATTCGTTCTCTCAGTGATGTTAATAGTATGTTTTTAAGTACATATACAGGGGCGGCGACTTGTAAATTTTTGCCATCTGCAAACTTAATATTGACCGAGGGGGGTGGGGGGAGAGAAATAAAACAATAATAAATTAAAGTGTTTCTTAATTAGCGTAATTATTGTAACTCAAAAGTTGACAATTTTATTTGATTTTGAGTACATTCTCAGAAATAATAACCAAATAATCAAGATAATATGAAATTTGTGATCAAATCATTGTAAGTTAAAAAAATCAAAAATTGACGAACTTAATTAAAATTTGAGGAAAATAATTGAAAAATGATTACAACACTGAAAATTTAAAGAACAAAAATCATATTTTTTAAAATAATTGAAAAATGTCGAAAAAAATTGAACTTAGAAAAATAATTACAACATTATAGAAATAATCGTAAATTCAAGAAAATAATGGAAATTTGAGAGAAATAATGAAAATTTTCGGAATTAATCAATAACTATTCACAATAATATAAAATTTGTGAAAATCATTGCAAATAAAAAAAATAATTAAAAATGGACGACCGTAATTAAAATTTGAGAAAAATAATTGAAGATTGATTGAAACATTGAAAAGTGGGGAGTATAACTTAGATTTAAGATAATAAATGAAAATTAAGTAAATAAATTGAAAAATAATTAATATATCAACTTAAAAGGTCGAGAAAATATTTGCAAAACGATAAAAGAAAATAAAAAGTGAAAAAAAAAATAAATAATTGAAAATTTAGGAATTTAACTCAGGAATGAATAGTGAAAATAATTGGAAATTGAAGAAATTGATTGCAAAATGATAAGAATGGTATTAAAAATTGAAAAAAAAACGATACAAATAATCGTTAATTGAAGAAAATAATGGAAATTTGAGAAAAATAATGGAAATTTTCGGAATTAATCAACAAATAATCAAAATAATATAAAATTTGTGAAAATCATTGCAAATTAACAAAAAAATAATCAAAAATTGTCGAAAGTATTTGGAATATGAGAAAAAAAATTGAAGAATGATTAAAGAATTTAAACTTGGATACAGTAACTTAGATTTGAGATAATAAATAAAAATTTAAAGAATTAATTGAAAAATAATTCATATATCTAGTTAAAAGGTGGAGAACATAATTGCAAAAATATAAAAGAAAATAAGTTTAAAAAAACTAATTGATAAATGAGATAAATAATTAAAAATTTACGTATTTAATTGAGAAATAAATAGTGAGAATAATAAAAAAATGAAGAAATTGATTGCAAAATGATGAAAAAAATAATTGAAAATTGAAGAAAATTATTAAAATTTAAGAAATATACTTCAAAATCTAGGAAATTAATTAAAAAGTAATAAAAATTATAAAAAATTCAAGACAATATTTGCAAAGTAATTAAAATAATTAAAAATTGAAGAAATTGATTACAAAATGATAATAATAATACTTGACAATTGAAGAAAATTATTAAAATTTGAGAAATATATTTTAAAATGTAGGAAATTAATTGAAGAGTAATAAAAATAATAAAAAATTTGAGACAAAATTTGCAAAGTAATAAAAAAAATTAGAAATTTACTGAAATAATTTTATTTTATTTTATTTTTTTTTGAGAAAAATTAAAAAAATTGCATCATACATTTGTAATAAATGAAAATAATTTCAGATTGATAAAAATAATTGTATATCGAAAAAATAAGTGCAGGTTGTGATAAATTATAAAAAAATTCAAAATTAATTAAAAAATAATTAATGTATCTAGTTAAAAGGTGGAGAAAATAAATACAAAAAGATAAAAGAAAATGAATTTGAAAAAAATATTTGAAAAATGAGAGAAATAATTGAAAATTTAGATATTTAATTAAGGAATGAATAGTGAATTAATAAAAAATTGAAAAAATTAATAGCAAAATGATAACAAAATAATTTGGAAATTAAAGAAAATTATTAAAATGTAAGAAAAATATTTTAAGTCTAGAAAATTAATTGAAGAGTACTGAAACTAATACGAAATTCGAGACAATATTCGCAAAGTAATAAAACTAATTAAAAATTGAAGAGAATTATTAAAATTTGAGAAATATCTTTCAAAATCTAGGAAATTAATTTCAGAGTAATGAAAATAATAAAAAATTCGAGACAATATATGCAAAGTAATAAAAATAATTAGAAATTGAATAAAATAATTTTATTTTTTGAGAAATAATTAAAAAAATTGCAACATATATTTGTAATTAAAGAACATAATTTTAGAACGATAAAAATAATTGTATATTAAAAAAATAAGTGCAATTTGTGATAAATTATAAAAAAATTCAAAATTAATTAAAAAATAATTGAATATGAGAGAAAGTAATGGAAAAATATAAAAGAAAATGAAAATTGAAAAAAATGTTTCAAAAATGAGATAAATAATTGAAAATTGAAAAAATTGATTGCAAAATGATAATAATAATATTTGCAATTAAAGAAAATTATTAAAATTTGAGAAAAATATTTTAAAATCTAAGATATTAATTGAAGAATAATTGAAATAATAGAAAATTGGAGAAAATATTTGTAAAGTAATAAAAATAAGTTAAAATTGAAAGAAATAATTTTAGTTTGTGAAAAATAATTGAAAAAGTTTCAACATATATTTGTAATATAAGTAAATAATTGCAGAATAGTAAAAATAATTGTATATTGAAAAAATAACTAAAATTTGAGATAAAGAATAAAAAAATTAGAAAATTAATAAAGAAATAATTGAATATGAGAAAAAGGAATTGAAAATTCATTGAAAAATAAATTTAATAATAAAGTAATTGATAGAAATAATTGTATATTGAAGAAAATAATAAAAATTTGTAAAAAATAATTTAAAAAATTACAGACTATATTTAAGATAAACAAGATTACAATTACAATTATTATATATTATAATTTTTCAAATTTTAATAAATTTGAAATTTTATTGATTAAAGTTTTAATTAATACACTCTTTAAGAATAGTAAATTTAAAATTATTTAAAAACTTCTTGAATTTTTAAAAATTTTGTTTTAAAGATTTTAATTATATTTGCTACAATTCTCAACTATTTTTATCATTTTTGAATATTTTTCTTTAATTTTATTTTCAGTATTTTTTTTTTTCTCCTCATATTTAAATTCAATTTTCCAAGTTTCAATTCTTTTCTTTAATCTTTGAGAATAGTAAATTTAAAATTATTTAAAAATTTCTTAAATTTTTAACAATTCCTTTCTGTTATTATTTTAATTACCTGCTACAATTTTCAACTATTTTTATCATTTTCCACAAATTTTTTTTATTTTCTAATTATTTTCATTATTTTTCAATTTTCCCCCTAATTTTTAAATTCAATTTCCGCAAGTTTTAATTCTTTTCTTTAATTTTTTCAAATAAAACTTTTCCAGTTTTAATTATTTTCTTTAATATCAAATTAGTTAAATTATTTATTAATTAATTTCTTACTTCTTTCGTCATTTCTCAATTATTTTTACAAAATATGGTTTTTTTTAAATTTTAATCATTTTCTTCGAATTGTAATTTTTTTTATCCACATTCTTATTAAGAAATTGGCTTTTTGTCAGTAATTTTGCCATATGGAATTCCATAGGGCGAATTTTTTGCTTTATGGAATTTGCAGACGGGTCGGGGACATTTCCACCAAAACCCAATTGACCGAATTTGTAATTGGCCGAAATTTAATTGTCCGAATTTGTAATTCTACAAACTTGCATTTGTCAGAATTTGCAATTCCCCGAACTTGCGTTTGTCCGAGCTATTAACTTCCCGAATTTGTATTTGTCATAACTTTCAAATCATCAAACTGACATTTGCCAAAACATTTAAATCGACGAAATTGCATTTGTTAAAATTTTTAACTCCTCGAACTCGTATTCGTCTGAACTTTTAAATCCACGAACTTGCATTTGCCCGAACTTTGAAATCACCGAACTTGCATTTGTCAAAATATTCAATTACCAGAATTTGCATTTGTCCGAACTTTGAAATCACCAAATTTGCATTTTTCCGAACTTTGAAATCACCGAACTCGCATTTAGCAGAATATTCAACTCTCCAAATTTGCAACTGTCAGAACTTCTAAATCCCTGAATTTGCATTTGTGCAAACTTTAAAATCACCGAACTTACATTCGCCCGAATTTTGAAATCTCCGAATTTGTAATTGTCCGAACTTTGAAATCACCGAACTCACGTTTGGCCGAACTCTTAAGTCTCCGAATTTGCATTTGGCCGAACTTTTAAATTACCGAATTTGCATTTTTCCGAATTTTTAAATCACCGAACTTGCATTTGTCAAACTCCTTAAGTCACCGACTACTCGTGTCCCCGAATTTGCATTTGTCCGACCATCGGAAAGTAGGTTTTCTAAAGGAGTCTTTTGATTGACGAAAACGAGTTCGAGGAGTTAAAAATTTTAACAAATGCAATTTCGTCGATTTAAATGTTTTGGCAAATGTCAGTTTGATGATTTGAAAGTTATGACAAATACAAATTCGGGAAGTTAATAGCTCGGACAAACGCAAGTTCGGGGAAGTGCAAATTCTGACAAATGCAAGTTTGTAGAATTACAAATTCGGACAATTAAATTTCGGCCAATTACAAATTCGGTCAATTGGGTTTTAGTGGAAATGTCCCCGACCCTTGCAGACGTACCATACACAAGTCGCCGCCCCTGTCTATGTTTTTAATTAATCTGTCATGTTGTAGAGTATATACTATCATAAATTTAAATTCGTCAAATTTTGATCGATTTAATTAGTTGTTGAATGTTTGCCTAATAATCACTCTTTGTGATTTAACTAATTTAAGTAATAATAATAATGTTACTAATCGAAGTAGAAATGCAAAAACTGTAAATTTATGTTGTTTACAGATTTTTTTTGTAGAGTTGTGTAATTATTCTTGAACTAGGTATAATTTATTCTTCATCCAAGAATAGTTATTATTGATCTTAGAACAATATTCTTGGTCCAAGGGTACTTATTCTTGATCCAAGAATATTTTTTATCTTAATAAAAGAAATTCGTTCTTTTAGTGATGTTAATAGTATGGTTTTAAGTACATATACGTGTATTTTTCAGTGAAGAAATCTTCACTGTAAGTAAAAAGTAAAAAGTACTTTACACTTTTACAGAATCGAAAATTGCATAAAAGACAATAATTACTGTCGCTAAGACGAGGAAGTAATTGACACAAGGGGTGACTGATTAGTGATTGCGATGGAAATAATAGAATTGATTAATTGCAAAATGAAGAAGAGAAGAAATTAGAGAAAGGTAATAGGTCACAGGTGTCAATCGTTTGACTGACTTGACGTGAGGTCTCTGACTTCCATTAATGAAAGTAACTTTTTTTTTTACAAGTCTTTAGGAAGATACTTGACCTGGCCTTTTAGAGGTCACTCTGGACCAAGTAATAATTGACGAGACTTTCGGCTTTAGCTCGCGGTCCTCTTTCACAATTCGTCCTCTACCTTAACCTGTCAAATTTGAAAGGGAGAAATTAACGAAATGCTTATAATCACTCCTCAGACATAAACATAAATTTTGCAGTGACTTTTATTTCTTGCAGAAAAAGTCCCGCTCATGAGTACAGAAGTAAAAAAAATGTATTTTCGGTCCGGAAATTAAAGAGTAAAAATTAATCAATACATATTTCGTTAACGGCTAATTAAAAAATAAATTGTGTTTAATAGAAAATTAGTTTTTATACCTTAAGCGTAAATTGTGTAAGTTAGAAATCATTTCATAATTTCAATTTGCAGTTAAGGGAGGAAAACTACGGGAATTAATAATTGATGATCTAATGGGTGTCATGGTACAGTCTCGATATTGATGGTGCAATCTGAGAAATGAAAAATTTTTCTGATTTATCGTTAACTCTGATGAGTTTGTATGACAAAAAATAGGATTTGTTCATCTTGTCGTTAAAAACGGCAATTAACCTTTTTTGAATAAAAATCTAGTGATAATTAAAACAACACGTATAATACGAAGATAGAAAAGAAATTATTATTTTATTTTAATTCTGATTTTATTTTCACAAGTTTATTTATTCCATATATTTCTTTCATTAATTGCCACGAACATAATTCGCACCATTACATATCGATATATCCTTAGGCGGATTAGTGATATTGAAAAATTTTATTAATTGTCTTAAATACTTTAGAGAGAGAGAGAGAGAGAGAGAGAGAGAAAACTAAATCAGATATATTGAATTGACAGCCCTCTATTGTTTTGAATTGTTGAAATTTTTGTAAACTCATGCTTAACACAAAATGCGAAAGAATTCCGCTAATGTAATTAAGTGTTTTGATTTTCTCTAAAAGAGAAAGTTGTTTCAGAAACTATTTCTTTCTCAGCTTGGACGAAATATTTTATTTTTTCTCTCCTCTAAAATGATACGTTTACATTAATTAATCATGGAGAGTTTTAATTGAACTAGCAATTATCAGAAATTTTTAACTTTATAACCTAGAAATTACTCACATTGAGGAAGCAAATTCTTGAAACTTTAATCCTCGACTTTTCTGCCCGTAGGATAAAAAAAAAAAAAAATTCACAACATATTTTCAGCTTGCAGTTTTCAAATTGCTTAATTTAATTTCTCGTGTAATAATTAAGTTGTTTAATTAGGGAGTAGTAACTCAAAAAGAAATAACACTTGGCAATTAATGGGAGCATTATTTCCTGAGGGAAAAGTATATATATATGAGAAATGCGTGATTGAATGGAGAACTAAAAAAAAAAAAAGAAATTTTTCAGTCCGAACTGGTCAGTTATTGTAGGCCGAGGACATCCACTTAATGTAGTTCAGCTGAATAATTCGGGATCCGCCCTGGCTTCTTAACATTGTGGCCATAAATTAGCTTCGTAATCGTTTTTTAAACTCCTTTCTTTTACGAGAAAATGTTACGTTCCAACGTCGGATTAATTTAAAATCTTGTATAAGAAGAAAATTAATTGTTCGACACATTAAGTTTTAAATAAAAGATAAATATTGTTATTTTGGTGATTAAATGTAAGTGAACAGCAACCAGTGGCTCCTAAGCAAATAATTTCTTTTTATAATCCCAAAAAAAAAAAACCTCAATATGATCATAACTTTTTATGATCTTTTCAAGAAAGAATGCCTCTTTCGTAACCATGAGGAAATTTAAGTTTCGCAGAAGAAAGAAAAATCGATAATGCCTTTAACCATTTCCCGGTTAACTGTAATCATTGGATAGTTTTTTTTTTCAAAAATTAATTATGCCGTGGATCGATAGGAATTGCAGGTTATTAGCCGAAGCTAGGATCATTTGAGGCCAGTTTCGGTTTGTTGACGCCGTTGTTGTTGGCAAATGTACGCAAGAACATTACAACTGCTACGATTATCGCATACTGCTTGTTTCAATCGTACACAGTACTCGTACATCAGCTACTATTATCTTACTAACATTCAGTTATACTACACTATTACTACCGCATTACTTCATCGAATACCAGCTCCGCATACCTGTATCCAGCTCAAAGATTGCCCAATCAGACTCATCCTGGTCTTCTTTATACCAAACCTATCTCGTTGCACTTAAATCGCCTGTACAAACATAAAACATATATATACCTTTCCATTAGTTCTCATTGAATTCGCATCAAATTTACGTTATTTTCCCTTATTTGACTTGCTGTCATTCCAACATTATTCTCAGTGTTGGAAATCTTTAGGAGAGAAAAAGTTTATTGGATATTTTTATCTTGGAATGTCGAGAAAAAATGATCAATTAGTGTGTGATTTGTCAATCACGGTAATTACTAATTAGTATCACTTAGTTAGGGGATCATTTTACCCGGATTCCGAATTCCGAATTCTACTTTCCGGAATCTAGAGAATAAATTGGATCAGTGCCGTAACTAGGGTGGTGCCGTCGGTGCCGTGGCACCGGGCGCAGTCCTCGAGGGGCGCAAACTAGGAGAGACGCAACATTTTTTTTATATATTTTTTTTTTAATAAAAAAAATTATGAAACCAAAAAAAATTAGATTACTTTTTTTTTAGACAGTTCGAAGTTGATTATTTAAATGTTACTAATTGTAAGTACTTCATTAGACAAAAAGTGTTTATTTACTGTATGTAAAAGATCATTTTAATCAAACTTTTAAAATCAATAAATATAAGAATTATTAATAGAAAGGAAATAATTCGTTCATTTAGTAAAATTTAGTTTTTAAGTAAAAATTCCATCAATTAATTTATTTGAAAAAATGAAAGAAAATATTTGAAACTTGCAGAAATTGAATTTAGAATTTAGGGGAAAAATTAAAACTAGGTGTGAATTCTGTCCATTTAATGGACACTTCGCTTCTAAGGAAGCAAGATAATTTGCTTCCCCATAGAGGAAGCAATAAATTTATTATAATATAAAAAATAATAATTTAATTTTAAATTAATTGTTATTTATTTTTATGCAAATAAGTAACAATAATAAAATAATAATAAATCAATATATATATATATTTTTTTTTTTATCCAAAACTTTATTCATTTATTTATTATAAATAAATAAAGTCAATTATTAGTCAATTATTTTTAGTCAATTCATTTTGAGACAAGGAATATGATTCTTTTAATTCATTTGTTTGAATTTTAGCAAGACATTTTTTTTTGGCAAAACACGACATTTTTCAATAAAAAAAAATTAAAAATTATGAATTAATTCGTGAGTTTTTAGTCAAATATAAAAGTTATATAGGTCACTCGATTTGTTTTGAGACAAGGAATATGATTTTGTAATTCGTTTGGTTGAATTTTTAGCATGCAAAAATTTTTTTTTTTAAAAATTTCCAAAAACGAGATTTTTTGATGAAAAAAACTGAAAAATCATGAATTATTACTTGATTTTTTGGTCTATTATATACTTTATATAGGTCAATCGATTCGTTTTGAAACAAGGAATATGATTTTGCAATTCGTTTAGTTGAATTTTTAGCACGAAAATTTTTTTTTTTAAAAATTTCCAAAAACGAGATTTTTTGATGAAAAAAACTGAAAAATCATGAATTATTACTTGATTTTTTGGTCTATTATATACTTTATATAGGTCAATCGATTCGTTTTGAAACAAGGAATATGATTTTTCCATTCATTTGTCTGAATTTTTAGCACGAAAAATTTTTTTGCCAAAAAACGATATTTTCGATGAAAAAAGGTGCTCAAAAAAATTTGATTGGGTATTTTCAAAAATCTCTGTGTCCAAATTTAGATATTTGTAAGCTTCATATGTCATCCAAATTTTATTAAAATCCGTTGAAGCGTTCTCGAGATATCCTGGCGACAAAAAATTTACCACATACACACACATACACACACACACACACACCCACACACACATCCCGACATTTTCTCAGGAATGAAAATTTGAACTTTTCAGATGAAACTGAGTCGATTTACACTATTTTTGGAAAATCGAAAATCTTAACGATCACAACGCTTCCTCTATGAGGAAGCAAAATAATGAAAATAATTAAAATTGAAAGAAAATGTTTAAATAATGATAAAAATAGATGAAAATTGTAGCAAATAATTAAAATCATAAAAGTAAATAATAGTTAAAAATTGAAGAAATTTTTAAATAATTTTAAATTTATTATTCTCAAAGCGAGGATTTATTAAATTTTTAATCAATGAAATTTCATATTAATTCACGTTCGATGAATTATAGTATACCTATAATTGTAATTGTAGTCTTATTATCTCAGATATATTCTGTAATTTTTGCAACTATTATTTACAAATTTTTATTATATTCTTCAATTAACAATTATTTCTATGAATTATTCTTTTATTTAATTTATTTTTCAATTAATTTTTGTCTTTTTAAATTAACTTTTGATTTATTTTCGAAATTTTTTGATTATTTATCTCAAATTCTAGTTATTTTTTCAATTTACAATTATTTTATTTTATTATTTATAACTATATGTTGTAATTTTTTCAATTATTTTTAAAAAACTAAAATTATTGTCTTCAATTTTTCATTATTTTTATTACTTTGCAAATATTTTCTCGGATTTTTTATTACTTTCATTATTCTTCAATTATTTTTTTAGATTTTAAAATATTTTTCCTAAATTTTAATAATATTCTTTAATTTTGAATTATCATTTTTATCATTTTGCAATCTATTTCTTCAAATTTTAGTTATTCTCAAATTTCATTTCTAAATTCTTCACCTTTTAATTAGATATATTAATTATTTTTCAATAAATGTACGAAATATTTACTTAGTATCTCAAATTTAGGTTATTGCATGCACTTTTTCATGTTTTAATCATTCTTCAATTTTTTTTCTCAAATTTCAAATACTTGGTAAATTTTTAATTATTTTTTTTATATGCATTATTTTCACAATTTTTTTATTATTTTGAATCTTTGTTGATTACTTCCGAGAATTTCAATAATATATCTGAGATTTTCATTTTCTTTAATAAATTTTCAATTATTTTTATAATGTTTTAATTATTTTCCAGAATTTAAAGTTCTTAAAATCATTTTGTAATACTTTTACTTTATAAATATTCTGTATTTTTTAAAATTATTTTTCTATGATTGCAATTAATATCTACAAATTTCAACTATTTTTATCATTTTTCAAATTATTTTCTTCAATGATTCTCATTATTTTTCAATTTTTCCCCTAATTTTTAAATTTCAAATTTCTGCAAGTTTCAATTATTTCTTTTACTTTTTCAAATAAAACATTTTCAGTTTAAATTATTTACTTCAATATCAAATTACTTTCATTATGTATTAATTAACTTTCAAATTCTTTTGTCATTTTTCAATTATTTTTACAAAATATATGAGTTTTGTTTTTTTGTATTTTTCAAGTATTTCAATTATGTTCTTGGATTTTGAATCACTTTCTTTTACATCAAATAAATTTCGTAATTTTCTCAATTTGTGTTCTTAAATTTCCATAATTAACTTTAGTTTTCAATTATTTTTATCATTTTTAAGTAGTCTTGCTTATTTCAAATACATTCTGTAATTTTTACAATTACTTTTTGACAAATTTTTATTAAATTTTTCGATTTTCAATTATTTTTATCATTTTTAAATTAGTTTTTGTTATTTTCAATTATTTTTTAATAAATTCTCTAAGTTTTTTTTATTATTTGTCTCTAATCTCAATTATTTTTATTATTATGCAATAATTTTCTTTTATTATAACTATATGTTGTAATTTTTTCAATTATTTTTAACAAACCAAAATTATAGTTTTCAATATTTCATTATTTTTATTATTTTGCAAATATTTTCTAGGAGTTTTTATTACTTTCATTATTCGTCAATTAATTTCCTAGATATTAAAATATTTTTCTTAAATTTTAAAATTTTTTTCCAATTTTCAATTATTATTGTTATCATTTGCAATCAATTTCTTTAAATTTCAGTTATTCTCAAATTTCATTCTTCAATTGAATTCCTAAATTTTCAATTATTTATTTGACTTTTTAATTAGTTTTTTTTAATTTGAATTTTCTTTTATCTTCTTGCATTTATTTTGTCCACTTAATATTAGATATATTAATTTTTTTTCAATTTATATCCTAAATTTTCATTTATTATGTCAAATCTAAGTTATAGTATACACTTTTCAATGTTTTAATCATTTTTCAAGTATTTTTCTCAAATTTTAATCAAGTTCGTCAATTATTTTCTTTAATTTTTAATTATTTTCATTTGTTTTCTGAATTTCCAAATCTTTTTATTAATTATCGTAAATTTAATTTATTTTTACCTTTCTTCAATCCTTTTCTCCAATTTAAGTTATTCCCTATTTTTCAATTGATTTCTAAGATTTTCATGTATTTATCTCAAATTTCAATTATTTTTGTTTATTTAAAAAAAAATTCTGTAATTTTTTGAATTATTTCTCTCAAACGTGATTTATTTTTTACAACTTATCAATGTTTGTTTCAAATTTTAATTATTTTCATCAAGTTTCAAATTATAAATCATTTTTCAATTATTTTCCAAAATTTATATCCTTTACTTTTTTTCATTTCTTTTGTAATTTCAAAAATTTTAAACTACTTATCTGAGATCTCAATTATTTCTTTTAATTTTCAATTTTTTATATGCTTTTTTATTAATATTTTCTTCAAGTTTCAGTTATTATCCTTCTTTTTCGTAATTTCCAAAAAGTTTTTAATTATTTCTGTTCAATTAAAAATTATTCTCTTCAATTTTAAATTATGTTTATTTTGTTTCATTTATTTTCTCCAATTTTTAATTATTTTTTTTTTTTTCAATGAACTTCTGAAAGTTTTAAGAATTTTTCTGAAATTTTCTCTAACTTTCCTTGATTTAAAATATATTATGTAATTTTGTCAATTACATTCTCAAATTTTAATTATATTGTTCAATTTTCAATTATTTTCCCTAATTTTTCATTATTCAATTTTTTCTATTTATTTTTAAGGTTTTCAAGTAATTTTCTCAATTTTCAATTATTTTCTTTGCTTTTAGAACATTTCTATGAGTTTTTAAATTACTTTCCCCAAATTTTAATTGATTTCATTTTTTTTTCAATTAATTTGAAAAAGCAGCTATTATTTTGTTTAATTTCATTTATTTCTCACAATTTTTTTAATTCTAAAATTTTATAAATTTTGTCCTAAAAAAAAAGGTTTATTAGGGTCGACTGAGGGACCCCTGAGCTCAAGGGCCCCGGGGCACTGCCCCACTTTGCCCCTTAATAGTTACGCCACTGTTTAATTACTTAATATTTAATTCTATATAATTTAAAACTTTAATCGAGCTGTTGCATTGAATGTACGAAATTAAGCATCATCGGAACTATTGATTCATATTTTTCCCCAGTGTATATAATTTTCTGCATTCTTTCCAAAAATCGAAACAGCTTTTTTAAAAAAATTAAGATTTGTTGTGATTACAATAAGAAACTCTCAAGTCCAGATTTTGTAGACAGAAATTAAACGAGAAATTCTAGACAGAATTTTTCCGACGAATGAACTTGAAATTCTTCGAAATGTGAAATAGTTTCTCGTATAGATTCAGCGGGTGTTCACAAATCAACGATAAATCTGTGAAACTACTCAAGAGGCATAAGGAAGAGCTGCAGATTTACGTCGCGAGTTTATTAGAGTCGAAAGGGCATGGGGCACAGTATTGTAAAATCACGTAAGAAGAGCACCTTTCACCTCTCGACTTCTCGAGCACACTTACACACGCGTGGGTGTATAATATATATATATATATATATATATATCTATGAGACGCAGAAAAAACAAGACCATGGCAACTATGATACCTTGGTCGTCCAGCAGTGCATCTTCACATAATTCCACTACACTTGTTACGTCAAAATAAATGCGCACGCGAGCGAGAAAACGCACCAGGAGAATAATTAATAGAAAAATAAAACATTGCTCGAATTCTAGAGACGAGTTTTACGTAATAATTGTTGTGCAAAAAAAGGAGAACAATAAAAGAAAAATGTGCGAGTGGTGAAATCGAGAAAAATTTCTTTGAATCCGAGAATAATGCGCGTTTCTTTGAATACAAGAAAAAAAATGTACGATAAATTGAAAACATGAGAAAATGGTAAATGCCAAGTATTTCTGTAATTTCCGATGTATTAATAACACTTGTGGAAATTATATGGAATGTGGTTCTTTTTTTTTTTTTTGTGTTATAAAATTGTATTTTCTGTAACGGAAATGAAAGAAATTGATTTCATTTATGTTTGTGTGAGAATTCCATATTCAGAGTTTGCGGAGACCTTGCAATTGGAAAAAATGCCATTAGAAGTGTTAATTTAATGAAATTAGAGTTCGAACCCTTTATTCTGTAACTTGTAATTTTTCCATATAACTGTGAATGTTCTCTGGCTCTTTTCGTGATTATAACACACACGTGTCGACCTAATAATATAGGGGCGGTTTAAATTCTAGTGTAGAGGCGTTATGTGGAGGAAAGAAGTGTCAAGGATCAAAGCTGAAAGTGAAGGTGAACGAGTCTCTCTGTTCAAAAGGACATTGTAATTTTTATATTAAAGAGAAAAAAAATCGTGAATGAAAATTTGAAATTTATAGGCATTCTCGAAGAAAGTTGTGCCTCCTTTTGTTGTTCCCAGAGCGATTTATAATAAAAGACAAAAGTGGGTGGAGAGCTGGTATTTATTTTCTTATTATGATCAGCATTTTTCTGAAATTTCATATGCTTCAATAATTACAGACCCGCGAATTATGTAATAGTTGTGTTTTTACGTAAGTCGTTATTACTTTTGAAGAATGTATTAAAGTTCCTTGTTTCTAAATCTAACCTAATTATGCATTAAAGAAGTGCCTACATATTTTGAGAAAATAATATATTTTATAAAATATATGTACATATGTATATGTATATAGAGAAAGGGTGTTTTCAAAGAGATTATACTTTAGTGTAATTATTATTATTATTAGTTTCAAGTAGATAATACCTGTAATATATTTTTGAAAGGTGTTGAAATTCTTTATCAGTTTTACTCCTGGAACACTTAAATCACAGATTTATGATTTTGTGCTTTGTATAATTTACAGACGTTCAAATGAGATAATTTTCAGCTATTAGAAGTTTCAGCAATTTTGTTAGACTTGATTTTATAATTTGAGAGACTTTAGGAAAATCAGTTGGTCTTTTCTATTTAAGAACGTGATGGAAAACTTGAAATTGTTATAGGAATTTTTTTGTAAATTTCTTGGAAAAGTGATAAATATCGGTAATTAAAACAATTTTTTCATTTATGAATTTTTGTCTTCTTTTATTGAAAAGTCTTTTGAGATCACCAAATTTGCATTTAACGAAATTTCTTTTTATAGAATTTGTCTCAACTGTATTAGAAGAATAGAAATTCTGTCATTTAAAAATTCGACTTATTTAAAATTTCAAAATATTGTTGAATTTTGTTATAAACTTTGTTTAAAAAATATAAGACATAAATTATATTTGTAAAGTATGTTTTGGGTAAAACATTAAAATTTAACGGTTTGATGACAAAAAAATATAATTTTAAATTATTAATTATTTTACTATTTATCATTTTTATAAGAAAAACAATGTGTTTTTCTCTAAACATGCTTTACAATTTTGTTTGTTCAATATTGTTAAAAGTTATTTCATTACTAAAAAGTTTATATTAAACAGTTTAATTTTAAAGCTGCTAACAGCATTTTTTATTAAGACAAAAAGTTTTGACCCCTCTTCAACCCCCCCAAAAAAAGAGAAAAGAAAAAAGGAAAATTATTCTTTCAATTTAGAAAAATTTTGAAAAATAAAAATTAGGCATAATATACTTTTTGCTTTTAGAAACCACTTTTTAGTTTGAATTTATAATATCAAGGGTTGAACTGCTTTAAGTAGAAAAGGTCAGTCTAGTGAAGCCGGAATATGCTTTAAGTGATAAAGGGACGTTATGGTAAGACGCACTTCTGATTTCTAATGGATAGGATAGTTTTAAATTAGATATTTTAATCTATCCTATTTCAGTTTCAATTTAAAGTTAATAAATTATTTTTTTCCAAATTAAACTAAAAATGGTTTGTATATCTATATTTGCCTTTTTTAGGACAAAAATTGTTGTCACTCAGTCTGATCTGGTATTTGAAAAATTTTCCCTAATATACCCTATTTTTCACAAAAATTTATTTAAAGTCAGAGTATCGAGTGATTCGAGAAATTGCTGGCAATTTCGTACATCAAAATAAAAATTATGAATTTGTGAAAAGATTAGAAAATTTTTACGAAATTCCAGAAATTCGTAGATAAATCCAGAAAATTTTGATTTTGAACAATTTAATTTTTTTCTTACAATTTTTTTACTCTTTAAAAAGTGTTTTCAGAATTTCGTTTATTTTTTGGTAGTTTTACACAATTACTTAAATTTTTTATTTATTTATTTCAGATTAACGGGCAATGCCCTTTGATACAAAAAATTATCACTTTTTAAAGATTTTTATTACTTTTGATTCTAATTTTTATTGTGGTATAGATTTTGTTTTATGTTTACGTCAATTAGTTTAGTTTATTTATGTAATTTTGTTTTTATAACGTTTCGAAAAATTTATTTATTTTCTCCTGGATTTTCTCACCTATTTTGATAAATTAAGGGGGCATAGGAGTAGAATTTTTTCTTCATTTATCTGATTGTTTTTACAATAGCTCGTTTTTTGGTTGATTTATTCAATTTTTTTAAAAATTTTATCTATTTTTTCGCAAATTTATTTACTCTTTGATAAAATTTCTAGATCCTATGACTTTTTAACAATATTTGTTTTTAAAATTATTTTAAAAGTGTGCCTGATATTTAAAAATGTTGTTTGTTTTATTTCATTAAGTTATTTATAATTTTTTTTTTAAATTGTCAATTATTTTCCTCATTATTTTCATTCTTTATTATTTTTAGTTTTCGAATTTTTCTTTCGATTGTCAATTATTTTTCAATTGCATTCTTCGTTTTTCAATTATTTTATTCAATATTCAATCATTTTTGCATTTTCTCAGTTATAAATTATTTTCTTGAAATTTACATTTAATTCTTTAATTTCCAATTTATTTTCTCAATTTTTAATTATTTTCTTCAATTCTTAAATATTTTCATCAATTTTCAGTTATTTATATCGCATTTTCAATTAATTCCTCAATAATCAATACGTGTTGGATTTTTTCAATTAGTATTTTCATTCATAAAAATTGTTTTAAAATTTTAATTCAATTATTCAATTCTAGAACTATTCTCTTCAATTTTAAGTTATTTTCTTTAAATTTAAATTCCACTTTTTAATTTTTCAATATTATCTTTAATTTTAAAAAAATTACTACCTTTTTTCTATTAAACTTTTTCAATTATCATTGAGTTTCTTTAATTTTAAATACAATTCTCCAATTACTTTCTTTAATTTTTAATTCCATTCTTCAATTTTTATTTTCATTCTTTAGTTTTCAATTGTTTTCTTCTATATTTATTATTTATCGGCTTTTTTTAATTACTTTTTTTCAATTTTTAAGTATATTCTTTAAATTCCAATTACATTTTTCAATTTTTAAGTGCTTTCTTCAATTTTCAATTATTTTTTTCCATTTTGAATCCAAATGTTAAATGTGCAATTATTTCCAACAATTATTCCTATAATTTTCTTAATTTATCAATTTGCAATTATTTTATTTGAATTTAATATTTTCTGTTAAATTTTTCAATTATTTTTTTTTAGTTGTCTCATAATCTAGTCATTTTTAGATTTTTTTTAAATAACAATTATTTTCGTCATTGTCTAACTATTTCCTTCAGGTATTAATTATTTTCAACAATTTTCAATTATTTCCTACAATTTTTTGAATCCTCAACTATTAGGTATTATTTTTTAAATTTTGTTTGCAATTGTCATTTATTTTCATAATTTTGTACTTTTTTCAATTATCTAATATTTTTCCAAATTCTAATTTAATTCTTAAATTTTCAATTTATTTCTTCAATTTATTTCTTATTTTCTTTAATTTCAATTTTCTTTCGATTTTCAGTCCAGTTTCTCAATTTTCAATTATTTCCAACAATTATTCCTATAGATTTCTTAATTTTTTAATTTGCAATTATTTTCTTTAAACTTAATATTTCTTGTTTAATCTTTTCAATTATTTTTTTCAGATGTCTATTAAGTAAGGCATTTTTTTTACATATTTTCTTCATTTTTTCAATTATTCTCGTCATTTATCAACTATTTTTTCAATTATTAATTCTTTTCCACATTTTTCAATTATTTCCTACAATTTTTTCAATTTGGAATTATTATCTTAAAATTTTATAATTATTCTTTGATTTTTCAAATTATTTTGTTCGATTATTGATTAATTTAGCTATTTTTGAAATTTTCTTTGCAATTGTCAATTATTTTTGTCATTTTGTATTTTTTTTTACAATTACCAATTTTTTTCAAACGTTAATTTAATTCTTCAATTTTTAATTTATTTTCTCAATTTCTTATTATTCTCTTCAACTTCAATTATTTTTTCCGATTTTCAGTTTAGTTGTTCAATTCGCAATTATTTCCATCACTTATTCCTACAATTTTTCAACTTTTTTGTTTATAATATTGATTGTTAATTTTTTTAAACTATTTTTTTTAATTGTGTAATTATGTAGCCATTTTTGGAATTTTTTTACAACTGTCAATTATTTTCGTCATTTTTAGATATATATTCTTCAATTTCGTAATTTTCATTATTTGAATTTGCAAAAATTTATAGTTTTAAATTACCAACAGATTTAAGATACATTATTTTCCAAAAATCTAGATTGTAATATTTTGTGATAATAAAACTTTTTAAGCCTTAATTATAATTTATTAGATTATAAGAATGCGTAAATTTTAAATTCAAGTATAAAGTTATATTTTAGATATAAAGGCGAATTTCGCAAAATTGAAAATTCTGTCTTAATTGTTCGAAAATTTGTTGAAAAATAAAGAGAAATTAGATTTTCGCGAAGAAAAAACTAGCGAATTGATTCTGTCTGTAAACAAGGTTGAAAGTGAAGGTGAACAAGTTCTTCTGGAATATTCGAATCACCGTTAAATGAATGCGTCAGTGCGTTAAATGTACGAGAGATGATTTTCAACTTATCATGAGAACATTGAACGCATCATTGTCCTCATCTAACGGTACAAGAGTCTGTCAATGATCCGCGAAGTTACAGTTGTATTGGAGTCTTCTTCTTCTTCTTCTTTTTCTTCTTCTTCTTCTTCTTCTTCTTTCACAAAAGTCAAAGACAAATTCATCATTCATATTACGTAAGAATTACAAGCATCTTGTTAATCGTGGGCGAAGAGGTCGTTTCATCGAAAAGCAATAAAATTGCATTCCGCAACTGTATTATAAATATGCATAGGCATTCAAAAATAGTGAAGATGATTAGGATGAAAAATAAAGAAACACTCTACATCGATTATTGTGTCAGGGTTACATCGAACTGTGCCTTCTCCGGAAGTGATCTCTTGTAAAAAAAAAAGAAGACAGGAAAAAATCTTATGTAATCGATGACAAGATGCAATCTCAGACTTTTATGGTCAACGATAATTTTTAATGGTGGATCATTCACCAGAGGTATCGAGGATTGAGAAATTAAAAAGGTCAGGGACAAAAGTATCAATATCTATAAAATATTTAATCTATTTTATATTATTTTCCGTGCAGGGGCGAATCTACCTTGAACCACATGAAGCGGGTGTTTCAGGGCCCGGTGCCAGAATTTAAGGTATCGTAAAAAAAAAAAACTTTCAAATTGACGAGAATTTTGAAAAAGATCCGTGAATTTTGAAAACGATCCACAAATTTTTAAGAAACTCTGGGAAGATAGATAAATCGTTAAAACTTCAATTTCAATCTTGTATTCTTTAATAATAATATGAAAAATTGAATTTCAAATGATCAGAATTTAATCTAAAAAATTTTGATAGAAAGAAAGTCGAAAACTATACATAATAAACTTAATTAATTCCAATAAATTATTATTTAAATACATCCCAAACGTTAATTAACTCAAAATTTAATTTTTTCAAACTTGTAGGTTTCAATTAATCAAAGTTGCAATTATAAAATGTATATAGTAAAATAATAATAAAAAGCAACATTAATGAGAAACCTTACATTGCTGTTTGTTATTTAAAACTATAAATTTTTGGAATAGCAAATAATGAAAATTACGAGAATAATTACAAAATGGAAAAGAATATATATGAAAAATGACTAAAATAATTGCCAATTAAAAACAAAATTCAAAAAATGGCTAGATAAATACACATTTGTTAAAAATAATCTAAAAAATTAAACAATATACATTCAATTTAAACAAAAAAATTGAAAAATTAAGAAAATTACAGGAATAATTGCTGAAACCAATTGTAAATTGAACAACTGGATTAAAAATCAAAACAAAAAAAATTGAATTTGAAGAAAATAATTGAAAACTTTAGAAAATAATAAAAATTTGGAGAAAATAATAAAAACTTGAAGAAATAAATTCGTAATTTTAAAATTAAACTGAAATTAAAAAAGAAATTGATAATAATGGAGAAAAATTACGAAACGTGAAAATATTTCACAATTGATAACAAAATTCGAAAAATGTCTGTATTAATACATAACCAAAAAAAAAAAAAAAAAAGAATTTAAAAACTCAAAAAATCATTATAAAACTTTAAGAGACTAATTGCAAATTGAAAACATTGTAGGAAATAATTTCAAATTGCGAAAAATAGTTAATAATTAAAAGAAATAATTGAAAAATGCAAATAATTAAAAAATTGAAGAAAATATCTGCAAAATGACTAGATTAACAGGCTACTGAAAAAAAATTTACAAAATATAACAAAAACTTTAAATTTAAAGAAAATAATTTAAAATTAAAAAATGAAGAAAATTATAGGAATAAATGTTGGAAATAATTGCGAATGAATGGATTGAAAATCGAAAAAAATAATTGAAACTGAATAAAATAATTGAAAATTGAAAAAAGTGTTTAAAAAAAGCCGAAAGTTATTAAATATAGAAGAAAACAATTATTAAAAACTGAAAAATGGATATAAAATTTGAAGAAAAAATTGAGAATTGAAAAAAAATAAAGATTTGAAATTAACGAATCTTATTGATAATGGAGAAAAATAATCGTCGAAAGGTGACGATTTTAAAATATTAATGAAAATAATTGACAATTAAAAAAAAATCAAAAAATGACTAGAATAATGCACAACTGAAAAAAATAATTAAAAGCGTTGAAAAATAATTCTAAAATTTTAAGACAATAAATAAAAAATTTAAATAATATTGTAAGAAATAACTAAAAATTAAAGAAAATAATTAGTAAATAAAAAAATTTTTTAAAATAACAAGAATAATAGCAAAATTAAAGATAAATTCTGAAAAATGAAGAAAATAATTGACAATTAAAATCAAAATTCGAAAAATGTCTAGATTAATACACAACTGGAAAAAAAATTAAAAAAATCAAACAATAGGTAAATATTTAATTTAAAAAATAATTTAAAATTAAAAAATTAAGAAAATTATAGAAATAATTGTTGGAAATAATTGCTAATTGAACAACTAGATTGAAAATTAAAAAAAAAAAGAGAAATTAAAGAAAATAATTGAAAACTTTAGAATATAATAAAAATTTGAAGGAAATAATAAAAAGCTTGAAGAAATAAATTAATAATTTAAAATTAAACTAAAATTTAAAAAAAGTTGATAATAATGAAGAGAAATTACATAACATGAATGTAATTCACAATTGAAAACAAAATTCGAAAAATGGCTAGTTTACTACACAACCAAAAAAGAAAAAATAATCATTGAAAAACTCAAAGAATCATTATAAAACTTTAAGAGACTAATTGCAAATTGAAAAAATTATAGGAATTAATTTAAAATTGCGAAAAATAGTTAATAATTTGAAGAAATAATTGAAAAATGAGAATAATTAAAAAATTGAAGAAAATAACTACAAAATGACTAGATTAACAGACAACTGAAAAAAAATTGACAAAATATAACAAAAACTTTAAATTTTAAGCAAATAATTCTAAATTAAGAAATGAAGAAAATTATAGGAATAATTGTTGGAAATAATTGCGCATTGAACGAACGGATTGAAAATCCAAAAAAAAGTAATTGAAATTGAATAAAATAATTTAAAATTGAAAATTTAAATTCAAATTTAAAGAATGTATTTAAAAATTGAAAAAAGTCTTTAAAAAAAGCCGAAAGTTATTGAGTATAGAAGAAAACAATTAAAAACTGAAAAATAGAATTAAAATTTGAAGAAAATATTGAGAATTGAAGAAAATAAAAATTTGAAATTAACGAATCTTATCGACAATGGAGAAAAATAATTGGCGAAAGGCGGTGATTTTAAAATATTAAAGAAAATAATTCACAATTAAAAATAAATCAAAAAATGACTAGAATAATGCACAACTGAAAAAAATAATTCAAAACGTTGAAAAATAATTCTAAAATTTTAAGACAATAAATAAAAGATTTAAATATTGTAAGAAATAACTAAAAATTAAAGACAATAATTAATAAATGAAAAAAAATAATTAAAAAAAAACAAAAATAATAGCGAAATTGAAGATAATTTCTGAAAAATGACGAAAGTAATTGACAATTGAAAACAAAATTTGAAAAATGAATAAATTAATACACAACTGGAAAAAATAATTAAAAAAATCAAATTATAAATATTTAATTTAAAAAATAATTAAAAATTGAAAAATTAAGAAAAATTATAGGAATAATTGCTGAAACCAATTGCAAATTGAACAACTGGATTGAATAAAATTGAATCAAACAAAATAATTGAAATTGAGGAAACAATTTAAAATTGAAGAATGGAAATGAATTTTTTAAAACATAATTAAGAACTGAAGAGAATAATTTAACAATTGTACCTAAAATTAAAGAAGCATATTGATATATTCGAAAAAATAATTGAAAATTGAAAAATGTGATTAAAATTTAAAGAAAATAATCAAAAATTGAAAAATTAATTTTAATTTGAAATAATCGTTTATAATTAAAAAAAAAGTCAAGCTTTTTGGAATATTAAATAAATTTAATTGAAAATTATAGAATGGAATGGACTTTAAAAAATAATCCTTATTTTAAAGAAAATTACAAAATGGCGAAAATAATTGAGAAATGCGCAAAATAATTGACAATTGAAAAAGAAATTCGAAAACTGTCCAGTATAATTTACAACAGAACAAAATAATTAAAAAAGTTAAAAAATACTTATAAAATTGAAGGAGAATAATTGTAAATTGAATACGGTTGAAAATTATAGAAAAAATTGTAGACTTATGTACACACTAATTTATATCACTTTCTGAAAATATTTAATTACTCTTTTTAGCAATTTTTTCTTTTTCAAACAATTTTTTTGGTAGGTTATGTTTTATATTACTTTTCTGTATTTTTAGAAAATCACTTAGGTATCTTTCATTTTTTTAAAAATTTTTTTTTTATGCGTTTAATAATAGGTACTTTTATATTTAAAATTTTTTTTTTAATTTTATTCTTTTTACATAAATTATTTGAGTTAATTTTATACATTTAATTTTAACAATATTTAGAAAAATTTATTTACATTTCCTGTGATTAATTTTATAATTATTCATAATAAATTTTCTCTTTTGATCAGAATTTCTCAAATTTCTTAGAATTATTGATTTTTTTCTTAAAATTGTTTAATTGTTTTTACTTAATTCTTCATTTATAAAAAATTATTGCTTTTTGCTTGATTTTCAAAACAAGTTTTTCAAGTATTTTTTTATCTTTAGTAACATTTTTCCGTTTTTTTTACTGATTACGTTATTTATTTTCTTAATTTAAAAAAACATGTTCGCAAATATTTTTATTTTTTGAAAATCGTTTTTGTCTCTCTTTTGTAATTTCAATTTTTTGTTTCAAAAACTTTAAATGTTTATTGCGTAGTATTTTGATTTTAAAAAATCAATTTAATTAATCTTTCTTAAACTGTTTAATATTTCATAGCGCATTATTCCCATATTTCCTAATTTTCTCTCTTTTACTTTCATTAATTTTTTAAACTTTTTTATTTTTCAAGAATTTATTTATTTTGTGCAGGTTTTTCAATTAGTAAATTTTTTACATCTTTTTGCTTTAATTTTCCCATTTGAATGTAAATTATCTTTAACTTTCTTATATGTTCATTCATAATACTGGTTTTAATAAAATTTTGTAATTTTTGTAATTTATGTAAAATTTCATTTATTACTTGTTCTTAAGATTTTTCGAAAATTTTGTCCATTGTTTAAATGATTATTCGCTAGACACTCTGATATAATAAAAATGTAGAAACTTTTGTTTTTTTAGGTGGGCCCTGAAATTTTTTTGTTCTTCAGGCCCGTAACAGCCTTGATTCGGCCCTGTTTCCATGACACTTTTTATATTATTTTCTAAAGCTCTATTCTGAAAATTAAGAAAAAATACTATTTTCTGTGATAAATCGATTTTATCCTCCAATTTTGAATTTATAATAAATCGTAAAAAAAAAACAGATTTAAAAACGGTATTTTTACTGATTTTCTAAAATTTAACTACTCCGACCTAAACATTTTATTACAATTCCCAATTTTGAAATAAAATTTTCGATTTTCTAATTTTATCGCCATTTTTGTGTAAATATATATAAAACTCAGGTGTACTTTCTCTCGTATTTTTTTTCATATTTCACGTAATAAGCAACCAATAATTTATTCTTATACTTTTAACGCTTCCTTGTCTGTCTTTCCTACATTTTGTTACACTACAGAAATTTTGTTAAATTATTCATAAACTATCATTAGCAAATTTTTTAACATCTATTTCCTACTTTGGACAATCTATGCACTCGGATGAATATACTTTTCTTTTCTTCCACTCTTTTATTTATATACACGCGAAGAAAGAATTATTTCCCTCTGAACAGGAAATAAATTCTCTTTTAACTGGAATTTTATTGTCAAGATTTATCTCTTAAAATTCAAGTAATGTTTTGCGAAAAGGTATGACAGAGACCTTCACCTTGGTTCATGACCGTGATTGGGATCAGAGTTGATATTTATGGGCAGAATCAATGTTGCGAAGGGCGATTTCATTTTGGTCATGTTTTTACGGTTCGGCAGATGCAGCCCAGAATATGTGCATGAATAATTGACTCCTTTGAATTCCAAAGTGATTTCACCATCGTAAACACCTCCACCTTGTTGTTTGAATTCTGTCCAGTAGTTAAAGAAAGTTACGATCAGACGAATTCGTCACACCTCTGAGTTTCTCGATTTTTTTTTATTTCCTCTTATCTCGCTGATATAAATCGTCTTCTCGCACTATAAACTAGACGAGAAAATAAAACTTTCTTCACTCGGGAATAAACGTAGTTTATGATGCAATTAATATTATAAATGAATTACCGTCAGGGTTAATAAAAATCATGATTATAAAAAGAAAATTGATTTTTTTTAAAATAGTATATAAAATTACCAAATGTTTATTTGTAGGTAGTTTATTTTTTAAATTGAGAGAACATATGATAAGAAATAATGAAGAATAAAATACTTAATCATGAAAAAAAGTTAAAATTAATTTAATCAGTAAAGTTAATTTAAGTTAAGTTAAAGTTAAGTTAATTATATTTATATAAATAAAGTTAAAGTTATGTCGAATAAATGAAAAAAATTCAAATTCTTATGCACGCAAAATTAACAAAATTTGGTTAATCCAACGAAAAAAATAATAAATTATAAAAGAAACAACAGAAAAACGTAAAAAGATAAGGAAACAGTCTATTAAAAAAATGAGGAAATTCTTTATACCAGTGGCGTAACTGGTAGGACAAGAGCCCTGGGGCAAAAAGGAAAATAGGGCCCCAATTCAGGGGCGTAGCCCCCCCCGAAATAAAAAAATTCTATTGAAAAAGAGGTCTTTGGACGCAAATTTTTTTTTAAAACCCCCCTAAAATATAAAAAATTTCAAAATCCCACCAAAAATTTTTTTCTGGCTACGCCCCTACCCCAATTATTATATATAATAATTTACAAGATTTATTCATTCATTCTGTTCGCAACTGACATTTGTCACTAGATGTTTTTTTCTTTTAAAATTTTAAATCATATTTTCACCTTTTTAAAATGTTCTCAAGTTTTAAATTTATCGCAATTTCAATTTCTTTAAATTTCAGTTAATATGAACTTGCATTGATTAAAAGTTCAATTAATCCACGTTTAAAATATACTACATTTGAATTTTGTACTATTTTTACCATTTTCTAATTATTATCTGCAGTTTTTAATTATTTTAAAATTGTTTCCCTGAATCTTCAAGTTACCTTCTTCAAATTTCAATTATTTTTTTTAGTTTTTTCAATCACTTTTTCAATTTTAATTATTTTTTCCTTAACATTAAATCAATTTTTGTTATTTATTCTTAAATTTTATATTGTTCATCGAAAATTTAAATTAATTTTGTGAATTGACCATTATTTTTGTCATTTAGCAATTTTCATTTTTTCCTTCTATTTTGCAATGATTGTCTCCATATTTTATCATTTTTATCATTTTTTACTTAATTTCCTAAATTTGCAGTTATTGTCACAGATTTAGATTATTGTCATCAATTTTCCAGATTTTAAACGATTTTTCAATTTTTTTTTTTTCATAAAAATAAATTCTGCAAGTTTTCTTTTATTTTCTTCAATTTCTAATTATTAGTATTATTTTGGCATAATTTTAAAAAATTTCAAATATTTATCAGGAATTTCAATATTTTTCATTAATTTTCTATTATATTGCGATTTTTAAGCAATTATCTTTAATTAAAATTGTTTACTTAATTTTGTAATTCTTTTCTTTCTTTAAACATATATTTTTCGATTTTTTCAATTATTTCCCTCAAATTTTATTTACTGTTTTTAATTATTCATATTTCAATTATTTTCAGCATATTTACTTTTTTTTCCTCAATCTTAAATTATTTTCAGAATATTTCAATTACTTTTTACAAATTTTAATTATTTTCTTCGATTGTTAATTAATATTATTTACATTTTCTAAATTTATTTTCTAAGATGTTTAAATTTTGTCAAAAAATTTCAATTATTTTCATCAATTTTCGATTATTTCTGCAATTTGTTAATTATTCTCTTTAATTAAAATTTTTAAAGTAATTTTCTAATTATTTTCTCTTTTTAAACATATATTCTAAAATTTTTTCAATTATTTCTCTCAAATTTTATAAACTGTTTTCAATTTTCATATTTTTTTTTTCATAAAAATAAATTCTGCAAGTTTTCTTTTATTTTCTTCAATTTCTAATTATTATTATTATTATTTTGGCATAATTTTAAAAAATTTCAATTATTTATCAGAAATTTTAATATTTTTCATCAATTTTCTATTAAATTGCGATTTTTAAACAATTATCTTTAATTAAAATTGTTTACTTAATTTTGTAATTATTTTCTTTCTTTAAACATATATTTTTCGATTTTTTCAATTATTTCCCTCAAATTTTATTTACTGTTTTCAATTATTCATATTTCAATTATTTTCAGCATATTTTCTTTTTTTTCCTCAATCTTAAATTATTTTCAGAATATTTCAATTACTTTTTACAAATTTTAATTATTTTCTTCGATCGTTAATTAATATTATTTACATTTTCTAAATTTATTTTCTAAGATGTTTAAATTATGTCAAAAAATTTCAATTATTTTCATCAATTTTCGATTATTTCTGCAATTTGTTAATTATTCTCTTTAATTAAAATTTTTAAAGTAATTTTGTAATTATTCTCTTTTTTTAAACATATATTCTAAAATTTTTTCAATTATTTCTCTCAAATTTTATAAACTGTTTTCAATTTTTCATATTTAAACCATTTCCATCGTATTTTAATTTCTTTTCTCAATCTTAAATTATTTTCAGCATATTTCAAGAATTTTTTTCAATTTTAAATTAATTTTATCGTTTTTCAATTATTTTCCTCGATTTTTAATTATTATTATCATTTTCTACAATTGATTATTTTCTAAAACTTTTTAGTATTTTTCTAAAATTTTAATTTATTTTCTTCAGTTTTTAATTATTTCAATTTGATTTCATAACTTTCAAAATTTTTATATTAATTATCGCAGCTTTCAATTCTTTTTAGCTCTCTTCAATTCTTTTCTACAATTTTTAGTTATTCAAAATTTTTTTAATTAATTTTTAAGATCTTCATGTATTTTTCTCAAATTTTGATTCCTTTTTTTTATTTAATATAAATTCTGTAATTTTTTCAATTATTTCTCTCAAATATTATTTATTTCTTACAACTCATCATGGTTTTTTTACCATATTTTTATTATTTTCTTCAAGTTTCAACTTTTAAAATATTTTTTCAATTATTTTCCAAACTTTATCTCTTTCAATTTTTTTCTTTTGTTTTATAATTTACAAAATTTTAAACTATTTATCAGTCATTTCAATTATTTATATTATTTTTTATATTATTTTTTTCAATTTTCAATTAGTTTCGATTTTTTCACTATTTCCAAAAAGTTTTTAATTATTTCTCTTTAATTAAATATTGTACTCTTTAATTTTAAATTACGTTTATCTTTTTACAATTATTTTCTCTAATTTTTAGTTATTTTCTTTTTTTTTTCAAGGAATTTCTGAAAGTTTTAAGTATTTTTCTGCAATTTTCTTTAACTTTCCTTTAGTTAAAATATATTTTGTAATTTTTTGAATTATTGTCTCAAAATTTAATTTTTTTTCAATTTCCAATCATTTGTTTTTCAATTTTCAAATAATTTTCTCTAATTTTTCATTATTCAATTTTTTCAATTTATTTTTAATATTTTTAATCATTTTTCTTAGTTTTAAATTATTTTCTTTATTTTTAAAACATTTCTATGATTTTTAACTTTATTTTACCCAATTTATAATTGATTTTATTATTTGTTTCAGTTAATTCGCAAAATTTTCAATTATTTAGTTTAATTTCAATTACTTTTTGCAATTTTGAATAAATTTTTCATTTTTCAATTATTTTCCTTGATTGTTTATTATTATTATGATTTTCTAAAATTGATTATTTTCTAAGATTTTAAAGTATTTTTCTAAAATTTCAATTATTTTCTTCAATTTTTAATTAATTTTATTTGCTTTCTTAATTTCCAAAATTTTTTTATTAATATTATCGTAAATTTCAATTATTTTTAGCTCTCTTTAATTATGTTCTCCAATTTTTAATTGTTCTTATTTTTTCAATTAATTTTTAAGATCTTCATGTATTTTCTCCAATTTCAATTATTTTATTTTATTTTAAAAAATTATGTAATATTTTCTAAAAATGTAAACTATTTATCTGATATTTCAATTATTTCATTTAATTTTCAATTATTTATATTATTTTTTATATTATTTTCTTCAATTTTCAATTATTTTCTATAAGTTTTTATTATTTTCAATGATTTTTCTCAAGTTTGAATTCTTTCCTTTATTTTCTAAACATTTCTATAATTTTTTAAATTACTTTTCCCATTTTTTAATTGACTTCATTATTTTTTTTCAATTAATTTGCAATATTTTCAATTATTTTTTGCAATTCTTATTAGTTTTAAATTTTTTTAAATTTTGTCCTGAATAATTATTTATTTTATTTGTTTATATAACTTTATTTTTAAATATCATATTTAAAATATTTATAATTGTTAATAACACAAGGTATATAAACTAATCGCAGGTCAGAGCGCGTTATTTAATTTAGTCAAACTTTAAATTACTACAATTAGTAAAGTTTTTGGATTTTTTTTTTTAAAGGCCTATTAGGGTTGAACAAGGGCCCCCTCAGCTCAAGGGCCCCGGGGCACTGCTCCACTTTGCCCCTTAACAGTTACGCCACTGCTTTAAACAAAAAATGTCATAAACATTATTAATAAAAGAAAGAAAAAACTCAAAAAACAAAATTTTTACCGACATTTTTGTTAAATTAAACAAATAAATAAGAAGACAATTTAAAAAAAAAACCTTAAATATTATTGCTAAAGAGCACGAGTTTTTAAAATTAGAAAAATTAGAGAATTATTTTACAAATTTTATCCGCAAATTTCTTGGCTTTTTTAATGTTTGACGTTTTTTAAGTGCAGTATTAGTCATCTGGAAAATTGTTGAGTTTTTTTATCCAAATCATGATTTTATTGCAAATTTCCCAATGATTTAAATCATGATTTAAAACAAAATGATTCAGATTATCAAATTCTGTTAAATTGCATTTTTATATAATTGGTAATATTTTATATAATTTACAATATTTTTTTTAAAATTTTACTATGACACTCTGTTTATAAATACAAGGAAATAAATTCAATATTACAAAATTCTTCAAAATTATTCAACATTTATAAAAAAAAGGAGTAAATAAGCGCACACATGTTTTAAACATTATGTTTTCTTGTTTTAACTGATAGGATCTGTAGCAGCTCTTGATTTTTTTCTTATAGGAATATTTACAAGTCGATGACAAAGGAAAGTCGACCATTATATTATTTTTTAGTTTTGATAATTAGCATTTAATTTAGTACCTAAAGTATAATACTTTCTAAATATAAATTATAAAAAAAAGTGTGTCATGAATTTTGAAATTTTTGCTCTAATTTCAATTATTTCGTTTTAAGTTTTCAATTCTTGCTTTCATTTTTTGACTTTTATTCAATTTTCGTCTTCATTTTTTGAGTTTTATTCGATTTTTAAATTATACTTGTCATTTTCTAATTTTTGTTCAAATTTGAATTATTTTTTATCATTTTCCAATTATTTTCTTCATATTAGTAATAGCACGAAAAGAAATAAAAAAAGCAGAAAATGTTGCAGTTTGACATATTTTAAAACAACATTTTTTCGAAATATATAATCTGGCCCTCAGACGAAATGATTTAACCCATATATAATTGTCAAAAATAAAAAGTATAAAATACATAAATTGCCAGAAAAACAAAATAAAAATTTTACCAATTTTCAGGCGCTACAAAAATTGCTCGCGCCTATATACAAGATTAAAATTTCCAAAAATGGATATTTCCATTAAAGACACTGCTAATAAATAATAAACTTGCAATAAATCAATTGGAAATATTTTTGCTGGAATTCACTAAATGATCTCGTATACGCAACTTGGCTAATTTACATAACAAATATCGCAAGACTGGACTTGAAATTTTTATTAAAACATAAAAAATGCACTCTATAATTTCCTTCAATCTTTGTCGCCGGTCATAACTGTCGAATCATTAGTCCCATGAAAATTGCATCACACTGTCAGCACTTGGTACCCTTTGCAATTAATCAAAAAATAATTTTTGAAAAGGCCATTTTTTCCACATTTATCTCATGTTTATGTTTAGTATAGACAGTCCAATACACGTATCCGGGAGATTATACTTTCTCGTTATGTAATCTCGTTTCCTCAGGCTCAAATAAAGTACATAAAGTATCGCTGAATTGTGACTGCCTGCCGTGGTGAAATTAACTAGATTTATGTCTCTTGGGAGACGATACCCATGGATAATAATCGGGGCGTTTATAAAATAGTGTCGACGATTCTTTCCAAATAAGCGTCTAAATTGTCCAATTGGATGAGTAAAATTGACGAAGATTAAGAGTGTTTAGATTCTGGTCAGGGGCGGATATACCTTGAAGCACAATGAAGCACGTGCTTCAGGGCCCGGAACCCACACAAAAAAAACAAAAGGTGATTATTACCTCGAATTAGGGTAAAATTTACCTGCATCAAAAATCACTCTGAACATGCATGCAAAAACAAAAGGTGAAAAATTACCAGCACCCAATTTCACTCCTTTATATTTTCTCTGCAAAAGGGTCCGGTGCCAGAATTTAATGTATCGTAAAAAAAACTTTCAAATTGACGTGAATTTTTAAAATGATCCGTGAATTTTGAAAACGATCAGCAAATTAATAAGAAACTCTGGGAAGGTAGATAAATCCTAAAAACTTCAATTTCAATCTTGTATTCATTAATAATAATATGAAAAATTAAATTTAAAATGAGAAGAATTTAATCTAAAAAAATTTTGATAGCAAGAAAGTTGAAAACTATATTAAACTTAATTAAATTCTAAGCCATTATTATTTATATAAATCCCAAATGTCAATTAACTCAAACTTTAATTTTTTCAAACTTATAAGTTTCAATTAATCAAAGTTGCGATTATTACATGTATATAGTAAAATATTAATTAACAGCAACATTAATGAGAAATTTTATATTGCTGTTTGTAATTTAAAACTATCAATTTTTGGAAATGCAAATAATGAAAATTACGATAATAATTACAAAATGGAAAATAATATATATATGAAAAACGACGAAAATAATTCACAATTAAAAATAAAATTCGAAAAATGGCTAGATAAATACACAATTGTTAAAAATCATCTAAAAAATTAAACAATATACATTCAATTAAAACTAAAAATTGAAAAATTAAGAAAATTATACGAATAACTGCTGAAACCAATTGCAACTTAAACAACTGGATTGAAAATCAAAAAACAAACAAAATTGAAATTGAAGAAAATAATTGAAAACTTTAGAATATAATAAAAAATTGGGGAAAATAATAAAAAGTTTAAGAAATAAATTCATAATTTAAAAATTAAACTGAAATTAAAAAAAAATTGATAATAATGGAGAAAAATTATAAAACGTGAAAATAATTCACAAATGAAAACAAATTTCTAAAAAAAGCTAGATTAATACACAACAAAAAAAAATAATTGAAAAACTCAAAGAATCATTATAAAACCTTAAGAGATTAATAGCAAATTGAAAAAATGGTAGGAAATAATTTCAAATTGCGAAAAATAGTTAATAATTAAAAAAAAATAATTAAAAAATGAGAATAATTAAAAAATTGAAGAAAATATTGACAGAATGACTAAATTAATACACTACTAAAAGAAATTGATGAAATATAGCAAAAACTTTACATTTAAAAAAAAAAATTATAAATTGAAAAATGAAAAAATTATAGGAATAATTGTTGGAAATAATTGCACATTGAACGAATGGAATGATAATCTACAAAAATAATAATTGAAAATTGAAATTTTAAATTCAAATTTAAAGAATATAATTAGAGATTGATAAAGTATTTGAAAAAAGCCAAAAGTTATCGAATTAAGAAGAAAACAATTAAAAACTGAAAAATGGAATTAAAATTTGAAGAAAACATTGAGGAATGAAAAAAACAAAAAATTTGAATTAACGAATCTTATTGATACTGGAGAAAAATAATTGGCGAAAGGAGGGATTTTAAAATTTAAGAAAAATAATTAACAATAAAAAAAAAATAAAAAAATGGCTAAAGTAATGCACAACTGAAAAAAATAATTGAAAACGTTGAAAAATAATTCTAGAATTTTAAGAGAATAAATAAAAAATTTAAATATTGTAAGAAATAACTAAAAATTGAAGAAAATAACTAATAAATGTAAAAAAATAATTGAAAAATAACAAGAATAATAGCAAAATTAAAGATAATTTTTGTAAAATGACGTAAATAACTGACAACTGAAAACAAAATTCGAAAAATGGCTAGATTAATATACAACTGGAAAAAATAATTTAAAAAATCAAACTGTAAATATTTAATTTAAAAAATAATTTAAATAAAAAAAATCAAGAGAAATTATACAAATAATTGTAAGAAGTAATTGCTAATTAAACAACTAGATTGAAAAAAATTAAATTGAACAAAATAATTAAAACTGAAGAAAAAATTTTAAATTGAAGATGAAAATAAAATTTTTAAAACATAATTAAGAACTCAAGAGAATAATTGAACAATTGTACTTAAATTCAAAAAAGCATATTGATATTTGAGAAAATAATTGAAAATTGAAAAATGTGATTGAAATTTGAAGAAAATAATCAAAAATGGAAGAAATAAATTGGTATTTGAGATAATGGTTTATAATTGAAAAAAGTCAAGTTTTTTGGAATATTGAATAAAGTTAATTAAAAAATTGTAGAATGGGATTGACTTTAGAAAATTATTCATAATTTTAAGAAAATTACAAAAAAAGGACGAAAATGATTTAATATTAAAAAAAAATAATTGAGAAATGCGCAAAATAATTGACAATTAAATACAAAATTCAAAAAATGGCCAGATAAATACACAATTCTTAAAAAAAAATTAAAATTAAACAATCTACATTTAATTTAAACTAAAACATTGAAAAATTAAGAAAATTATAGGAATAATTGCTGAAACCAATTCCAAATTGAACAACTGGATTGAAAATCAAAACAAAAAAAAATTGAAATTGAAGTAAATAATTTAAAAGTTTAGAAAATAATAAAAACTTAAAGAAATAAATTCGTAAATTAAAAATTAAATTAAATTTAAAAAAAAATTAATAACAATGGAGAAAAATTACAAAACGTGAAAATAATTTACAATTGTAAACAAAATTTGAAAAATGTCTTGATTAACTAGATTAATACATAACCAAAAAAAATAATGGAAAATCTTAAAGAATTACTATAAAACTTTAAAAGACTAATTGCAAATTACAAAAATTGTAGAAATGAATTTTAAATTGCGAGAAATAGTAAATAATTAAAAAAAATAATTAAAAACTGAGAATACTTAAAAAATTGAAGAAAATATTAAAAAAATGACTAGATTAATTGACTACTGAAAAAAATTGATGAAAGAAAGCAAAAACTTTACATTTAAAAAAAAAAATTATAAATTGAAAAATGAAAAATGAAGAAAATTATAGGAATAATTGTTGGAAATTATTGCGCATCAAACCAATAGATTAAAGATCGACAAAAATAATTAAAATTGAATAAAATAATTGAAAATTGAAAATTTAAATTTAAATTTAAAGAATATAATTAAAAATTGAAAAAAGTATTTGAAAAAAGGCGAAAGTTATTGACTATAGAAGAAAACAATTAAAAACTGAAAAATGAAATTGAAATTTGAAAATAAAATTGAGAATTGAAGAAAATAAAAATTTGAAATTAACGAATGTTATTGATAATGGAAAAAAAGAATTGGCGAAAGGCGAGAATTTTAAAATATTAAAAAAAATAATTGAAAATTGAAAAAAAATTAAAAAATGACTAGAATAATTCATAATTGAAAAAAATAATTTAAGAAATCAAACTATAAATATTTAATTTAAAAAATAATTAGAAATTGAAAAATTAAGAAAATTATAGAAATAATTGTTGAAAATAATTGCTAATTGAACAACTGGATTGGAAAAAATTGAATTGAACATTATAATTGAATTTGAGGAAAAAATTTTAAATTGATGAATGAAAATAAAATTTGTAAAACATAATTAAGAACTGAAGAGAATAATTGAACAATTGTACTTAAAATTAAAAAAGCATATTAATATTCGGAAAAAAATTGATAATTAAAAAATGTGATTGAAATTTGAAGAAAATAATCAAAAATTGAAGAAATAAATTGTAATTTGAAATAATGGTTTATAATTAAAAAAGGTCAATTTTTCGTAATATTGAATAAACTCAATTAAAAAATTGTAGAATGGAATTAGCTTTAGAAAATAATTCATAATTTAAAGAAAGTCACAAAATGACGAGAATAATTTAATATTAAAGAAAATAATTGGGAAATGCGCAAAATAATTGACAATTGAAAAAGAAATTCGAAAACTGTCGAGAATAATCAACAGCGGATCAAAACAATTAAAAAAATTGAAAAATAATTATCAAATTTAAGGAGAATAATTGTAAATTGAAAACGGTTAATAATTATAGAAAAAATTGCAGATTTATTTACACACTAATTTATATAACTTTCTTGAAATATTTAATTATTCTTTCTTGCAATATTTTCTTTTGCAAATAATTTTTTAGTAGGTTATGTTTCATATTGCTTTTTTGTATTTTTATAAAATCACTTAGGCTGTAACTTTCATTTCTTTTTAAAAAATGTTCTTTTTTTTTGCGATTAATGATACTTTTTTATTTTTTAGACTTTTTTAAATTTAATTCTTTTTACAAAAATTACTTCAATTAATTTTATACAGTTTTATTTTAACAAAATTAAGAAAAATGTATTTACTTTTCCAGTAATTAATTGTATTTATTATTATGATTTGGAAGTTGTAAAATTTATTTTTTTTCAATTTCATCATTTTTGAAATATTTATTTGGTTTTTTGTCATTTGTCATAAACTCATAACTCATTAATTTTTATAATTTTTAAAGACGTTTCTTTTTTTATTTAATTTTTCGTATATTTGATCTTATAATACATTTTCTCATTTGATCAGAATTTCTCTATTTCTTAGAAATATTGATTTTTTTCTTAAAATTGTTTAATTGTTTTTACTTAATTCTTCATTTAAAAAAAATTATTGCTTTTTGCTTGATTTTCAAAACAAGTTTTTAAAGTATTTTTTTATCTTCAGTAACATTTTTACGTTTTTTACTGATTATCTTATTTATTTTCTTAATTTAAAAAAGCATGTCCGCAAATATTTTAACTTTTTGAAAATCATTTTTTCCTCTCTTTTTAAAATTTTTTTTAAAAGTTTTTATACTGTTTTTATTGAGTATAGTATTTTGATTTTAAAAAAAGGAATTTAATCAATCTTCCTTAAACTGTTTATTATTTCATAACGAATTATTACCATATTTCTTAACATTCTTTCTTTTACTTTCATTGATTTTTTAAACTTTTTTATTTTTGAAGAATTTGTTTATTTTTTGCAGGTTTTTCAATTATTACATTTTTTACAACTTTTTGCTTAATTTTTCGTATTTCAATGTAAATTATCCTTAACTTTCTTATCTGTTGATTCATAATACTGATTTTAATAAAATTTTGTAATTTTTGTAATGTATGTAAAATTTCATTTTTTTACAATTTTTATATTTTTTGAAAATTTTTTCTATTGTTTAAATGAATATTTGCTAGACACTCTGACAAGATAAAAATGCAGCAATTTTTTTTCTTTTTAGGTGGGCCCTGAAATTTTTTTGTGCTTTAGGCCCATGGCATCCTTGATCCGGCCCTGATTCAAGTTTCAAACACTCCTACCGATAGTACACAATGTATACTTGAGAAGTATACGTATTATTTGCGATCGTAATTTAAACCAAATGGTGTGTCGTAAAAGGTGAAAAACAGTATGTAAGTGAACCATAATCGAACAGCGCTTGCATAGCGCGGCTAATAATATTCCGAGATTTCACGAATCATTTTTCCACCAACTGATTTATTATGTATAATTTTTCACAAGATGCCTTTCGATTTTGATAATGTCAACGAGCGCGATTTTTTTGCCTCTCATTAAACTGTTTGCGGATTACGAAAATCATTCTCCAGGCACCATTATCCACTTTTTTTCTTTTTTTTTCTTTTCTTCTTACCAATTCTTTTCTGGCAATTTTCCTTGACTACATTGAAAAGCCCGTTGCATAATGATGCTAAATTGGAGGGAAAAACATTGATATCTTGAATTCTGATATTTATTTTAGATAAGGACATTGAAAGATATTGGCGAAACGTACCTTTATTAAATCCCGCGACTGTAAAACATTCAATCTATTAAAATTAATTTGACAAAGTATATGCACTGCAAATAAATAATTTCTCTATATATAAATTGGCATCTGCGCTCAATCGATAGACAATAAATCAATTCAAGCGAGGGTAATTGTAAACTGTGCTTTGTTGATATTAACTTTATATAAGTCGATGTTGGTCGCTGTTATTCAACAAATTATTTCTAGACGACAAACTTGTGGAATTTGTGTTATTTTTCTGTTATTCCTTGTATTAATTTTTTGTCATTTCTTCTATTATATTTTTGTCAGGCATTTTTTCAGGAATTTTACACTGGAAAAATTAATAATGTAATCTGAACAAAATAGTTTTGTTGAGTAACGGTTTCTAGTGGTTCTAAATGTAGAATGGAGTTACGTGGTTTTTGACGTAGAAGGGAGTTACGGAGTTCTAGAGCTAGAAGAAAGTTACGTGGTTCTAGAGGTATTCCAAACTTTTTTTCAGACTACTTTTAACCGAGAAAGATAATAATCGATTAATATAATGAATATCTTGATTAAGTTTGCAAGAAAATTGATTAATTGTTTACGTGATCGATTTGGTTGGGTTCAATTAACAAAACACGGAAATATAAAGTTGACTTTCTTTTCCTAATTTCACCATAAAATACAAGATTAATTTGATCCCTTATATTTTACTCTCGAGTAATAAATATTATAAAAGTTATAAATTATTATTTTATTAGTGTTTCCCGAGGCCTGAAGCAGTCATGAATAGATCTTTAAGACAGTGCTGTCTGCACCTTTTGTTTCAAACGCTGCTTAGTTTTCAGCCAAGTCATTGCTATTCGAGAGCTGCCGCAGGAAACGGAAACCTTCTATTATTTCTCCGAGTGTTACCATCTACCAGATCGTAGGACTTTCTTTGATATACCTACGCTCTACATATATCACCTCTATATCGAGCTAATCCGTCAAAATGTAAATGCTCTACAGAGTTGAAAATTAGACTGGAACAAATTTTACGAAAGATCTAAATATACGTCACTTGTTAGTTGAATTTTCAAATAAAATATCATTTCGTGAAGGATACGAAAAATTAATCAATTTATAAATTAAATAATGTGTAGGCAATTACGCCAACTAACTTTTTTTTTTCTTTTTCATTTAACAAAATTGCACAACTGTTAATATGACGAATTACTCATCACTCGTGCAATGTCTAAATAATAAGAATTTCGTGTAGGTTCATTTATTACCCATTATTTAATTTATATAAATTTTCAAATTGTTTGTCAAACAATACAAAAAATGACGGAATATTTGAATATTAATGATTTAGTCAGTCGAGTGTAAGGCAGTTTTAATAAATATTTAATTCGCTGTTTTATTGTATTTGAATGAATGGGAAAAACTCTACTTCCTCCATGCGGAAGCAACAATTTTAAACTTACAGTTAAAAATTTAAAAAAATATTTTGTCAATTTTTAATCATTTTCTTTTCTAAAAGTACTTTCGGCTGTTTTCAATTATTCTCTTTTTCAGTTTCCAATAATTTTTCTCAATTTAAAATATATTTTACAATTTGATAGATTTTTTTCTGTATTTTTTAGATATTTACTTCAATCATTAATTGGGTTCTTTAATTTTCAATTATATTGCTGCATAAAAAAATTGGTTTCTTCGGATGCAAATGTCCCTTTTACTTTTTCGTTTATTTTCCTAAATTATCAATTAGTCTTTTGTCCAAAATTATTTTTTTCAATTTCAAAGATATTATTCCCTAATATTATGTTAAATATCTTTAATTCTGTTTTAAAGATACTCTTAAATATTTTGAATAATTTTCTTCAATTTTGAATTATGTGCATCCAGGGGTGTCGACTTGTAAATTTTTGCCATCTGCATACTTAATATTGACCGAGGGGGGGGGGGGGGAGAGAAATAAAACAATAATAAATTAAAGAAAAAAATAAAAATAAAATAAAATAAATAAATAAAAATAATTGAAAAATGATTAAAACATTGAAAATTTGAAGAACAAATATCATATTTTTTAAAATAATTGAAAAATGTCGAAAAAAATTGAACTTAGAAAAATAATTACAACATTATAGAAATAATCGTAAATTCAAGAAAATAATGGAAATTTGAGAGAAATAATGAAAATTTTCGGAATTAATCAACAAATAATCAAAATAATATAAAATTTGTGAAAATCATTGCAAATTAACAAAAAAATAATTAAAAGTTAAAGAACGTAATTAAAATTTGAGAAAAATAATTGTAGATTGATTGAAACATTGAAAAGTGGAGAGTATAACTTAGATTTAAGATAATAAATAAAAATAAAGGAAATAAATTGAAAAATAATTAATATATCAACTTAAAAGGTCGAGAAAATATTTGCAAAAGGATAAAAGAAAATAAAAATTGAAAAAAAATAAGATAAATAATTGAAAATTTAGGAATTTAACTGAGGAATGAATAGTGAGAATAATTGGAAATTGAAGAAATTGATTGCAAAATAATACGAATAGTAATTAAAAATTGAAGAAAAACGATACAAATAATCGATAATTAAAGAAAACAATGGAAATTTGAGAGAAATAATGGAAATTTTCGGAATTAATCAACAAATAATCAAAATAATATAAAAGTAAAAATCATTGCAAATTAACTAAAAAATAATAAAAAATTGTCGAAAGTATTTGGAATATGAGAAAAGAAATTGAAGAATGATTAAAGAATTAAAACGTGGATACAGTAACTTAGATTTGAGATAATAAATAAAAATTTAAAGAATTAATTGAAAAATAATTCATATATCTAGTTAAAAGGTGGAGAACATAATTGCAAAAATATAAAAGAGAATAAATTTGAAAAAGCTAATTGATAAATGGGATAAATAACTGTAAGTTGAAGAACATTATTAAAATTTGAGATATATATTTTAAAATGTAGGAAATTAATTGAAAAGTAAGTAAAATAATAAAAAATTCGAGACAATATTTGCAAAGTAATAAAAATAATTAAAAATTGAAGAAATTAATTACAAGATAATAATATTAACAATTGAAAAATGAAGAAAATTATTAAAATTGAAGAAATATACTTTAAAATCTAGGAAATTAAGTAAAGAGTAATGAAAATAGTAAAAAATTCGAGACAATATTTGCAAAGTAATAAAAATAATTAAAAATTGAAGAAAATTATTAAAATTTAAGAAATATACTTTAAAATCTAGGAAATTAAGTAAAGAGTAATGAAAATAGTAAAAACTTCGAGACAATATTTGCAAAGTAATAAAACTAATTAAAAATTGAAAAAAATTATTAAAATTTGAGAAACATGTTTCAAAACCTAGGAAATTAATTAAAAAGTAATGGAAATCATAAAAAATTCAAGACAATATTTTCAAAGTAATAAAAAGAATTAAACATTGAAGAAATTGATTACTACTTGAAAATTGAAGAAAATTATAAAAATTTGAGAAATACATTTTAAAATGTAGGAAATTAATTAAAAAGTAATAAAAATAATTAAAAATTCGAGACAATATTTTCAAAGTAATAAAAATAATTAGAAATTTAAGGAAATAATTTTATTTTTTTTGAGAAATTTTAAAAAAATTGCAACATACATTTGTAATATAAGAAAATAATTTCAGAATGATAAAAATAATTGTATATCGAAAAAATAAGTGCAGGTTGTGATAAATTATAAAAAAATTCAAAATTAATTAAAAAATAATGAATGTATCTAGTTAAAAGGTGGAGAAAATAAATGCAAAAAGATAAAAGAAAATGAATTTAAAAAAAATATTTGATAAATGAGAGAAATAATTGAAAATTTAGATATTTAATTGAGGAATGAAAAGTGAGATTAATAAAAAATTGAAAAAAAATTGATTGCAAAATGATAACAAAATAATTGGAAATTAAAGAAAATTATTAAAATGTGAGAAAAATATTTTAAGTCTAGAAAATTAATTGAAGAGTACTGAAACTAATACGAAATTCAAGACAATATTCGCAAAGTAATAAAAATAATTAAAAATTGAAAAAAATTATTAAAATTTGAGAAACATGTTTCAAAACCTAGGAAATTAATTAAAAAGTAATGGAAATCATAAAAAATTCAAGACAATATTTTCAAAGTAATAAAAAGAATTAAACATTGAAGAAATTGATTACTACTTGAAAATTGAAGAAAATTATAAAAATTTGAGAAATACATTTTAAAATGTAGGAAATTAATTAAAAAGTAATAAAAATAATTAAAAATTCGAGACAATATTTTCAAAGTAATAAAAATAATTAGAAATTTAAGACATTGATTACAAAATGATAATATTAATACTTGAAAATTGAAGAAAATTATTAAAATTTGAGAAATATACTTTAAAATCTAGGAAATTAATTAAAGGGTAATGAAAATAATAAAAAATTCGAGACAATATTTGCAAAGTAATAAATATAATTAGAAATTCAAGAAAATAATTTTATTTTTTGAGGAATAATTATAAAAATTGCAACATATATTTGTAATGAAAGAAAATAATTTCAGAATGATAAAAATAATTGTATATTAAAAAAATAAGTGCAAGTTTTGATAAATTATAAAAAAAAATCAAAATTAAGTAAAAAATAATCGAATATGAGAAAAAGTAATGGAAAAATATAAAAGAAAATGAAAATTGAAAAAAATGTTTGAAAAATGAGATAAATAATTGAAAATTGAAAAAATTGATTGCAAAATGATAATAATAATATTTGCAATTAAAGAAAATTATTAAAATTTGAGAAAAATATTTTAAAATCTGAGATATTAATTGAAGAATAATGGAAATAATATAAAATTGGAGAAAATATTTGTAAAGTAATAGAAATAATTTAAAATTGAAAGAAATTATTTTAGTTTGTGAAAAATAATTGAAAAAATTTCAACATGTATTTGAAATATAAGAAAATAATTGCAGAATGGTAAAAATAATTGTATATTGAAAAAATAACTAAAATTTCAGATAAATAATAAAAAAATTAGAAAATTAATAAAGTAATAATTGAAAATGAGAAAAAGGAATTGAAAATTAATTGAAAAATAAATTTAATAATAAAGTAATTGATAGAAGTAATTGTATATTGAAGAAAATAATAAACATTTGTAAAAAATAACTTAAAAACTCTTTAAGAATAGTAAATTTAAAATTATTTAAAAATTTCTTCAATTTTTAAGAATTTTTTTTTAAATAATTTTAATTATATTTGCTACAATTCTCAACTATTTTTATTACTTTTCAACATTTTTCTTCAATTTTATTTTCAGTATTGTTTCCCCTCATATTTAAATTCAATTTCCTAAGTTTCATTTCTTTTCTTTAATCTTTGAGAATAGTAAATTCAAAATTATTTAAAAATTTCTTAAATTTTTAACAATTCTTTTCTGTTATTATTTTAATTACTTGCTACAATTGTCAACTATTTTTATCATTTTCCAAAAATTTTCTTCATTTTCTAATTATTTCTATTATTTTTCAATTTCTCCCCTAATTTTTAAATTCAATTTCCGCAAGTTTCAATTTTTTTCTTTAATTTTTTTAAATAAAACTTTTTTCAGTTTTTATTATTTTCTTCAATATCAAATTAGTTAAATTATTTATTAATTAATTTTTAACTTCTTTTGACATTTTTCAATTATTTTTACAAAATATGTTTTTTTTTAAATTTTAATCATTTTCTTCAATTTTTAAATTCTTTTATCCACATTCTTATTATGAAATTCGTTTTTTGTCAGTAATTTTGCCATATGGAATGCCATTGGGCGAATTTTTTGCTCTATGAAATTTGCAGACGTACAATACACAAGTCACCGCCCCTGTGTTCATCAATTTTTCAATTATCTTCATTCAATTAAATTCTTAAATTTTAAATTGATTTTTTAATTTCAATTTTACTTTTCAAATTTATTTAACTTGTTTTTTTTAAATTTTCAATTTATTCCATTCTTCAAATTGTTCAATTATTTTTTTCAATGTTTCGAAAATGTACCCTTACTAATTAAAATGGTAAACGAGTTTTCGCGCATTGTAAAATTCGTAATTTTTTATTTATTGAAATTTTGAACAGAAGAAATTCTTAATTTTTCTAATATATAGCACGACTTTTTTTTTAAACAATGAAAGAAGATTTTGTGTTTGAAAAGACGCGATAAAATGCAGGATCAATGAACTTTGAAAAAAAGTGATCAGCTTGACACTGAAATATATTATGTGGGTTGACGTGGACGTCAATGTAAGTCTTAATCATTACAGTATATAGACTTTACACAACCCACGTGTACGCACGGAAACATGTGAGTGTGCGGGAGTTCGCGGATCGAAGGCGTTTCATTGAGCACAGGTAATGAATGAACGAAGAATAAAGGCGTCACTCACAATAATACCACGATAACTCATGACTTCAGGATCATTCTTAATAAACCTATAGAACCGAAGCTAATGACTCTCATTCGCACGTGCCACGTAATTATAAAGCCGCGTCTCTTTAAAAGAAGATTAAGTATATAAATAATTTATATAAAAAAGAATTGTGTTACGGAATATTAAAAACAAAATCCTAATAATTTACGAGATTGTATAAAAAATTGGATTTTAGCATTTTAGTGTCTTGAATTATTTTTTTCGGTTGGAATGTTTTTTTTCAATTTTATTTTTTTATATACATCTTATGTTCTCAATATAAATATTTTAAAATAAATAAAACAAGTTTTACTTACATACGACAAAATTTATAAAATTTTAGAATTAAAAAGAATTGCCAAAAATAATTGAAAAATAAACTATGAAAATGATTACAAATTTGCGAAAGTAATTTGAAACATCATAGAAATGTTTTAAAATTAAAGGAAATAATTTAAATTTGAGAAGAAGATTTGCAAATCTTGAAAATAAATTGACAAACATTAGAATAATGAAAAATTGGAGAAAATAATTGAAAATTGCAAAAAATGATGGTAATATTAGTAGTATTATTTAATTAATATTATTATTATTATTATTTAATAATAGCTTTTCTTAAAAATAAAAAAATACTTAACTTTATCAACCTCCCCCAACAGGTTTTTTACTTTGGTACTAAAATAAGTGAAAAAAAATTTGGCCCGTGAGAAAATATCAAAAATTTGGAAAAGAAAATTAGGAAAGGATTTTAGAAATAATAAAAATGACTAAAAAATGAAGAAAATTAAAAAAAATATATAAATTATTTAAAATTGAAGGAAATGATTAAAATTTGAGAAAATAATTGAAAAAATTAGACAATAAGTATTTTATAAATAACGGACAAAAAATCAGAAAGATACTGAAACTTTTAGAAGTTGATTGAAAAAAAATGAAAAAAATTAAAGAAAATAATTTTAAAAAAAGAAACATAATTTAGAATTGAGAACAATTTTTAATTTAAGAGAAATAATTGCAAAAAAAAAACAAAACATGTACCTAAAATACAAGAAAATCATAGATTTAATAGAAAATTGAATAAAATAATGGAAATTTCAGATAAATAATTCAATACTTTTTGGAAATTATGAAAAATAAAGTAAGTAATTGAAAATTAAGAAAATAAAAAAAAATGATGTTAATAATTGAAAAACTAAATGAAATAATTGAAATATCAGGTAAATGAATTTTTTTATTTATTTATTTTATACATAGACGCTCAAAAACACAAAAAGCGCCCTTTTATACAATAAATACTAATAATAATAAATTAATTTAATTAAAATGCATAATACAATATAATTTAAGATAACAATCAGTAAGCGCCAAAGTAATAACACAAAAAATTAACTTACAAAAAATTCTGAACGCTCGAGCCATCGTTTAAGAAATAGCATTTTAAAAAATTAAATCTAAGATTAATTAATCTATTTATTAAATAAATAGATACATATTTTGGAAATTATAAAAAAGAATTAAAATAATTTAAAATTGAAGAAAATAATGGAAATATGAGAAAAATACTTTAAAATCTTAGAAAATAATTTAAAATTGGGGAAAATGATTGAAAAATCATTTAAAATTTGAAAATTAAAGAAAATACTTGAAAAATGATAAAAACAATGATAAGGTGAAAAAAATTAATGATGAAAATCATTAAAATTTAAAGCATAATTGAAATATGATGAAAATCATTTAAAATTTAAAACATAATTGAAATATGATGAAAATAATGAAAATTTCAGATAAATATAATTAGAATTTTTGAAAATTATGCCAAAAAAATAAAAATAATTGGAGAAAATAAAAAGAAATGAAAAAATTTATTTAAAAAAAAAAAAAAAAATAATTGAAAAATCGTTTAAGAAATTGAAAAAACGTTTAAAAAATTGAAAAAACTGAAGACAATATTTTAAATTTGAGATAAAAACTGAAAATTTAGAAAATTAATTGAAAAATAATTAAAAGATGGAGAAAATAATTGCAAAATGATAAAAAAAATTAAAATTGATGAAAATAATTAAAAATTGAGATATATATTTAAAAGTTCAGAATATTAATTCAAAAATAATTAAAATGATAATAATTGCAAAATGAAAATTATAATGGTAAATTAAAAAAATGAATTTGAATTTGCGATAAATAATATAAAATTCAGCAATAAATAATGAAATTCTTTTATTGACGAAGAGAAAATAATTAAAATTGAAAAAGTGGTTGAAAAAATTAAAGAGAATAATTGAAATTTGCAGATTGTAGATTTAAGCTTAAGGGGAAAAAGTGAGAAATAATGAAAATAATTAAAAATTGCAGAAAATAATTGAAAAATGATGAAAATAGTTGAAAATTGTAGTTTAAGTATTGAAAATTATAAGAGAAAAGAATTATTAAAAATAAAAATTGAAGAAATTTTTGAATGACTTCAAATTTTGTATATTTAAACCGTGAATTAATTAAACTTTTAATTATTTAAGTTAAGTTGTTAAACTAAGTTATTTAAGTTGTCATTTGTAAAAATGCATGTGTAGTGTATAAAATTCAATAGTTCAATTATCTTTATGTTATAATAGAAAATTATATTTATATAATAGAAAGTTAAATTTAATAATCATGTTTTTAATAAAAAAAAAACTGTCAAGAGTAATCAAGTAATGTCTTACAGATTTATGCTTTTAATAAAAGATATTTTAATAAGTTTGAAATTAATTAAAAATTTTAAATATCATAATTTTATAATCTTTATGTTACCAAATTTCAATTTCATGAAATTAGTACTTACTCTAAATTAGACTAAAATTTAAAAATTTTTTTAAAATCTTTTTTTTCTAAAATTTTTTATAAAACTTAAGTTTTATTTTTCTGAATTTTTAATTATAATAAATAACTGTCATATATTTGAATTCTAATTCACTATCATAACTTTATACAGAATTTCCTTGATAGTTCCATATTTCAATTTTATAAAACATAAATTTTAAAATGAGAAGAGAAGATTAAAAAAAGTTTATTAATTTAACAATAATTTAAGTTGCTATGAGACTTTTAAAGATCTTTTACCTATAAAATATATATTATATATTTCATCAAAGTGTTGGAAAAATTACTCATATTAAATTTTAATTTTCTCTGAATTTTATTAGCTTTTAGCAAATAGGGGAGAGCAGGGTAAAATGCCTAATTGGGTAAATTGGCAATAGTTAATAACTTGGCCAAAAATAAATATTAAACATAATTGTTTTTATAAATGAAGTATATTAAGTTATTAAGGTAAAGATGATTTTTATAAAGTTTCATGTTTATCAATTTATTTTAAAATAATTTATTAAAGAATTATAAAAATGATGCTTTCCAACGATAATTTTTCAATTTTTAATTTCAGAAAATATATACTTCTATCTCACAAACGTGTATAATTTTGTTTAAAATTAATCCTTAAACATTTAGCTTTCTAAACACTTTGATTTAAATTATAAAAATGAGTTCTAAAACTTAAAAAATAAAATGAATTGCATCGTATGTTTTTGGGTAAATTTCCTGGGTTAAATTACCTACAAATTAATTATATTAATTACTGCATTTATATTAATAATTATTATAATAATTGTGCATTGAGGAATCATTTTTAATATATTTTTCAAACATGATTTTAAATAAGCGCGGGATGAATCAAAAGAAGGGCGCATGCGCAGAAAAAATGTGTACGAATGCGAGAATTACGCGAGTCACGTGATTAGAAACAATCATGGCGGATTAACCTGTCACATTTGGCAATGAATATCAAATTTTAGGTTTTCTTTCTAAAACTCACGCTATTTTGAAGCAAGCAGGAATTTTTATAATTTATTACAGTGTTTAATTTACTTTTGTAAGTGATTTTATAATTCTAGAAGCTTTATTTATTTGCTATAGATTTTATTTCCATTTTTTTCGGACTGCTTTGGATTGAAACTTTAGTTTTATGATAAAATATGATATTTTTGTATTCAAATCTAGTTATTTTTTTTAATATTAACAACATGATAGATTATAGAAAACAAAATTCTTTTTTTCTTTTCATAATTTTCCATATTTTTGTGCACAGGCTTTGTCGTGAGTCAAAATGACGAATTTTGACATCAATATTTAAATAATTATTTTTTCTATTTATATTTTATTAAATTTTATTCTATTCTATTATTTATAATAATTCTCATTATATTTTAATAGAATAAGAATAACTTGCTTATTATATTCTTAAAGGTCGTTTTCTAAATATGTAATGTTTTGTATTTTTCAAAACTATAATTAAATACTTTTTTTTTGCTCCAAACTTTACTATAGGAATTTTGACCGACTCTCACCTATATCGTTCATATTGTAACATTTAAATTTAAAAGCGACTCGAAATTAATGTAAAGTTATCTGTTAAAAGAAATATAGATTTTCTTGTTTTATAAAGCAAACATCCCGGAGTTTTAAGTTTAATTTTAACTCTTTCAATCTGGCAATATTTGCAGTATTAAAATTGTTGAAATTACTTTTCAGTGTGGACAGAATAAAAGAATAAATGAAAATTATTTACCCAACTATAATATAGAAGACCGACAAAAAAAAAGATATAAAACAATCAATAAAATATTACAATTTTTTCAACTAATAACATTTAAGTAATAAAAATATTTGTCAACGAAACTAGATACCCAAAAAACCAGATATGCTCTAACATTTAAAACAAGGTTTTTGCGCGCAACTTGTGCAAAAATCAAGTTCCAAATGTTAAAGACTGAACGGATAAAAATTGCAAAGAGTATCAAGCGTTATGTAATCATTGGAAACTAGAGTTTTAAAATTACTTTCTAAAGAAAGAAATTTTTCGTTAAAAATCGTGCAATTTTCAGAATCACATAGTTGATGGTGAAGCTAATAACATACTGAAAGTTTTTTTTTTTTTTTGTTGAACCGGAACTTTCTGTGGTATTATCTTGTTATGATTAACGTCCTTGTGTTAGTATATATATAGACAAGGACGTCACGAATATAGATATAGTACGGTGAAATAATTGAAAAATGCCCGGCTCGACATCGGTTTACTTTTACATTCAAATTTCAGCTTCTGAAAACTGGCCGTTCTAGTTTCCGATAATTTAGACTTATTTCACGAGTGTGTTTGTGTTTATAAAAAATGCAACTAGTTATATACCTACATCCTCAGTTCAGTGGAAAGAACGAGCAGCCATATATGTGAAAGGTGCCTATGACACGTGGGCGTTTTCCATTGACTTTATTTTCTTTTAACGAGAGTGGCTCGTTCTGCAACTGGCCACTTCTTAAGCGTAGTACACATTTTGCTGCACTACTTAATAAGAAAACGACTGGTTATTCGTGGAACAGGACTCACTTTAACATATAAATACCATTCGAATACGCAAATCAGCGTGCTACAACTATAAATTCGTAAATATGCTTGTGGGCCTTTAAAACTGAACACAAAACTTTGAAAGGACATGTCCAGTTTATTGCCATTTCATTTTCAAAGAAAGATTTATTTGGTGCTTGTTGTCAGCAGTTAAATTGCAGCTAAAGATAGGGAAAATGGTCAATTTAAGTACATGTTAACTGAGGAGCATTTTTTACAATTTTACGTGTTTACGATTTTTTGAAGATTTATGATTATGTGTGTGTATGTGTGTATACTAGTTTTAGTTTTGCGAGTATAATAGTATAGGAATATAAATTTACCAATTGGAATATTTTGTAATAGTAGATTCGTACTATTGTTGGAATATAAATATACTTTAGGGAAAATAATGGCAGGATTGTGAATAGATATATATTGGAATTTGAAAATAATGTAGTACCGAAATTAATAGGTGTACGAATTGGAAAATAATAGTTTGTGAATTGGAATATAATATGTAGTATTTTATAGTAATAAAGAAATAATACGGTTTGACTTAACAGCTTTGGAATGATTTATTTCTTTCTGTTTATCGTGCTTTGAAAATTGCAGTAAATAAAATGTTTTCGCTAAAGAAATCTAGCCTCAAAATTGAGTTTGATTTCAATTCGTGCAAAAGTATGAATGTTGTGTCTAGATTTCTTTCATGTTTTGAATCAATTGAAGATTATTTAGAATTATTTAATGTGATTGAAACTTTTTTAATTTAGACAATTTGTGGTTTAAAACTGTTTTAAAATGTTTAGAACGACTTAAAATTGTCTATAACCTGTATGCAATAGTTCAAAACTAGTTCAAACTAATATTAGAAATTTCTCGAGTGTTCAAAGATTTTAAGAATTTTTTAACGGTTTTTAAATAGTTTTAAATATTTTATGACTATTAAAAAACTACTCAAAAGTGATATTAAAATATTTATAACTAGAATAAACAACGCGCGTAATCCCGTGTTTAGATTCTAAAACTTTTCTTATCAATAATAATTAGAAATATTTTATATACATTATTTAAATAATTAAATTAATTTTAAACAAATTTAATAATAATCTGTTAAGTTATGAATCTCTGAAATAAGAAGAAATTTACATTCTGTAAAAAAAAAGAAATTTATTGATCTACATAAATACATTTCTACAGAAATTTACACATTTAATAGTAATTTTATATTTCTTATTCAATTTTAAATATGATGCTTACTTTCTAAATTTTTTCGAGTGAGTTTTTACTCCAGAAAAGTGAAAATTGAGCCACTCCAATCAGAGTGAAAATTCACTCTAAAAGAGTGAGATCTCACTTTTATAGAATGAATTTTCACTACAATTTGAGCGGAAATTCACTCTAAGCAAAAAGTGAACACTCACTCTAATTTTGGAGTGAATTTCCACTCCAAATGAAGTAAAATTCCACTCTGATTGGAGTGGCTGAATTTTCAATCTTTGTGGAGTGAAAATTCACTCAAAGAAATTTAGAATTTATTTTCACTTTCTATTACTCATAATTATTTATTTCACAAATCATAAAATACTTTATTAAACTTTGTAAACTATTTTTTCTGGAGAAAAACAAAATTTAAAAAAACTAATTAAATTTGAAGAAGAGAATTAAAAATTGCAGAATATGAATATGAAAATTGAAAAGGAAAGTAAAAAACAATGAAAATATGATTGAAATTTGAAGAAAATAAATTAAAATTGTAGAAAATAATCAAATATTGACAAAAATAAATAAAAAATTAGAAGAACGTAATTTAAACTTGGAGAAGATAATTGAAAATTGAAGGAAATCGTTGAAAAATAAAATTAGCATTTCAAGAAAATAAATAAAAATTTATTATACAATTTAAAAAGAGAAACTACACAATTTTGAAATTAAAAAAAATTGAATATGATGGACAATAACTGAAAATATATTGAAATTGGTAATTGAAATTTGCAATAATAATAAGGAATCAAAGAAATTAATTGAAAGAAGAGGATAATTGAAAAATACTGTAGAAATTGAGAAATGATGAAATTAATATTGAAATTTGAAGAATGTAATTGAATATGTTGCATAATAATTAGAAGAAAATACATTAAAAATGTCGAAAAAATGGAAGATTTTTGAAGATTAATTGATAAATTGACAAAATGTTATACTGAAGAAAAAACATCTGTAAAATTGAAAAATTGAAAATGGAATTACAAAACCGTAAAAAGTTAAAGAAAATTAACTATTTTCTTTACTTTTTTTTACTAATAATTAGTCATTTTTAACTAATTCAGAATTAGAGAGAAGTACATCGAATAACACAATTTAAAAAATTTGAAAATACTAATGTCATCTCAAGAATCTAAATAAAAATTTAATAAAATAATTAAAATACAGTTTTAAACATTGAAAAATGAAAAAATTGTATATAGATGACTATAACTGAATGTACTGAAATGGCCAATTAAAATTTACATAATTAATTAAAAATTGAAGAAAATCATTGAAAATATTTAAAAATACAATTTTTACAAGAATATTACAAGAACAATATAATTGAAGTAATACTTAAAACTAGACTTTTTTTTAATATTGAAAAATATTTAAATCTAGGTCAAATGCATATTTCATAAACACTTTTTTTCTATGTTCGCAAAAAAAATTGCTTTCTCATGAAGGAAGCAATAAGTTAATTTTTGAAAAAATGAAAATTTCAAATTTTATAAAAGTTGATAATTGCGATTTATTTTTAAAATTTTTCATAAATATAAACTCTATATAGGTCAATCAATTTTTTTTTTAACGCAAGGAACACGATTTTTTATATATTAAATTAAATTTATAGGCTGGGACATTTTTCTTTTCTTTTTTTTTAAATAATTTTTACAGAAATCAAAATTGAATTAATAAAATACAATTTATTTTTTTTGGTTATTTTTAAAAGACTTGTAAATTTCAAGGAATACAAAGCTCCCTTTATGAGGAAGCAAAATGAATATTGAAGTTATTAATTCCAAATATTATTGCAAATTTCAATTGTCTATTTTAATTGAAATTTGCATTAATATTTAGTAATTAAATACAGCAATGGAAAGAAATGTTCAACAAATGCCAGTTTTGAAGCAATTTTCACGTTTTATGTCAAACTCTTTGAAGTCTACTTTTTATTATATTCCGGAAGATTTAATTATGGAAGTATAAGTAAAAGTAGAAACTTCTTTTTTGTTTAATTTTCAATTTTTCGAAAAAGAATACCATAAAAATGAATTTTAATCATAATTTTTCTACTTTTATTAAAATTTAAGTACAAACTTTAGCATTTGTATAAGATTAAAAACTTTCAAGGAAATAGACTAAGTTTTTTAATATAATTTTTAACTTTAATGAAAAACAAAATTTTTGTTATTGAATTTTTTTTATTTCTAAACTTTTAAAGTAATTTATAAATTTATAAAAATTTCTGCGTAAAATTACATATTTCTGCCAGTTCCCAACCTTACAAGATAAATAGACTGAGCTTTAGCATAATGGTATTTTGTAATTTTGTAATTTTTCATTAATAACTTTTGAAAACTAATTCTAGCAACGTTCGCTATATTTTTCCTGTAATCTAGATGTAAAAATACCCAGGTATACCAAGTTTCAAACTTCTAGGTCCAATACTTTGTAAGATAAAGGGGAGGGGGCAGGTTTTTTTTAAAAAAAAAAGTCTTTTCTTAACAACGCTATGATCATAATCTCCAATCACGTTCTCTATATTTTTCCTGTAATCTACTATCGTAAATACATATGTTTACCAAATTTCAATACTCCAGATAAAATAGTTTAGGAGATTAGGGGAGGGGGGCGGGGGATAAATTGTAATTTTAATGCATTTTTTTAAAAATATCTTTTAATTTCCTTAACAAAGCTATGAAAATTATAAAACTTGGTTAAATAGTATAATATAAGAGAAATAAGTAAGCAAAAGGAATTTTTAAAATATGATAAATTGCAAAAGTTATACTTCTTTGAATTCTGATGCTACATTTTCTTAATTATTTTATATCTCGGTCAATTTTTAACCGATTTTGATAAATCACCCACCAATTTCTTCATAAAATTGAGTATTTTGAGAAAATTATAGAGCGAAAAAAATTTATTATTCAGATAGAAAAAAAGTGAAAATAAAATTTTATTAATATTTTTTTGAATTTTAACCCGTTTTTTTAAATATTTTTTAATACTATTCCCCTTCATTTCATCTTTATTTTTAAACAAAGATAATCCTGGATACTTTATTAGATCTTGTGATATCGTCCTTTTAATATCATCATCTCAAAGAAAAATACTTACTACATAAATTTATTTTTTAACCTTCAATTTTTTTAATTAGAAACTATTTACTATGAAGATTTTTTTTTAATTTCTCTATTAAATAAAGTAAAAATCCAATTAAATTTTTATTCTATTAATAGATTCGGAAATAATTTTAAATTTCGAGTAAAAATAAAAACATTTAATTAAAAATTAATGCTAATAATTAAATTATTATTTATTCAATAACAAAGATCTCTTTTTCAGTAGAATTTTTCGATTTCGGGGGTCGGGGACCCCCTGACTACGCTCCTGGGTTTTCCATAAACTACGAAGCTCTTTACGGGGAGAGTATTGCTTGTGTGTTCATTACATGTTCATACATGTATATAAAGCTTAGTTAGGCCTACGAGCATTTTTAATATCAAATATTAGATGGAAATTTTATAAATGGCTGTTGGTTTCTTCCTATCTCAAGCTCTTCAGAATATTTTGATGTTTTCATATGAATATTAGTCACATTAGATAATAAAATTCTATTTGTCTATTGATACTAAAAATCTATCGAACTATCAACTGATTTAATTCTACCAGATTTCTTTCCGTGCAGCAATTTTTAATTTATTTACAATAGTTGAGTAAAAAGGTAAATTTTACTTTTTGAAACTTGACCAAATTTTAAATTCCTTTTTTTTGCAGTGAGTCTAAAATTCGTCATATAACTTTTGAAACATTCATCTTGCGCGATAACGGTAAAGAGTGATCTATTTCAACAAGTTTTAATGAAAGGAAGAGTGTTCAGTAGCTTTTGCGCATCACTAAGCATTCCGGAAGTGAGTCTTCAAGTAGGCGAGGTCAAAGTACCCCCGAGAACAAAGGAGGTGAAATCGGAAGATATATACGGAAGTTAATGAACAAGTGGAAGTTGAAACAATGTCAGAATCGGAGAATAGGAATTTAACGCTTCCTACAATACGAGACGCTTAAACTGGTTATTATCTCGTTATAAATAAATTAATGAATAAATTGCCAAGAAATTTGAATTGATTATAAAAGAAATTTGAATAATGTTATCTTGAATTGTAAGAAGAAGCGTGAAGCAAAAAAAAAAAAATTGCAATTTCATGTAATCGCCTTTTATTTCTTTAGTTACACTCCTTTATGTCTTTATAAATGCCATTAAATTGCATTTAATAGGAGGGATCTTTTTCACGTCACTGTATATACTTTTACAAATTAATGACTTTTAATAGCTGGTTTACAATTGCCGTTCAAAGCAGGTGCAAATTTCGTCAGCGACCTCATTTCGCTAACGAAATGTGTTCCTTAAAACCTTCCAAGAATCTTACTCGGAGAAAGATCTGTTTTGTTATGAGAAGCTATTTGTAATTTTTACTGCTGCTTCTATAATTGTAGTAAAACACTTGTACTTAATTGTACTAAATAAAAAAAAAACAAATCATCTTCCCATACAGCAATTACCAATAAGGGGGAAAAAAGTGAGTTGGAGAAAAGTTATTTAAACTGGGATTTGAGATCTTTCATTAAGAAATAAATTGCCAGTGGAAATTTGAATAAAGGCAGGAAAAAGTTATATCATTAGTGCATTGATTAGAAACTTGTAATTAGTTGATGTGTGGCTAATGCAGTGCCGTAACTAGGGTGGTGCCGTCGGTGCCGTGGCACCGGGCGCAGTCCTCGGGGGGCGCAAACTTGGAGAGACGCAACATTTTTTTTATATATTTTTTTTTTTATAAAAAAAATTATGAAAGCAAAAAAATTAGATTACTTTTTTTAGACAGTTCGAAGTTGATTATTATATATGTTACTAATTGTAAGTACTTCATTAGACAAAAGGTGTTTATTTACTGTATTTAAAAGATCATTTTAATCAAACTTTTAAAATCAATAAATATAAGAATTATTAATAGAAAGGAAATAATTCGTTCATTTAGCAACTATAATTTACAAATTTTTATTATTTTCTTCAATTAACAATTATTTCTATGAATTATTTTTTTATTTAATTTATTTTTTGATTTATTTTCGAATTTTTTTTATTATTTATCTCAAATTGTAGTTATTTTTTCCATTTACAATTATTTTATTTTATTATTTATAACTATATGTTGTAATTTTTTCAATTATTTTTAAAAAACTAAAATTATTGTCTTCAATTTTTCATTATTTTTATTACTTTGCAAATATTTTCTCGGATTTTTTATTACTTTCATTATTCTTCAATTATTTTTTTAGATTTTAAAATATTTTTCCCAAATTTTAATAATATTCTTTAATTTTGAATTATTATTTTTATCATTTTGCAATCTATTTCTTCAAATTTCATTTCTAAATTCTTCACATTTTAATTAGATATATTAATTATTTTTCAATAAATTTCCAAAATTTTTACTTAGTATCTCAAATTTAAGTTATTGCGTCCACTTTTTCATGTTTTAATCATTCTTCAATTTTTTTCTCAAATTTCAAATACTTCGTAAATTTTTAATTATTTTTTTTTTATATGCATTATTTTCACAATTTTTTTGTTATTTCGAATCTTTGTTGATTACTTCCGAGAATTTCAATAATATATCTGAAATTTTCATTTTCTTTAATAAATTTTCGATTATTTTTATAATGTTTTAATTATTTTCCTGAATTTAAAATTCTTAAAATCATTTTGTAATACTATAATAATATATTGTCATTTTGTAATATTATAAATATTCTGTATTTTTTAAAATTATTTTTCTATGATTGCAATTATTATCTACAAATTTCAACTATTTTTATCATTTTTCAAATTATTTTCTTCAATAATTCTCATTATTTTTCAATTTTTCCCCTAATTTTTAAATTCCAAATTTCTGCAAGTTTCAATTATTTCTTTTACTTTTTCAAATAAAACATTTTCAGTTTAAATTATTTCCATCAATATCAAATTAGTTTCATTATGTATTAATTAACTTTCAAATTCTTTTGTCATTTTTCAATTATTTTTACAAAATATATGAGTTTTGTTTTTTGTATTTTTCAAGTATTTCAATTATGTTCTTGGATTTTGAATCATTTTCTTTTACATCAAATAAATTTTGTAATTTTCTCAATTTGTGTTCTTAAATTTCCATAATTAACTTTAGTTTCCAATTATTTTTATCATTTTTAAGTAGTCTTGCTTATTTCAAATACATTCTGTAATTTTTACAATTACTTTTTCACTAATTTGTATTAAATTCTTCGATTTTCAATTATTTTTATCATTTTTAAATTAGTTTTTGTTATTTTCAATTATTTTTTAATAAATTCTCTAACTTTTTTTTATTATTTATCTCTAATCTCAATTATTTTTATTATTATGCAATAATTTTCTTTTATTATAACTATATGTTGTAATTTTTTCAATTATTTTTAACAAACTAAAATTATTGTCTTCAATTTTTCATTATTTTTATTACTTTGCAAATATTTTCTCGGATTTTTTATTACTTTCATTATTCTTCAATTATTTTTTTAGATTTTAAAATATTTTTCCCAAATTTTAATAATATTCTTTAATTTTGAATTATTATTTTTATCATTTTGCAATCTATTTCTTCAAATTTCATTTCTAAATTCTTCACATTTTAATTAGATATATTAATTATTTTTCAATAAATTTCCAAAATTTTTACTTAGTATCTCAAATTTAAGTTATTGCGTCCACTTTTTCATGTTTTAATCATTCTTCAATTTTTTTCTCAAATTTCAAATACTTCGTAAATTTTTAATTATTTTTTTTTATATGCATTATTTTCACAATTTTTTTGTTATTTCGAATCTTTGTTGATTACTTCCGAGAATTTCAATAATATATCTGAAATTTTCATTTTCTTTAATAAATTTTCGATTATTTTTATAATGTTTTAATTATTTTCCTGAATTTAAAATTCTTAAAATCATTTTGTAATACTATAATAATATATTGTCATTTTGTAATATTATAAATATTCTGTATTTTTTAAAATTATTTTTCTATGATTGCAATTAATGTCTACAAATTTCAACTATTTTTATCATTTTTCAAATTATTTTCTTCAATGATTCTCATTATTTTTTAATTTTTCCCCTAATTTTTAAATTCCAAATTTCTGCAAGTTTCAATTATTTCTTTTACTTTTTCAAATAAAACATTTTCAGTTTAAATTATTTCCTTCAATATCAAATTAGTTTCATTATGTATTAATTAACTTTCAAATTCTTTTGTCATTTTTAAACAGGCTTGGGTCCGTAAATAGTCTACTTCAATATAGAATTTACTTTTATAGTGAATCAGACTATTTACGGACACAAGCCTGTTTTTAAATTATTTTTACAAAATATATGAGTTTTGTTTTTTGTATTTTTCAAGTATTTCAAATTTGTTCTTTGATTTTGAATCACTTTCTTTTGCATCAAATAAATTGTGTAATTTTCTCAATTTGTGTTCTTAAATTTCCATAATTAACTTTAGTTTGCGATTATTTTTATCATTTTTAGGTAGTCTTGCTTATTTTAAATACATTCTGTAATTTTTACAATTACTTTTTCACAAATTTTTATTAAATTCTTCGATTTTCAATTAATTTTATCATTTTTAAATTAGTTTTTGTTATTTTCAATTATTTTTTCATAAATTCTCTAACTTTTTTTTATCATTTATCTCTAATCTTAATTATTTTTATTATTATGCAATAATTTTCTTTTATTATAACTATATGTTGTAATTTTGTCAATTATTTTTAACAAACCAAAATTATTGTTTTCAATATTTCATTATTTTTATTATTTTGCAAATATTTTCTTGGAGTTTTTATTACTTTCATTATTCGTCAATTAATTTCCTAGATATTAAAATATTTTTCTTAAATTTTAAAAATTTTCTCCAATTTTCAATTATTATTGTTATCATTTGCAATCAATTTCTTCAAATTTTGGTTATTCTCAAATTTCATTCTTCAATTGAATTCCTAAATTTTCAATTATTTATTTGACTTTTTAATTAGTTTTTTGAATTTGAATTTTCTTTTATCTTTTTGCATTTATTTTGTCCACTTAATATTAGATATATTAATTTTTTTTCAATTTATATCCTAAATTTTCATTTATTATGTCAAATCTAAGTTATAGTATACACTTTTCAATGTTTTAATCATTTTTCAATTATTTTTCTCAAATTTCAATCAAGTTCGTCAATTTTTATTTATTGTATTTTTAATTTGTAATGAATTATTTTCACAAATTTTATATTATTTTGATTATTTCATTATTAATTCCGAAAATTTACTCGAAATGAAATAAATTGTCAACTTTTGTGTTAAAATAATTGCGATAATTAAGAGACTCTTCAATTTAATATAGTTTTATTTCTCTTCTCCCCCTCCCTCCACCGGTCAACATTAAGTGTGCAGATGGCAAAAATTTACAAGTCTCTGTCCCTGATTAAACATATTTTTTAACTTCTATTCTTCTATGAAATATAGGGGGGGGGGCGCAAAAATATTTATCTCGCACTGGGCGCAAAAAACCTAAGTTACGGCTCTGGGCTAATGAATTGAGAAGCGATTTCTTTGAATTATAGTTGCCGGACAAATATCAATTTGATTTTGGTGAGTGTCATGGTTTGGAGAGCAGCGCTTAACTGGTTTAAAACTGTTTTCGCAAGAATTTGTTTAAAAGAAATCATAAGGTATATATATACGAGAAACAGGATTAGCTCGAAAAGAGCGTTTCGGTTGTCAAGAAATCGTTAGGCATTGTGAGCTGCAACCCAAAGATTACGAGATTATTATATGGCGATCATGCAACGACGAATAGTGAAATCGAGATTGTGCATCTCAAACTTATAAAACCTTGTTCTATTTTGAGAAAAATAATGTCATTTATAAAGGCAGGGGCGGCGATTTGTAAATTTTTGCCATTTGAACACTTAATGTTGACGAAACATTAAGAAAATTATAATCAAAATTTGAGATAAGTAATGGAAATTTTCCGACTTAATTAATCAATAATCAAAGTAATACAAAATTTATGGAAATCATTGCAAATTAAAGAAAATAATTAAAAATTTGCGAACGTAATTTAAGTTTAAGAAAAAAAACTAGTAATAATCAAGATAGTCAATATCTTTCTAATCTCATGAGAATCTATATAAAAATCAGGAGAAATTGTGTTGATTGATGAATGACTGATCAAAACGAGTCAGTTTATTTTTCTTTCTACAATGTATATTCATTTATTGACTTCTGAGATGAAATATTTGAATCTTACCTTCCATAATTGGCCAAGTTCTTTTCATCTCAACTTGGATTGATTTGTAAAATTTAAAAGTCATCTTTCCATTGATACCCTGTCAGCACTTTATCTCGTTTTAGTTAAGAAAATAAACAAATACAAATATATTCTTGACGAATGATTAATAAAATTGTTCTTTTGTTATCTTTATAAAAAAAAACTTTTGAGAGTGTTTATTTATAGATAGGTATACAAAAACAGATATTAAAAATTTGAATACTCGAAAGAGAAACTACGGAAAAGGTTTTTTTTTTATAAAATTTAAATATGCATTTTTCAAGAATATTCTTTTCATCTTTAGAGTATAATATTAGAGACTGAACTTTTTGTATTTATTGTAATTAAAAATTATAAAGATCAATTTGGAGAGAACCAAGGTGAAAATGGAAAGTTTTAGAACCAGTCTAAATTGGCACTAAAAACTACAACCCTATGATAAACTAGTTATTATGCAAAAATCAAAATATTTGATATGCTTGAAAGTTCAACTTGTAACCTTTTTATAAGTGACATTTTATCTTTGAGGAGGAAATTTATAATTCAGCGTAGAAGTTGTAATAAAGAGTTTTATCTAATTTAATATTACTTAAATATATTGTATATATTATGGCTACAATGAATAAACGTGATTTTAATTGATTTTGATCACTGTTGGAATACAACCACTTTTCAATTATTATTGTTGAAAAGACATTTACAGTTATTGAACATTCATTCACTTTCGATTTAATAATTCGACCATTTTTCTTGAAATTTAATTCACCGAACAAGTTGCAAATTAAATTACTTTTAGTTGAAAATTTCAGTAAAGTGAAAAACTCGTAATTCATCATTTTTTACTCATGAAAACTCAAATTCTAAATTTTTCCAAAATTTCCACAAAAAATTGACTAAAAATACTTCATTAATAAAGAAAGTACTTAAAAACTAGTTTGCAATACATTCTCAATTTTTTTTTTCCGGAAAGAGTGATTTAAAGTAGAAACCATTGAAAAGGAAATAATGAGTATAAAGAGGTACGTAATTAATTATTAAATTTCTAAGTATAATTTAACGATTGTGGTTAGGAAAATGATTCTTACGTGACAAGGTGAATTTTGTCTATATATAAAGAAAGAGCCAACCGCATCCCTCTATACGTGCAAAGTTTACTCACTTGAATTATATAACATTTATGATGGAGAAAGAGACATTGAAGTATACACACATGAATAAGACTGGAAATCTAGATTGTTGTTGTGTGAAAGCACCTAGCGTTTTAAACTGTGTTAGAGATAAATCGCGGGTGGAACAGATTTAGATAAGATCTTGATTCGTGTCTTCTTGTCAATTGCATAAAAACCAAAGAGAAATTTGGATTTCTAAAAAAGATTAATTAAAATTACTCATTGAATTTGTTACAAACGATCTTCAATTTTTAAAATATTTTCCTATTTTTCTAATGTTGTGTTTAATTTTGATACATTCGCTTCTATTTGCAAAGAAAACTAGCACCGCGGGCTGCGAGGCGCCACTAAAAAACAAAAGTTTCTGCATTTTTATCTTATCAGAGTGTCTAGCGAATAATCATTTAAACAATGGAGAACATTTTTAAAGAATCTTAACAAAATGTAAAAAAATGAAATTTTACATAAATTACAAAAATTACAAAATTTAATTAAAACCAGTATTATGAATGAACAGATAAGATAGTTAAATTACAAGAAGAATTACAAGAAGAAAAAATGATTTTCAAAAAGTTAAAATATTAGCGAAAATGTTTTTTTAAATTCAGAAAATAAATAAGATAATCAGTAAAAAAAGGAAAAATGTTCCTAAGATAAAAAAATACTTTAAAAACTTGTTTTGAAAATCAAGCAAAAAGCAATAAATTTTTTTAAATGAAGAATTACGTAAAAACAATTGAACAATTTTGAGAAAAAAAAACAATATTTCTAAGAAATAGAGAAATTCTGATCAAATGAGAAATTTTATTATAAGATCAAATTTACGAAGAATTAAGTAAAAGAAGAAACGTCCTTAAACATTATAAAAATTAATAAGTTATGAGAAATGACAAAAAACAAATAAATATTCTAAAAACCATAAAATTGAAAAAAATTATATTTTACTACTCCCAAATTATAATAATAAATAAAATTAATCACTGGAAAAGAAAATAAATTTTTCTAAATATTAATCAAATAAAATTATCTGAAGTAATTTTTGTAAAAAGAATAAAAATAATCTAAAAAATTAAAAATAAATATAAAACGCATAAAAAAAGAAAATTTTTTAAAAAGATATGAAAGTTACCTAAGTGATTTTCTAAAAAGACAGAAAAGCAATACAAAACATAACCTACAAAAAAATTGTTTGAAAAAGAAAAAAATGCAAAAAAGAATAATTTATTATTTCAAGAAAGTGATATAAATTAGTGTGTAAATAGGTCTACAATTTTTTCTATAATTTTCAACCGTTTTCAATTTACAATTAATTTCTTAAATTTTATACTTATTCCTTAACTTTTTTAATTGTTTTGTTTTGTTATAGATTATTCTCCACAGTTTTCGAATTTCTTTTTCAATTGTGAATTATTTTGTGCATTTCTCAATTATTTTCTTTAATATTAAATTATTCTCGTCATTTTGTAATTTTCTTTTAATTATGGATTATTTTCTAAAGTCAATTCCATTCTACAATTTTTTAATTGAGTTAATTCAATATTCCGAAAAAATTGACTTTTTCAATTTTAAACCATTATTTCAAATTACAATTTGTTTCTTTAATCTTTGATTATTTTCTTTTAATTTCAATCACATTTGTCAATTTTCAATTATTTTTTCGAATATCAATATGCTTTTTTAATTTTAAGTACAATTGTGCAATTATTCTTATCAGTTCTTAATTATATGTGTTAAAAATTTCATTTCCATTCTTCAATTTTAAATTTTTTTCTCAGATTCAATTATTTTGTTCGATTTAATTTTTTTTCAATCCAGTTGTTCAATTAGCAATTATTTGTAACAATTATTTCTATAACTTTCTTATTTTTTCAATTTTAAATAATTTTTTAAATTAACTATTTATAGTTTGATTTTTTAAATTATTTTTCCCAGTTGTATATTAATCTAGCCATTTTTCGAATCTTATTTTCAATTGTCAATTATTTTTGTCATTTTTCAGAAATTATCTTCAATTTTACTATTATTCTTGTTATTTTTCAATTATTTTTTTTTATTTATTAATTATTTTTTTTAATTTTAGGTTATTTCTTACAATATTTAAAATTTCATGTTGTTCTCTTAAAATTTTAGAATTATTTTTCAAGGTTTCTAAATATTATTTTCAGTTGTGCATTGTTCTAGTCATTTTTCATTTCATTTTTAATTGGCAATTATTTTCTTTAATATTCTAAAATCCTCGCCTTTCGCCAATTATTTTTCTCCATTATCAATAAGTTTAGTTAATTTCAAATTTTTATTTTCTTCAATTCTCAATTTTTTGTTCAAGATTCAATTCCATTTTTTAAGTTTTAATTGTTTTCTTCTATATTGAATAACTTTCGCCTTTTTTCAAATTTTGTTTTCAATTGTCAATTATTTTCGTCATTTTTCAGAAATTATCTTCAATTTTACTATTATTCTAGTTATTTTTCAATTATTTTTTTTTCGTTTATTAATTATTTTTTTTAATTTTTAGTTATTTCTTACAATATGTAAAATTTTTATTTATTCTCTTAAAATTTTAGAATTATTTTTCAACGTTTTCAACTACTTTTTTCAGTTGTGCATTTTTCTATTCATTTTTTGATTTTTTTTTTCAATTGTTAATTATTTTCTTTAATACTTTAAAATTCTCGCCTCTCGCCAATTATTTTTTTTTCATTATCAATAAGACTCGTTAATTTAAATTTTTTATTTTAATTCCCAATTTTTTCTTCAAATTTCAATTCCTTTTTTGCAATTTTTAATTATTTTCTTTAAATTTAAATTCTTTGCTATATCTTATCAATTTTTTTAGTAGTTTATTAATCTTGTCATTTTGTAGAAATTTTCTTCAGTTTTGCAATTATTCTCATTTTTTAATTATTTATTTTAATTATTAACTATTTTTCGCAATTTAAAATTATTTCCTACAATTTTCTCAATTTGCAATTAGTCTCTTAAAGTTTTATAATGATTCTTTGAGTTTATCAATTATTTTTTTTTTTTTTGGTTTTGTATTAATCTAGCTATTTTTAGAATTTTGTTTTCAATTGTCAATTATTTTCGTCATTTTTCAGAAATTTTCTTTAATTTTACTATTATTCTTGTAATTTTTCCATTATTTTTTTTTCGTTTAATAATTATTTTTTTTAATTTTTAGTTACTACTTACAGTATTTAAAATTTTTATTTATTCTCTTAAAATTTTAGAATTATTTTTCAACGTTTTCAATTATTTTTTTCAATTGTGAATTATTCTAGTCATTTTTTAATTTTTTTTTTCAATTGTCAATTATTTTCTTTAATATTTTAAAATTCTCGCCTTTCGCCAATTTTTTTTTTTTTTCATTATCAATAAGACTCGTTAATTTCAAATTTTTATTTTAATTTTCAATTTTTTCTTCTAACTTCAATTCCATTTTTCAGTTTTTAATTGTTTTCTTCTATATTTAATACCTTTGGGCTTTTTTCAAATAATTTTTTAATCTTTAATTATTTTCCTTAAATTTAGATTCTTTGCTATATCATATTAATTTTTTTTAGTAGTTTATTAATCTTGTCATTTTGTAGAAATTTTCTGCAATTTTGTAATTATTCTCATTTTTCAATTATTTATTTTAATTATTAACTATTTTTCGCAATTTGAAATTATTTCCTACAATTTTTTTAATTTGCAATTACTTTCTTAAAGTTTTATAATGATTCTTTGAGCTTTTCAATTATTTTTTTCGGTTGTATATTAATCTAGCCGTTTTTTGAATTTTGTTTTCATTTGCGAATTATTTTCACGTTTTGTAATTTATCTTCATTATTACAATTTTTTTTTAATTTCAGTTTAATTTTTAAATCATGAATTTATTTCTTCAAGTTTTTATTATTTTCTCAAATTTTTATTATTTTCTAAAGTTTTCAATTATTTTATTCAATTTTAATTTTTTTTGTTTTGATTTTCAATCCAGTTGTTCAATTTGCAAGTGGTTTTAGCAATTATTCCTATAGTTTTCTTAATTTTTCAATTTTTTATTTTAAATTGAATGTATACTGTTTAATTTTTTGGATTATTTTTAACAATTGTGTATTTATCTAGCCATTTTTTGAATTTTGTTTTTAATTGTTAATTATTCTCGTCGTTTTTCATATATATTCTTTTCCATTTTGTAATTATTCTCGTAATTTTCATTATTTGCATTTTCAAAAATTATAGTTTTAAATGACAAACAGCAGTGTAAAGTTTCTCATTAATGTTGCTGTTAATTAATATTTTACTTTATACATGTAATAATTGCAACTTTGATTAATTGAATCTTATAAGTTTAAAAAAATTAAAGTTTGAGTTAATTGACGTTTGGGATTTATATAAATAATAATGGCTTGGAATTAATTAAGTTTAATATAGTTTTTGACTTTCTTTCTATCAAAATGTTTTTAGATTTAATTCTGATCATTTTAAGTTTAATTTTGTCATATTATTATTAAAGAATACAAGATTGTTTAAGATTTAAGGATCTATCTATCTTCCTAGATAGATGTCAGCCATATTGAATAGTTCTCAGAGTACACTGAAAAAAAACTATTTATAAGATTTTTTTTGAGTTTAATGTAATTTTTACTTTTTTACTCAAACAATGAAAAAAAAATCAAAAACTGCTGTGAATTCAGGCAATTTTTACTTTGTTTATGAAGGAAAAAAAACAATTGACACTTTTGAAGCAAAATTTGACGTTTTTGTGTCAGATTGTTAGAAATGTAATTTTTAATACGTTCTGAAGGACTTAATAATGCAAGAATAAGTAAAAGTGAGTAGAAACGTTAATTCCATATTAATTTATTGTTTTTTATTAACTACCTCAAACATTGTTTTAAAGTAGAATATATGAAATTTGTTTTAAAAGTGACATTTTGTTTTCCTTAGAAAACAAAGTAAGTTTTATTTTTTTTTGCACTGCTTGAGTTATAAAGTAAATTTTACTTGACAACTGAAGCCAATATTACATTGTTTTTTTTTCAGTGTAACCGATAGGGGCGTTTTGTGAATTTAAATATTTTAATCTACCAATTAATATAACAATTTTTTATCGAAAAGCTGTACTAATTTGACACTTTGTTTTAGCAGTTGTTTTAACACATTAACATGTGTGTAGTCAGTACAAAAATGTTAATGATAGATACTTTATCAAAAATACATAACTTTTCAATATTCGCATATTCTAGTCATCAAACTTTGATTGCTATTACTCCATCACAACTTTCGTTACTTGTGGTCACTCAAAAGATCACATTTACGTCCTTTCGCCTTGTCATGCACTCTTATTTAATCAATTTTCCGGTTAATCTTACATAAATTGAAATTTAATAGAGATAACTTATTTACTCTGCGAATATAAAACCTCTTTTAGACTCTATATAGTAATTTTGCGGTTACGCACCAGTTATAACGTGTGTTTCTATGTGCGTGAAATTTGAATGTCAGAGATAGGAATTTCATGCTTAATAGATGTGTGGACTTAAAATTGTTTATTTCAAATTGTGTATTATTAAATTATTATTGAAAATTAAATGGGCGTGTCTCAGGAAATTCAATCTTTTGCTTCAAAATAGAAATATTGTTTTTTTTTTTGGAGTATACTATTTAACTTGGCTTATATTTAAAAGGAATGAAAAGCTTGAAAAATTAAAATCTACTCAAACATTATCAAAAATTAGATACGACACGATTTTTCAATCTTCATAAACTGATTCTAGAAAACATTTCTTCTCCGACCATGTTATGTACACACTTTTTATCTTTTAGGCTCTATTATGTTCTTCGATGGGGTTTTCAGCCCTATGAAAAATTTAACGCTAAATTAAATTAATTTAAAATGAAAGAATCCTGATTTTTTTTTTTTTATAAATATTTAATTTAATAAAAAGATTCAAATTTAACAAGAGTTATACAAGAAAATAATCCAAAATTTTACATACCAATTGTAATTGACAGAATTTCATTATAATATAAAAGATTTCACAAAAAGGGCTTACAATTCAAAATTGGGGAAAAGAAATTACATTTAATAAAAATATTTGACTTTTCGTCACGATATTACGTTTTGGTTTAGAAATTAAATTAACTTGATCAGGTTGGGTCAAAATTACATAATTTGGGAAAGAGTCAAAATTTTATTTTACAATTTTTTAATTTAATTGAGGAATGGGTCAAAATTAATTAAATCAGAAAAAGAGTCAAAATAAATTTTACAAACAAGGAAAAATAAATCAGATAAATTTAATTCAATATTGACAATAAAAATTCAATAAAGGAAATTGAGATAAATAAACTATTTCAAGAAAGGCTGTTAAAAATGTCTTCCTCGACAGCGGACTCGAAAATCAAAATTTGACAAAAAGAATTTATGTCAATACTGAATTTTACAAAAATTAATTCGCTTACCAAATAGAAAAACTCGAAAAACAGCTAATCCAATTTTGAATTCAAAGAATAGGGCACAACACAAAAATTAAATTAAATTTAATTAAACTAAAATAAATCAAATGTTCAATACGTGTTATCACTTCGAAGGTTGCCAAAGAAAAGTGAAGGATCAGGAAGGATCTTGATTTCTTGTTATTTTGATTCCCATGATTTCCGCGCTTTTCATATGTTTTAAGTAACAACACACTTAGTTCAAGACGTTGCTAGGAAACTTTAAAAGTGAACAGTTGAAGGTGCTGGTTCTAAATTCAAATTCTCTTGAGTAAACTTGATTTACTTCTTTTCCAGAATGGTAACAATAAGCAATAACTAATCCTCTAGACTCTCCTCCAATGTCTTCTAATACTATTTAAATGCCAAAACTCCACCACAAAACACAAAAAAAAAAAATTCATTGGGCCACCGGCATAGGAGCTTCGCGTGTAGAATACGGAAGGCTAGTCGAATTCTACCAAGGATATATAAAAAATAACAACCTTTGGCATGAAGAAAGGTTTGAAGGCAGCATTCTCATCCAAATTAAATATTTAACAAAGTAACAAATAATATCCTTGGGCCGTGAAATTTGAGAAATTTGAAGTAGAACAGGAAATTCAGTACCAAAAAGTAGCAAATCCAAAAATTTAATATTCTTCATAGTCCAAATAAACATTATTATTCTTCAATCGATGAGAGGCGTCCCAATCATTTCTTGAAATGAATAATAATTTTCCACGAAGACTCAGGAAACCGGAACGAGAATTTACATAGATAGAAAATATAATAAAATTAATAATTAAATCTAAGATCTTAAAATTACCCAACCACGGAATATCGCTGCAACCTCCGAAACTTTGATAAATATTTAATAATAATAAAAATAATCTAATTTTAATTAAGGCTTCCGTTTCCGGTACCGATTAGTAGTTGACGCGTTTTGTGAAGGGGAAATAGTTTTTTGGAAAATCTGATAATATTAAGTGAAGGGAGGGTAGTGGAGTGATTGGTGAGTATAGTGTAAATGGATGTGAATTGAATGAAAAAAGTGTATGTGGAAGTAAGTGTGAAATGAATGGTAAAAAGACGTGAGAAAGGAGGCAAAATTGTGAGGTTAGGATAAAAGCGTGTTGAGTGAGAGTGAGAGAGCGAGAGAGTGACAAAGATAAAAGATAGCGTTTCTGGGTAGATAAGGTAGAGCTTGACAATGTCGAATAAAGAGGAAGGCAATGACGCAAGTGGTAAAGGCGGGAATGAGTCTAAGGCGCGAAAATTTGAAAAGGGATTGGATAAGAAAAGTTTTGAATGCAAGGATTGTCAAGTTTTACTAAGTCTAATCAGAAGAACAGTGAATGAGAATGATGAGCAGTTTAATGAAGCCTGGGATGAAATGGAGGAAATTAGGAAACTGGAGAAAAAGAGGTTAAAACAAATGGAGGGATTACGAATGGCAGTGAAAGCAATTTTAGAAAGGGTTAAACAGTGGCAGGCAAGTTGGGATAAGGAGGCGGATGATATGTGGAAGAGAATGGATGAGTTGGAGAAAGATATAATAGAGAGTGAAGAGAAGTGGAAGAGAGAACTCGTAGAAAGGGAGAGGGTAACATTAAATGAAGGAGTAGAAGAAAGGGTGGGGAGTAGAGAAAAAGCAGATGATGATATAAGAATCAAAATGGGGGAATTATCGATGAGAGTAGAAGTTATGGAGAAGGAGAAAAGAAAAAGAAATATTGTGATTAGAGGGATGAAGGTAGAGTGGAGAAAAGGCAAAGAGGAGGTAGAAAAACTGTTGTCAAGAATTGGAGCGAAAGTTAGAATTAAGAACGTTAAGGGAGTAAGAGGTGAGGATGTGGATAAACCGAAATTGTGGATTGTGGAGTTAGAAGATGAGAATGCTAGGATGGAAGTAATGAGATTAAAATGTAGGTTGAAAGGAAGTGTAGAGAGAATAGATATTGATAGAACCTGGAGAGAGAGAAGAATAAAATGGCTGCTGGAACAAAAAGCGTGGGTGGAAAGAAGAAACGGAAGGGTAGTGAAAGTGAATAGAGAAAGTGTTTGGGTGGATGGAGTGGAATGGCTGGTGAAAGAGGATACAGTAGGGGTTATCAAAGTGGGATTGGAAATAGGTTAGAAGAGGAAGGGAGAAGGGAAAAAGAGCAAGAAAAAGGAATAAAGTGCGTTAGGGGTGAATGGAGATGTTGGCAGGAGCGGATGAGAAGTAGATGGAGAGAAATGAGTGAATGGTTATGATTAGAATGTGGAATATGACTGATAAAGGAAAGAGTGAAAATAGACTTTTATAAAAGGGTGGGCGATGAGGTGGATAAACCCTGAAATGGTAAAAGGAACAGGAAACGGAAGCCCAGGCACTTGGCAGTTAGTTAAGTAAAATAGTATAAGAGCGACGAGTAAATATGTAAATAGTAGATATAAGTTAAACAGTTGTAATATAGATTAAGTGAGTTGTAAGCAAGTTAAGAAAGAATGTAAGACTCGAACCTGTAAAAAGGAGAGTAAATAAATAAATATTTAATTTTAATTAAACTTTAATTAATGAAAGAAAACAATGTGACTTGTAAAATTGATAAAATTTTACAGCGTCACAGCAGAGTCTTTAATCGGAAAATGTTCAAGTGAGACCCTGCCATCAAAAATAAATTTGTCAGTCCAATTTTACAAATATTTAGAATTGAGCATCCTTTGCATAATTGACAACATAGAGTGCTACTTTCTGAAAACAAATTACATATTTCTAACTCGTCAATTACATCAGGAGATTTTACATGTTGAAGCTGTCATGTCTGCATGTCTTGTGTGTCATCACCGGATTCGTCTATGCGACTAGACGCCCTCATACTTCATAATCGATTGTATTCACGTTGAGTCACGATTGTCTAGTTTGCATTTCTCATCTTCCCTTTCTCACACTTCTTAATCCAAGTAAAGACTGTAAACTTTACACTTGATACATCATCGATTGCATCTTTATTCTCTCTCTCTCTCTTTCTATTTTTCAAGATCCATATTTGTCTACACACAACATCAATCTGAACGCAATTATTGCTCCCAGTCAGCAGCACGCGCTGATGTCTTTAATAGAAAGCTATTCGCGTCGTGAGTATGAATAATTAATAGCTACTCGAAATGCCAATAGCAAAATGGGATTACAAGTAGTGTGTAATTAAGAGCCTTGCGATCGCGAAGAAAATTTATAAATTACGATTATTTCACAAGTCAGGTGAATAAGACTTTGAATATTAACACGTGGAAAATTGTTACTCGTATGTACATCATCGGGATAACATTATTCCAACTATCAGAATGACGCAAGGAGATAGATCCCAATTCTGCAATATGTCAGATATCGTGCTAAGTCTTGATAGAAACTTTATTAGAAGTCAGAACAAGTACAAGTATAGTCGAAGATGTTATAAATTTACAAAATACAAAGGCTATGTGTGTTTATAATGTACTAAGATAACACCCTTACAAAGTGCACACATAATGTAAATTTTATTTAAGGATTATGTATACATATATATTATGACGCATTGTTCTAGTTCTATGTTTGACAAATTAAATTTTAATATTTAATAAAAACAAAGAAACAATACAAAAATAAATGTACCTAGTCTCTAGCGCCAAGTTATTTTAATGAGAAACAACTAAACAACAATTAAATAAAAGACTAATTAAACTAATTTACTTCATTTAATTAATTGAAAAAACCAAAGCTACGAATAACCAGTAGGGGAGAGTGGGGCAAAACCGCTAAGCGGGGCAAAGACGTTTTTCAAAATATCTCCCTTATTTCTAGACCGTTTCAACTTATGTTTAATGTTTATCATAATTATAACTGGAACTATTGTTTAGAAAAAAAAAATCTTAAAAATATAAAATGTATTAAGAAATATACGGAAAAAATCGATTTCACATGTCTGAGATGAAATTTATATTGACCAAAACTAGTAAATTTTGAATGTAAATTGTGAGCATTTAAAATTGAAATTTTCACGTTCTAGTAGAGTAATGATTTATCTACACAATCTCTTTGAAATCTAGGTTTAATTTTTAATCTAAATATATACAATTTTAAATTAAAAAAAGGTTTGTCGTTTGGGGCAAAGACGCTTGAAAAATATTTCATAAAAAACAATTGAATATTAAAAACTGCCTTATCATGTTATTTTAAATGATGGAAACTTCATGTTAATCAACTGTCAACCTGCATTTTTTCATCAAAACAAATAAGTATTTTTCTCTATCAAATTTATTGTTAGTATTATTATTCTTTAATTTTTAAATTATTTATTAGCATTTACTACTAATTTCAAAAAAAATTATGCATTTCGAATATTAAATAAGCATTATTATTTTATCATATTTTCGCGCGGTTATTTAAATCACATTCTATTTTTGTAGAGTTGATAAAGTAGATTTTGAAACAAAATAAAAAACAATTAAATTGAAAATATGAGGTTAAAAATACAAGTCGTTATTATTTTTAATAAAATGGATTAAATCTCTTTAAAAATCTGTAAAATGTTTATGTTTTATAATTATTGCATCAATAAATGTTATTTAGTATATATTTTAGACCATTTATTATATTTGGAATAATAATATTAGCAAAAACGTCTTTGCCCCAACAGTTGGGGCAAAGCCGCTAGTTTGAATCTTTTTAAAAAACAACTAAATAATGTAATTATGATTTGATAAATGTAACAACGACTATTAAAACCTGTTACTGGTTAGTTTCAGCAGTGTAACAAACAAAAATTACTCCAATTGAACGTATAGTTAAATTTTTGTGCATCAATAAATATAAACCTAGCGGTTTTGCCCCACTCTCCCCTATTCCGGAGAGTAGGTAAATTTTAACCATATCATGACATATTTATTAAATTTCTGTTATTGCAAAAGGTTACAAGGAATTAGAGAATAGCCGGTCGCATGGCACGGACATTTGCAGAAGATTCGCACTGAACACTGACTCTAAATATAATGTTTATTTTTGGAGATCGACTCCATCAAATAAGAAACAAAAACTCACCTGATAGGGCACCATGGCCACGAATAAAGCCCAGTCCGTAATACTTGTTACATATTTATAAAGTTTTAACACTTTTTAAAAATAATACGACCAAAGGGTCGAACATACCAGTTCAGAATGACGATAGCGAGAGCCCGTCGTTGTCAAGTCAATTCAAAGTCTACGCACAATTACATCTGGCACAGAAAGCCGCGGACAGAATCGACCCAAGTCCCAAGCTACGACAAAATTTAACGCGATTACGTAACAATGGCGAGCGACCGCTCTCTGTTCAGCGGCGAGGTGGTGGCCGCGTCTGCCCACCCCTGTATATCAGCTGTCTGCTACGCTGTTTTGAGAGGTGGTTAGCAACCACCGTGAACATCGTTTTCTGGTCCTGGCACTCTTGTAAGAACAGGACACACATCCGAATCTAGTGGAGAAACCTCCACTTCTCCAAGAAAGAACAAGTCGTATTCGTACGGAAAATAAAAAGCATTTATCATAAACATAAAATTAAGATTTTAACAAAAACTAAATAAATTCTTATTCCACATTGTATTAAATAAAAGAATAATCAATAAATTAAATTAAAACTTTGTTTAATTTCAGAATGCAAGTTCAAAATAATAAAGGTACAAGTCGCCAAGATCACTTTCGACTGTACAACAGTCCAAAATTGATTCCAGACTGGTGTGTGGTAATGTTTTTAGATTAATCTAAAAACATTATGCGAGGTAAAATTTTACCTCGACACAATATATATAATCAAACAAAATCAAATAATAAAGTACAATTTTTTGTTTGTTCTGCAAAAATAAGATCTTATTGTAATTTTGAATTTAATTTAATTTCTAAACGGCTAAATAGTGATAGATTCTGGTGTTCAATTAGCCATGCCAATGTTTTATTTTATGGTAAAACTGAAGTTGAATTCGTGAGTAAGTAGGGTCTTGATGAAACTCTGATTCGTATTAAACTATATTCAACTTGGCACGAGACTGTAAAAAAGGAAAGTTTCTAGACTAGGATGAATCCTGAGCGGTGACTAAAAGACAGCATCCACGCGTCTGAGAAAGCAATTGGTGAAGTTTAATTATAGGAAACGTCAATGATTCGGCCCACGTGAGACGACCGCATTACATAGAGAAGAGAGCATAAGTATTCACGTTCTGCTCCTCAAAATACAAATGTCAACATTCCAACCAATTTTTTAATTAAATTTAATTTTACCTTAACTCACAATAACGTACTTTTTATCCAAAAATAGCTCAAAGTTTTATTAAACAGTATAAGAGAGAATTTTGGTCAGAATATTTTTATTTATCTCGAGCTGAAAAAAAAATTCGTTTCCTGTTTTCTAGTATTAGGTAAGAAAACTACCACCGTGGACAGTGAGGCGCCACCTGTTCAAAACAAATATGGCCGCTGACAAAGAGTTTATTCAAAGACAGTCGAATTTGGTTTTCCGATAAAAGTTTGATTCGGAAGTGTATTGTTACGATTAAAAGTGTGTTAGCTTCAAGCTTAAATAATTTATTTTCACTCTAGAAATATGATAGAAGGTCAAAGTGCAGTGGCGTAACTATTAAGGGGCAATAATGGCTGCTTTTTCAAATTAACTGAAAACAAAATAAATTAATAATTGAAGAAAGCAATTTAAAAAGTCATAAAAATGTTCTAAAAACAAAGAAAATAATTTAAAATTCAGAAAATTACTTAAAAACCTTAAAAATATATTGAAAAGAAATTGAATAATGGAAAGTTAGGGAAAATAATTGAAAAATATAAATAAAATTTGAGAAAATAATTGACAAAATTACATAATATTTATTTATTTATTTATTTACAACTTGTGCAGGCTATAAATAACCTTTTTAGAGTGATATATATGTACATGGCTAAGTGGCAAAAGAGACAAAAAAAGATCAATAAATTAAAATTAAAATTACAAATGACAGAGACTCGAGTGTGAACAATAAATTAAGATATAATCATAGTCAAAACAGTCTTTCATAGACAAATTAAAGTATATGTGTCACTATAGGTCTATTATACAACGAATTAAATTCAGTTGAAAATTTCGGAATGTCGCTGTCATTTTTTGCAACAGTGTCTTTGTATACAAAATATTTGGGACGCTTTATGTTAATCATTATTAAAATTTTAGAGACATACAATAAAGCTAATGGCATCATATATAATAAAAGATTGTCAATCGCAGCATTAAAATATAATATATATTAAATTAATATATATTAAATGAAGGAAAGTTAAAGAAAATTTCAGAAAAATACTTAAAAATTTCAGAAGTTCATTGAAAAAAATAAGAAAATAATTAAAAATTAGAGAAAATAAATGAAACAAAATAAACATAATTTAAAATTGAAGAGAATAATTTTTAATTAAACTGAAATAATTAACAACTTTTTGGAACTTACAGAAAATAACGAAAATAATTGAAAATTGAAGAAAATAATATAAATAATTGAAAATTGAACGAGATAATTGAAATCTTAGATAAATAGTTTAAAATTTTTGAAATTATAAAAGAAATGAAAAAATTTAAGGGATTAATTTTGGAAAATAATTGAAAAATGATTTTACAATTTGAAACTTGATGAAAATAATTGAAATTTGAAACAAACATTGATAAGTTGTAAAAAAATAAATCACGTTTGATAAAAATAATTCAAGAAATTACAGAATTTTTTTAAATAAACAAAAATATTTGAAATTTGAGATAAATACATGAAGATCTTAGAAATCAATTGAAAAAATGAGAATAACCTAAAATTGGAGAAAAGGATTGAAGAAAGCTAAAAATAAATTAAATTTACGATAATTAATAAAAAGATTTGGAAATTAAGAAAAAAAATGAAAATAATTAAAAACTGAAGAAAATAATTAAAATTTTAGAATTTGTCTTTAAGGGCATGTGATGGAGTATGACGTCACTGGTATAGGCAAAATTTGTCCGTAACTTTTCTCTTACAATATTAAATATTTTGTCATGAAACTTGGTAGAATTACCTAAAATGACATTAGGAAGGTCTCTCAGACCCGAATTAGTTTGAATTTTGGCCCAAAATTAATTTTGGGAACTATTCGAAAAATTGCAATATTTCTTAAAAATCAATTTTTAGCTAAAATTTAAACAAACTTGGGTCTGAGAGACCTTCTTAATGACATTTTAAGTAATTCTACCAAGTTTCATGACAAAATATTCAATATTTTAAGAGAAAAGTTACGGACAAATTTTGCCTATACAAGTGACGTCATACTCCATCACATGCCCTTAAGAAATATTGCAATTTTTCGAAAAGTTCCCAAAATTAATTTTGGGCCAAAATTCAAACTAATTCGGGTCTGAGAGACCTTCCTAATGTCATTTTAGGTAATTCTACCAAGTTTCATGACAAAATATTTAATATTGTAAGAGAAAAGTTACGGACAAATTTTGTCTATACCAGTGACGTCATACTCCATCACATGCCCTTAAGTAAAAGAAAATAATTGAAAAACAGTTTAAAAAATTAAAAATTGAAAACGATAATCTAAATTTGAGATAATAACTGAAAATTTATGAAATTAATTGAAATATAATGAAAATGAAAATTTAGTGTATATGCTTCTTCCTATATTTTTGTTAATGTAAGTGATGATAAATCAGACATTAATTGAATCTGCCTTGAAGCTAATTGTGTTAGAGTAAGAGTAATAAGATTTCCTTTGTAAAAATGCTAAATAATTTTGTTGCAGCTCTAAAGTTTGAAATTTTCAGCAAATAATTTAAAATCAACCTAATGTTTTAATATTCAGCATTCTATTAATATTTTTTCTATTGTTATTTAGTTTTAGTTTTTCTATTGTTAAGTACTTTTGTACGAAAGGGCTTCTAGCCCGTAAACATGTAAATAAATAAATAAATAAATAAATGCTAAAAGATGAAGAATAGAATTGAAAAATGAGTATTTATATGAAACTTTAAGAAAATCATTGAAATATGATAAAAACAATGATAATTTGTAAAAAATAAATCATATTTATGTGAAATAATTGAAAAAAATTACAGGATTTTTTTTTTTTTTTTTTTAAATAAAAAGAAAATAATTTATATTTGAGAAAAATATATGAAGATCTCAGAATTCAATTGAAAAAATGAAAATAACCTTAAATTGGAGAAAAGGATTGAAGAAAGCTAAAAATAAATTAAATTTACGATAATTATAATCAAGAAAATTGGAAATTATGAAAACAATTGAAAATAATTATAAATTGAAGAAAATAATTGAAGTTTGAGAAAAATACTTAAAAATTTTAGAAAATAATTTTAGACAATAAGAATAATAATTAACAATCGAGGAAAATAATTGAAAAATGATAAAATTAATTCAAAATATAAAAATAATTCAAATATGCTGAAAATAATTAAAGATTGAGAAAAATAATTGAAATTTATAAAGAAAATAATTTAAATACGATTGGACAAGAATTGAAGAAAGCTAAAATTAAATGAGTTTAACGATAATTAATCAAAAAATTTGAAAATTATGAAAAAAATTGAAAATAATTAAAAATTGAAAAAAATATTTGAAATTTGAGGAAAATACTTTAAAATTCTAGAAAATAATTTTAGATAATGAGAAGAATAATTTTAACAATCGAGGAAAATGATTGAAAAATAATGAAATTAATTCAAAATTTAAAAATAATTTAAATATGCTGAAAATAATTTAAGATTGAGAAAAATAATTGAAATTTATGAAGAAAATTATTTAAATATGAAAGATTGAAAACATTAAATTAAATTTGAGAGAAATAATTGAAAAAATCATAGGATATATGTTTAAAAAAGGAAAATAATTACAAAATTACGTAAAAATTTTAATTAAAGAGAATCATTAAAAAATCGCAGAAATAATCGAAAATTGATGAAAATAATAAATGGAATTTCAGATAATTAATTGAAATTTTTGAAAATTGTGCCAGAAGAATGAAAATAATTAAATATCAGAGAAAATAATATAAAATTACAGAAGTTATTTTTAAGCAAAAGGAAATAATTGAAAATTTTTTTAACAAAATTGAGAATTAAAGACAATAATTTAAATTTGAGATAACAACTAAAAATTTAGGAAATTAATTAAAAAATAATGAAAATATTACAAGATGGAGATAATAATTGCAAAATAATAAAAAGAAATAAAAATTGAACAAAAGAATTGAAAATTGTGATATATATTTGAAAGTTTAGTAAATTAATTTAGAAATGATTAAAATGATTAAAAATTGAAAATAATAATTTCAAAATGTCAAAAATAATGGTAAGTTAAAAAAAACAAATTTAAATTTGCGATGGATAATATAAAATGAGGGAATAAATAATTAATTTCATTTAATGTGAAGGCAAAAATAATTCAAATTGAAAAAGTGATTGGGAAAAGTAAACAAAATAATTGAAATTTGATGATGGTAAATTTAAGATTTAGAGAATCAATTTGAAAACAATTAATATAATTAAGAATTGTAGAAAAAAGTTGAGAAATGATAAAAAATAGTACAAAATTGTATTTTAAGTAATTAAAATCATAATAGAAAGGAATTATTAAAGATTGAATTTTTAAATCACTTCAAATTTAGTATTTTTGAAAAGTGGATTAATTGAACTTTTAATCAATGCAAGTTCAGATTAACTGAAATTTGAAGAAATTAAAATTGCTACAAATTTAAAGAACATTTTAAAAAGGTGAAATATGATTAAATATTTTAAAAGAAAGAAATATCTAGTGACAAATATCAGGCGTGAAGAGAATGAATGAATGAATTAATTAAACTTGTAAATTATTATATATAATTAGGGCCCCATTTTCCTTTTTGGCCCCAGGGCCCTTGCACCCCCAGTTACGCCACTGTCAAAATGTTGTCAATTCTGGTATGCGGTGCTAGCAATAAAACTATACACCCAGAGAAATAATATATTTGTCTCACAGCCAAGTAACTTTTTATTTGTTTCAAATAAATTCTTTTATTTGAAACAAATAAAAAAGTTACTAGGCTGTGAGACAAATATATTTTTATTTGGCACAAATAACATATCTTTGAGTCAAATATATCACTTCTCTGGGTGTAGAAAAAATCGTGAATTCTATTGTATATTCACAAAATAAATAATTCTCACTATTATAAAATTATAATTCACCTTCCCAAACACTTTAAAATTTTGTATTAAAAATAAATATCGAATTTTTATGTACTAGAAACGTCAATTTTCTCTCTGTCGGCGGCCATATTGGATAGTTCCTAAAGTAACCGATAGGGGCATTTTGTAAATTTAAACTACCAAATAAAACTCCTGAAAAGTTTACCATAGACTCCACGTGAGTTTTAGTGTATGTACTTTTTTTTAAGACATAAAAAACTAAAATACTCGTTCTAATTGTTTGACTTAATTTAATTTAATTATATTTGTATTAATTTTTTTTTATATTATAATTGAAAATCCTTCTTATTATTTTATTACATATTACGCAAAGAGAACTCCTTTTATGGCTAAAAATCTTAACAGAGACTGACATCGAATACTGATACCATAAAACTCTAAAAACAATGTGAAATAAATAACCGATGCTTTTACGAAACTTGTGGCTTGGAAATCAGTGATTAGGAATCAGCTGGAATAACTTCAAGGAGTGTGTAAGTGTGAACTTGGCATGAAACAACTTGTATCCGATCTCCCTTTTGATTCATTCGCAATTCGCGGTGTTTACATTCACATAGGAAAACACCTGAGTTTGACATGGAAACCCAGTTTCTAGCTACGAGTACGTCCTCCTACGCTTCGTTACACCCAACGGATGTTTACTTGGATTAATTAACAATCTCTGATCATTTATCAATCGAAGGAGAAAAGGCCCTCTAGACAACAATATATTTTTTTTTAACTACCTGCATTTTTTCTTTTAGTCTCTTTAACAAACGCAGATAATTGAAGAATCGTTCATTTGTTTAAGAATTAGAACGAGAGTGTTGCAAAATCGGTTTATCAAAAAAGAACTTTAGCATTAAAATTTAGAAAAAGGTAATTTTATGATTTAACAGAAAATATTTAAAAGTTTCATTCACTCGAACGTTTAAGAATTAGTTTTAAGTAAAATATAAGATTTGATGGTGAAAATGAATTTTTCGTGGTATTTTCTGGAAAAATAAGATTATTGAGAGAAATTTATTTTTCGGGGAAAGATTGGTCATGGTTTTAAAAGAATTGTATTAGGCAAGAGCAAATATAACAAGTCCGTCAAAAAAAGATTTTGTAAAAATTGAATAAATATACTTTGTGAACTTACCGTGAAGCAAAAATCCATGCAGCGCGAGGTTCATGGCTTCGAGATGGTCAAGTTCTTCCTCCTGAAAATGAGAAAGAATTTATATTTTCTATATGTACGAGAAAAGCAATTTTGTTTTGTTTATTATCAGATTTATGATTCAGTTTAACATCACTAGAATTTCGTTCTTTGCCTACGAAACTCTAACGTTATTATTTTTGTGAAAAAATTATATTCGATTTGAATTTTTTCCAGGATTCCCGAAAAGGAAAATTTAGAAAATTTTCAAACTAATTTCGAAATGACCGGAAATTAAATATTGACAGAGAAATGACCGGGAAATTTCTTACTAAACCGGAAATTTTTTCGTCCATCTAAAAGTTCTGAGAAATATCGAAAATTAATTTTATATATATATATATATATACATATATATACATATATATCACAAATCTGTAATAATAATAATGATAATCTGCAAGTTTAAATATATTTAATTTCATTAATAAATAAGTCTACAATTTTTCCCATAATTTTCATCCGTTTTCAATTGGCCATTTTTTATTCTCCTTCAATTTTATGATTATTCATTAATTAACAAATTTTTTTTGTTCTAATGCCGACAATTATCACCAAATTTCGAATTTTTATTTCAATTGTTAATTACTTTTTTAAAAGTTAATTATTTAGGTCACATTGTAATATTTTTTTTAATTATCAATTTTTTCTTGAAATTTCCACTTAATTCTTTAATTTCCAATTTATTTCTTCAGTTTTTAATTATTTTCTTCAATACTCAAATATTTTCTTTAATTTTCAATTATTTTTATCAATTTTTAAATATTTCCAAAAAATTAAATAATAGTCGGATTTTTTAAATTATTTTTTCCACAAATAAAAATTGTTTTAAAACTTCAATTCAATTGTTCAATTCTAGAATTATATTCTCTTCAATTTCCAGCAATTTCCTTTTAATTGAAATTCTAATTTTTAATCTTTAATTATTCTTTTTTAATATAAAAAATTATTTTCTTTTTTCCATTATTTTTTCAATTATCATTAAGCTTCTTTAATTTTACATACAATTGTACAATTATTTTCTTCAACTTTTAATTCAATTCTTTAATTTTTAATTCCATTCTTTAGTTTTTAATTGTTTTCTTCTAAATTCATTAATTTTCGGTTTTTTGCAACTACTTTTTTTCAATTATTAAGTATATTATTTAAATTTCAATTCAATTCAATTTTTAATTGCTTTCTTTAATTATCAATCATTCTTTTCAATTTAAATGATTTTTTTCGATTTTAAATCCAGTTGTTAAAACTGCAATTATTTCCAACAGTTATTGTTATAATTATCTTAATTTTTCAATTTGCAATTATTTTCTTGAGATTTAATATTTCTTGTTTAGTTTTTTCAATTATTTTTTTCAGTTGCCTATTAATCTAGTCATTTTTCACATATTTTCTTCAATTTTTCAATTATTCTTTTTATTTGACACATACTTAATTTAATTTTTCAATTATTCTCGTCATTTTTCAACTATTTCCTTCATTTATTATTTATTTTCCGCAATTATCAATTATTTCCTAAAATTTTTCCAATTTTCAATTATCTTAAAATTGTATAATTATTCTTTCATTTTTTAAATTATTTTATGTGGTTGTGTATTAATCTAATTAATTTTTTGAATTTTGTTTTTAATTGTCAATTATAAATCGTCATTTAGTAATTTCCTTTTAATTATCAATTATTTTTTGAAACTTTAATTAAATTCTTAGATTTTGAATTTAATACATAAATTTTTATTTTATTTTCTTAGTTTTGTATTATTTTCTTCAATTGCAATTATATTTTTCGATTTTTAATCCAATTGTTGAATATTAAACTATTGCAAACAATTATTCTTTTAATTTTCTTAATTTTCCAATTTGTAATTATTTTCTTTAAATTTAGTATTTCTTATTTAATTTTTTCAATTATTTTTTCTGTTATTAAATAATCTTGTCATTTTTCGAATTTTCTTTTTAATTGAAAATTATATTCGTCATTTTTCACATATTTTCTTCAATTTCTCAACTATTCTCTTCATTTTTCAACTATTTCCTTCAATTATTGATTATTTTTCGCAATTTTCAATTATTTCCTACAATTTTTAAAATTTTCAATTATTATCTGAAAAAAATTTTTATCTGGTTTAATTTTTTCAATTATTTTTTTAGTTGTTTTTTAGAAAAATCTAGTCATTTTTCGAATTTTGTTTTCAATTAACAATTATTTTTGTCATTTTTCACATATTTTCTTCAATTTTTCAATTATTCTCGTCATTTTTCAACTATTTCCTTCATTTATTATTTATTTTCCGCAATTATCAATTATTTCCTAAAATTTTTCCAATTTTCAATTATCTTAAAATTTTATAATTATTCTTTCATTTTGTAAATTATTTTATGTGGTTGTGTATTAATCTAATTAATTTTTTGAATTTTGTTTTTAATTGCCAATTATAAATCGTCATTTAGTAATTCCTTTTTAATTATAAATTATTCTTTGAAACTTTAATTAAATTCTTAGATTTTGAATTTAATACATAAATTTTTATTTTATTTTCTTAGTTTTGTATTATTTTCTTCAATTGCAATTATATTTTTCGATTTTTAATCCAATTGTTGAATATTAAACTATTGCAAACAATTATTCTTTTAATTTTCTTAATTTTCCAATTTGTAATTATTTTCTTTAAATTTAGTATTTCTTATTTAATTTTTTCAATTATTTTTTTCAGTTATTAATTAATTTTGTCATTTTTCGAATTTTTGTTTTAACTGAAAATTATATTCGTCATTTTTCACATATTTTCTTCAATTTCTCAACAATTCGCTTCATTTTTCAATTATTTCCTTTAATTATTGATTATTTTCCGCAATTTTCAATTATTTCCTACAATTTTTAAAATTTTCCATTATTGTCTTAAAATTTCATAATTATTATTTTATTTTTCAAATTATTTTATTCAGTTGTGTATTAATCTAGCCATTTTTTAAATTTTGTTCCCAATTCTCAATTATTTTACGTCATTTTTAAATTTTTATTTTCAATTATCAATTATTTTTTTAAATTTTAACTTAATTCTTAAATTTTCAATTTATTTATTAAATTTTTAATCTATTTTCTTAATTTTTTATTACTTTCTTCAATTGCAATTTTTTTCGATTTTTAATCCAGTTGTTAAATGTTCAATGATTTCCAACAACTATTTTCTCAATTTTTCAATTTGCAATTATTTTCTATAAATTTAGAATTTCTTGTTTAACTTTTTGAATTATTTTTTTCAGTTGTCTATTAATCTAGTCATTTTTTGAATTTGGTTTCTAATTGACATTTACTTTCGCCATTTTCCACATATTTTCTTCAAGTTTTCAATTATTCTCGTCATTTTTCAACTATTTCCTTCAATTATTATTAATTATTTTCAGCAATTTTACTTTTTATTTTCTACAATTTTTTCAATTTACAATCTTCGTCTTAAAATTTTATAATTATTGTTTGATTTTTTAAAATGGTCTGTATTAATCTAGACATTTTTTAAATTTCATATATTCAATTGTCAACTATTTTCGTCATTTTGCAATTTTTTTTCTGAATTAGCAATTATTATTTCTTTTAAATTTTAATTTTTATTCTTAAAGTTTCCAATTTATTTTCTTAATTTTGTATTATTTTCTTTAATTTATAATATTTTTTCGATTTCTAACCAGTTTTTCAATTTGCAATTATTTCCAACAGTTAATCTTACAATTTTTCAACTATTTTGTTTAAATTTAATATTTGTAGTTTAATGTTTTTAATTTTTCTTTCCAATTGTGTAGTTATGTGCCTTTTTTCGAATTTTGTTTTCAACTGTTAATTATTTTCGTCATTTTTCAGATATATTCTTCAATTTTGTTATTTTCATTGTTTGAATTTGCAAAAATTAATAGTTTTAAATGACCAACAACAATGCAAAGTTTGTTTGTTAATGTTAAGGCTGATCATTCTACGGGATTATAATTATATATTATTTATAAAATTTTTAAGATAAACTATCGCCTTCCAAAAATTTTAGATTTTAATATTTTCCGATAATAAAACTTTTTAAGTTTCAATTATGATTAACAAGATTATAAGAATGTGTAAATACCAAGGCGAATTTCGCAAAATTTAAAACACTGTTTTAATTTTTCGAAAAATTGTAAATCCCTAAAATTGACCAGGTAAAACCAGAAATTTAATTTCACGAAAAAAGTGTCCATCCTGTGAATTTATATATCGAAAATCTTCTTAGACATGCCCTTAATCGGAAAAATATTTTCTTATACTCTAATATCTTACGTAAACATCAATTCTTCGATTTCCAGTGTAAACTGATCTGCGGAGTATTTAAGGCATGTTAAAGTTGTAAGAGTCATTGTTGTGAATATCTGGTAGTCATGATGCGTAGGCGCAGTGGCTTATTGTTTCTGATAAGGTGCATGTATAGGATCACAGATCGATGCGATTAATAAATGATATGTGGGTAATGTGTGGGTCTCGACCTTCGAGTCTCTCCACAAATTTGATTGACACTAGACTATCACCTAATACGAAAAGAATCCCTATAATTTCTAGACATAAATCAAATCCTGAGAATTGTTTATTATTTAACGTCGCGAGGATTATCATCATTTCGTCATCACTACTTTAAATCAGAGTTACAATATATATATATATATATATAGGAAAACGCACCCTGAAAAAATGCATTTAGAGTAATGTTGAGAATGGTGAAATCTTTTTGAAAGATCCATTAAAAGATCCCACGACTCTAGTTAGAAGGCGTTATGAAATAATAAAGATGATTCATAATTAATTGACAGTTTCCATTTCACTTTTATAAAGAACGGGATTGTCATGTCTTCAGAAACGAATATTGAATAATCAATATTGTATTGATTGGATCTTGTTATCGATGCTTTGCTTTTATCGACTCTGGACAAATTTTCACTCTTGTAAAGAATCAACTGTATTTAAGATTGATATATGTATATGTAACAAATTTCGAAATTTTAACAGTTGTTAGTTAATTTTTAAACTAAACTGTGATTTCTAATTGTGTAAATATCGAGAAATTGGTTCATGGGTCAGAAATATGGAAAAAAAAGAAATTTACATTAATGAATCAATATATTCGAATGTCCATTAGTCGTGATTTTTAAACCGGATACAGATAAGTAATTATTTGTTAATGGATTTACTCAATACTCAAACGAGTATTTCCTTTTTGTGAGAATTGTTCACATTTCCCGATAACATGACCTTTAGAGTCTTTGTAAAATTTTAAACAACTGGTACTAATTTTTCTGATCAGAAAGATTGGGACACATTATAAATTTGAGGTGTATTAACCTAAATCAATACTTATTGATACAATGTCCGTTTTATGGATATACGTATATTGCATGAATTTGATATTATTTCTGGTAAATAGATTCTGGTAAACAGTCTTTGAAAATCAAAATTTTTTATTTGCCAAACTCAGTTTCTCTTCAGGAGACTTTAAAGAATTATGTCAATTTTTTTATTTAACAATTTTTTAATATTCACTATTTTTTATAGGTCCCCCAAAATTCCTCAACATAAACAAGCGTTAAAAGTATTTATTACTATTTTTTTGACAAATTTTTGCACAGTTGTAACTTTTTTTCTAGTTTGCAACTTTTCAAGACGAATGTGACCAATTACTAACAACAATCTGAAATTAACAATTTTATTAATTGTTTAAAAACATTATTAATGTTTAAAAAAAATGTTATTGTTTAATTTCAATTTTTTATCAAACTAAGCTAAAGGGTTACAACCTCTTCTAAATTTTGAAACTTTTCTTACTGAATGATACCAATCACTAACAACAAATTAAAAATAAAAATTCTAACAATTGTTTAAAAACAAATTTTAATTGTTTAATTTCAATTTTTTATTAAATTAAACTACATACTTGCAATTTTTTTCTTATTTTTGCAACTTTTCAACATAAATGATACCAATTGATAGAAATAAAAATTGAAATTTTACGAATTGTTTAAACAAATTATTATTGTTTAATATCAACTTTTTATTAAATTAAACAACAGATTTGGAATTTTTTCTCAATTTTGCAATGTTTAAAGATAAAGTTAACCAATTACTAACGACAAAATAAAAATAGCAATTTGACCAATTGTTTATAAACAAATTATTATTGTTTAATTTCAACTTTTTATCAAACAAAGCTAAAGAAACCTTTTAAGAACCTTTTCTGAATTTTGAAACTTTTCTTTATGCATAATACTAATCCCTAACAACAAACTAAAAATAAAAATTCTAACAATTATATTTTTTTATTTTATTTTTTATTTTTTTTTTTATAAAAAAAATTATGAAACCAAAAAAATTAGATTACTTTTCTTAGACAGTTCGAAGTTGATTATTATAAATGTTACTAATTGTAAGTACTTCATTAGACAAAAAGTGTTTATTTACTGTATTTAAAAGATCATTTTCATGAAACTTTTAAAATCAATAAATATAAGAATTATTAATAGAAAGGAAATAATTCGTTCATTTAGTAAAATTTAGTTTTTAAGTAAATATTCCATCAATTAATTTATTTGAAAAAATGAAAGAAAATATTTAAAACTTGCAGAAATAGAATTTAGAATTTAGGGGCATGTGATGGATTATGACGTCACTGGCATAGGCAAAATTTGTCCGTAACTTTTCTCTTAAAGTATTGAATATTTTGTCATAAAACTTAGTAGAATTACTTAAAATATCATTAGGAAGGTCTCTCTGACCCAAATTTGTTTGAATTTCGGCTCAAAATTAATTTTTGAGAAATTTTCGAAAAATAGAAAATTTTCTAAAAATTACTTTTGACCAAAAAAACAAACAAATTTGGGTCAGAGAGACCTTCTTAATGATATTTTAAGTAATTCTACCAAGTTTTGTGACAAAATAATTAATATTTAAAGAGAAAAGTTACGGACAATTTTTGCCTATATCAGTGACGTCATACTCCATCACATGCCCTTAGGGGAAAAATTAAAAAATAATGAAAATAATTAGAATTGAAAGAAAATTTTTAAATAATGATAAAAATAGATGAAAATTGTAGCAAATAATTAAAATCATAATAGTAAATAATTGCTAAAAATTGAAGAAATTTTTAAATAATTTTAAATTTATTATTCTCAAAGAGAGGATTAATTAAATTTTTAATCAATGAAATTTCAAATTAATTCACGTTCGATGAATTATAGTATACCTATAATTGTAATTGTAGTCTTATTATCTCAGATATATTTTTGCAACTATTATTAAAAAATTTTTATTATTTTCTGCAATTAACAATTATTTCTATGAATTATTTTTTTATTTAATTTATTTTTCAATTAATTTTTGTCTTTTTTAATTATTTTTGATTTATTTTCGAAATTTTTTTTATTATTTATCTCAAATTCTAGTTATTTTTTCAATTTACAATTATTTTATTTTATTATTTATAACTATATGTTGTAATTTTTTCAATTATTTTTAAAAAACTAAAATTATTGTCTTCAATTTTTCATTATTTTTATTACTTTGCAAAAATTTTCTCGGATTTTTTATTACTTTCATTATTCTTCAATTATTTTTTTTAGATTTTAAAATATTTTTCCCAAATTTTAATAATATTCTTTAATTTTGAATTATTATTTTTATCATTTTGCAATCTATTTCTTCAAATTTTAGTTATTCTCAAATTTCATTTCTAAATTCTTCACCTTTTAATTAGATATATTAATTATTTTCCAATAAATTTACGAAATTTTTACTTAGTATCTCAAATTTAGGTTATTGCATGCACTTTTTCATGTTTTAATCATTCTTCAATTTTTTTTCTAAAATTTCAAATACTTGGTAAATTTTTAATTACTTTTTTTTTATATGCATTATTTTCACAATTTTTTTATTATTTTGAATCTTTGTTGATTACTTCCGAGAATTTCAATAATATATCTAAAATTTTCATTTTCTTTAATAAATTTTCGATTATTTTTATAATGTTTTAATTATTTTCCTGAATTTAAAATTCTTAAAATCATTTCGTAATACTTTTACTCTATAAATATTCTGTATTTTTTAAAATTATTTTTCTATGATTGCAATTAATATCTACAAATTTCAACTATTTTTATCATTTTTCAAATTATTTTCTTCAATGATTCTCATTATTTTTCAATTTTTCCCCTAATTTTTAAATTCCAAATTTCTGCAAGTTTCAATTATTTCTTTTACTTTTTCAAATAAAACATTTTCAGTTTAAATTATTTCCTTCAATATCAAATTAGTTTCATTATGTATTAATTAACTTTCAAATTCTTTTGTCATTTTTCAATTATTTTTACAAAATATATGAGTTTTGTTTTTTGTATTTTTCAAGTATTTCAATTATGTTCTTGGATTTTGAATCACTTTCTTTTACATGAAATAAATTTTGTAATTTTCTCAATTTGTGTTCTTAAATTTCCATAATTAACTTTAGTTTCCAATTATTTTTATCATTTTTAAGTAGTCTTGCTTATTTCAAATACATTCTGTAATTTTTACAATTACTTTTTCACAAATTTTTATTAAATTCTTCGATTTTCAATTATTTTTATCATTTTTAAATTAGTTTTTGTTATTTTCAATTATTTTTTAATAAATTCGCTAACTTTTTTTTATTATTTATCTCTAATCTCAATTATTTTTATTATTATGCAATAATTTTCTTTTATTATTTATACTTATATATTGTAATTTTTTCAATTATTTTTAACAAACTAAAATTATTGTTTTCAATATTTCATTATTTTTATTATTTTGCAAATATTTTCTTGGAGTTTTTATTACTTTCATTATTCGTCAATTAATTTCCTAGATATTAAAATATTTTTCTTAAATTTTAAAATTTTTCTCCAATTTTCAATTATTATTGTTATCATTTGCAATCAATTTCTTCAAATTTTAGTTATTCTCAAATTTCATTCTTCAATTGAATTCCTAAATTTTCAATTATTTATTTGACTTTTTAATTAGTTTTTTGAATTTGAATTTTCTTTTATCTTTTTGCATTTATTTTGTCCACCTAATATTAGATATATTAATTTTTTTTCAATTTATATCCTAAATTTTCATTTATTACGTCAAATCTAAGTTATAGTATACACTTTTCAATGTTTTAATCATTTTTCAATTATTTTTCTCAAATTTCAATCAAGTTAGTCAATTTTTTTTTTTTTTTTTTTTAATTTGTAATGATTTATTTTCACAAATTTTATATTATTTTGATTATTTCATTATTAATTCCGAAAATTTACTCATCCGATTGTAATAATTCATTGGCATTCTTTTCCCCACTCTTTTTCTTTAAAATGATTTTCACCTTACATAAAGCCATAGAGACTCACCTTACTTTTTCTACTTAGGAACTTTTCGCTATTTCCTGACTCATACCTTTCAATTGGAGGACATGGGCGCACCCAATGCGTGAGAAAATTGTATCACGTTTTATATAGTGAGCGTACCTAGGACAATTGAGATTTAAAACAGGATGAGTGCGAGTATATATAGTTAAAGTGTTTTGATGAAAAATTGCCAAGAATTCATATATAGAGACGATCGAGAAAGTTTCTTTTCTAACGTCGTTCAGGCCACAATATCTTTGCTCGTTCGATCTAATTCGTAAGCGAAAGTATTTAATGACTTAGTGTCGCGAGAGTGATCTTAAATGACTAGCCTGCGATGAATTACTGAGATATTCTCGTTTCAGTGGAACATTATACACAGTATGAGGCGATGAGGCTTAAATACTTGAAAAGGAAAATTGAATTAAAACGTGTGTTTAATGAGAGTGTGAGACTCTGCAACTATTATAAGTGTTCATAAAGTACTCAGTACCCAAGATTTAACGCTCTTTATAATGTAAAATTAAAGTGTCCAACAGTCGTGAGATTTCAATTATAAAAGAGTTCATTAACAGTGTTCTCGGAAATGTTATGAGCTTATCACTTCATAAATAACATACATTATGTTCTGTAATTTGCATCTTTAATTACTGTTTGTAATTTTTTTAATTACGGCATATTTTAATGTGTTATTATATTGAGAGAAAATAGGAAAGAATAATGAAGAGTGAAGAGAAAGAAGGAATAAAAATTAAAAAAAAGGGATAAAGAATAAAATGAAAGAAAATAATGAATAAAGAAATAAAATAGAGAAAATAAAAATTTAAAAAGAGTAAAGAAAGTTGGACTGCTTTTAAGTAAAATTTCATCATTGAGAAAATTCCTGGTACTTAATGGAAGTTGGGACACAGACGAGTTCTTTTTTTTTTTGCTCTAATTTGAATTCATATTCATATGTATAACATAATTTGTGAATAAATTTAAGTAGTTGGGAAATACTTCGTTTTCTAACGCTTTCCATTTTATGTAATGGATCCTTATATACACATTTTAATTACACACAGGTGCTTCATATGTTTATAGCGTACTTTTTAAATATTTTCCGTGCTAATTGTAAATTGTTATTCTATTACTAATGAGGAAATTATCTATCGTGGTTGAATTACAAGTGATTCTAATAATATCGAATGTTTGTGTATTCACTGGAAATATTAATTTATTGTTATTGGCAAAGAAAATTACCACCGAAGGCTAAGAGGCGCCACTTGTATCAAAACAAAGATGGCCGACATCAGTGTGTTTTTTTAAAGGCAGTGCAATGTAGCAGTTGGTTTTCGAAAGTTATTTTTGTAATAAGTTATTATTTTCTAAGTGTTATCATTAAAAAAAAAACTCAAACTTTAATTTTTTCAAACTTATAAATTTCAATTAATCAAAGTTGCAATAATTACATGTATATAGAAAAATATTAATTAACAGCAATATTAATGAGAAATTTAACATTGCTGTTTGTCATTTAAAACTATAAACTTTTGGAAATGCAAATAATGAAAATTATGAGAATAATTACAAAATGGAAAAGAATATATATGAAAATGACGAAAATAATTCACAATTAAAAACAAAATTCGAAAAATGGCTAGATAAATAGAGAATCGTTAAAAATAATCTAAAAAATTAAACAATGTACATTCAATGTAAACTAAAAAATTAGGAAAGTTATAGGAATAATTGATGAAAACATTTGCAAAGTGAACAACTGGATTGAAAAGCAAAACAAAAAAAAATTGAGATTGAAGAAAATAATTGAAAACTTTAGAAAATAGTACAAATTTGAAGAAAATAATAAAAACTTAAAGAAATAAATTCATAATTTAAAAATTAAACTGAAATTAATTAATTTCAAATTGCGAAAAATAGTTAATAGGTAATTAATTAAAAAAAATAATTGAAAAATGAGAATGATTAAAAAATTGAAGAAAATATCTACAAAATGACAAGATTAATAGACTACTAAAAAAATATATAGAATATAGCAAAAACTTTAAATTTTGAAGAAAGTAATTAAAAATTGAAAAATGAAGAAAATTATAAGAATAATTGTTGAAAAAAATTGCGCATTAAACCAGTGGATTAAAAATCGACAAAAATAATTAAAATTGAATAAAATAATTGAAAATTAAAATTTTTAATTCAAATTTAAAGAATATAATTAAAAATTGATAAAAGTATTTGAAAAAAGCTGAAAGTTATTGAATATAGAAGATAACAATTAAAAACTGAAAAATGGAATTGAAATTGGAAGAAAAAATTAAGAATTGAAGAAAATAAAAATTTGAAATTAAGAAATCTTATTGATAATAATTAAAGAACAAAATTGACAATTGAAAAAAAAATCAAAAAATGACTAGAATAATGCAAATTATAAAAAATAATTAAAAACGTTGAAAAATAATTCTAAAATTTTAAGAGAATAAATAAAAGTTTTAAATATTGTAAGAAATAACTAAAAACAGAAGAAAATAATTAATTATTACTATTATTAATTATTATTATTATTATTATTTTTAATTCATTAATTACTTTATATTATAAGCGATATTTGCAATCACATAATTTATATATATGTTAGTACCCAATGTAAAAAAGGGCTCTTAATTTGTTTTTTTTTGCCCGTTTATGTAAATAAATAAATAAATAATAATTAAAAATTGAAAAATGAAGAAAATTTTGTTGGAAATAATTGCGCATTGAACGAATGGATTGAAAATCGCCAAAAATAATTAAAATTGAATAAAATAATTAAAAATTTAAATTCAAATTCAAAGAATATAATTAAAAATTGAAAAAAGTATTTGAAAAAAGCCGAATGTTATTGAATATGGAAGACAACAATTAAAAACTGAAACATGGAATTGAAATTAGAAGAAAAAATTGAGAATTGAAGAAATTAAAAATTTGAAATTAGGGAATCTTATTGATAATAGAGACAAATAATTAGTAAAAGGCGAGGATTTTAAAATACTGAAGAAAAAAATTCACAATTAAAAATAAATCAAAAAATGACTAGAATAATGCACAACTGAAAAAAAATAATTGAAAACGTTGAAAAATAATTCTAAAATTTTAAGAGAATAAATACAAATTTTAAATATTGTAAGAAATAACCTAAAATTGAAAAAAATAATGAATAAATGAAAAAAAATAATTGAAAAATAACAAGAAGATTAGTAAAATTGAAGATAATTTCTAAAAATTGACGAAAATAATTGACAATTGAAAACTTAATTCGAAAGATGGATAGATTAATACACAACTAGAAAAAATAATTTAAAAAATCAAACTATAAATATTTAATTTACAAAATAATTGAAAATTGAAAAATTAAGAAAATTACAGAAATAATTGTTGAAAATAATTGCTAATTGAACAATTGGATTGAAAAAAATTGAATCGAACAAAATAATTGAAATTGAGGAAAAAATTAAAATTGAAAAATGGAAAAGAAATTTCTAAAACATAATTAAGAACTGGAGAGACTGACTGAACACTTGTACTTAAAATTAAAAAAAGCATATTAATATTCGAAAAAATAATTAAAAATTGAAAAATGTGATTGAAATTAAAAGAAAATAATCAAAGATTAAAGAAATAAATTGTAATTTGAAATAATGGTTTATAATTGAAAAAAGTCAATTTTTTCGGAATATTGAATAAACTTAATTAAAAAATTGTAGAATAAAATTGACTTTAGAGAATAATGCTTGTCTGTATTTTTAGAAATTTTTAAAAAAATTACTTTGGTTAATTTTATACAGTAGTTTTAATTCAACAATATTTAGAAAAATGTATTCACTATTCCAGTGATTAATTTTATTGATTATTATTATTATTATTATTATTAATTATTTTTTCTTGCAATTTTTTCTCTTTCAAACAATTTTTTTGGTAGGTTATGTTGTATAATGCTTATCTGTATTTTTAGAAATTTTTACAAAAATTACTTCGGTTAATTTTATACAGTTTTAATTCAGCAATATTTAGAAAAATGTATTTACTTTTCCAGTGATTAATTTGATTTATTATTATAATTTGGAAGTTGTAAAATATAATTTTTTTTTAATTTTATGATTTTTGAAATATTTATTTTATTTTTTGTCATTTGCTATAACTTATTAATTCTTCTAATTTTTAAAGACTTTTCTTCTTTTATTTAATTTTTCGTAAATTTGATCTTATAATAAATTTTCTCATTTGATCAGAATTTCTCTATTTCTTTGAAATATTGTTTTTTTTCTTAAAATTGTTTAATTGTTTTTACTTAATTCTTCATTTAAAAAAAATTATTGCTTTTTGCTTGATTTTCAAAACAAGTTTTTAGAGTATTTTTTTATTTTCACTCAATGTATAAACATTGTCAATTTCCACTCTAATGTCGGCCATATTGAATAGTTCCGAAAGTAACCGATAGGGGTGTTTTGTAAATTTAAACTCACAATTTTTCGAATTTTGTATTATTTTCATCATTCTTCAATTAATTTCCTAGATTTTAAAACATTTTTCTCAAATTTTAATAATTTTCTTAAATTTTAAATTCTTTTCACTATTTTTCATTAAATACCTAAATTTTCAATTATTTATCATATATTCCAATTACTTTTTTTCAATTTTCATTTTCTTAAAATTTTCGCAATTATTTTCTTTAGCTTTTAATTAGATATATTAATTATTTCTTAATTAATTTCCGAAATTTTTATTTATTATCTCAAATCTGAGTTATCGAATCCAATTTTTAATGTTTTAATTATTCTTCAATTATTTTCTTCAAATTTCAATTACTTCGTCAATTTTTAATTATTTTTTTTTTTTCATCTCCAATGACTTTTATTATTTTTATATTATTTTGAATATTTGTTGATTGATTCCAAAGATTTTAATTATTTATCTCAAATTTCCATTAGTTTCTTCAATTTTCGGTTATTTCTATAATGTTTTCATTATTTTAAATTTTAAAATTCTTGAAATCATTTTGTAATAAAGTACTTACTTTTACTTCAGAAATATTCTTTATTTTTTAAAATTATTTTTCTAAAATGACAATTAATATCTACAAATTTCAACTATTTTTATCATTTTTCAAAAATTCTCTTCAATGATTTTCATTATTTTTCAATTTTCCCCGTTAAATCTTTTTTAAATTGTAATTTTTTTCTTCAATATCGAATTTTTTATGTCAATTTGTAACCTCAAATAATGTAAGGACATAACTCATCAATTTTTGTTAATTTAATTATCAGTTTCACTATTTTCACCGTTTTCCATAATCTTCTTCCAAATCAATATTAAAAAACTTGTTTCATATAATCCATCAATTTTTATTAAATTTTTATTTATTGTTTTTATATTTTACTTGTATTTTTCAAGTATTTAAAAATTTAAATAATGTTCTTCGATTTTCAATAACTTTCTTTTATATCAAATAAATTCTCTAATTTTCTCAATTTTGTTCTTAAATTTCCATAATTAGCCTTAATTTACAATTATTTTCATCCTTTTTCAAGGAGTCTTGTTTATCTCTAATAATTTCTCGAATTTTTAACTAATTGCAGTATTTTTCAATTAATTTCCTAGATTTCAAAATATTTTTCTCAAATTTTAGTAATTTTCTTCAATTTTCAATTATTACCTATATTGTTATCATTTGCAACCTAAAACATTTTTTCCCTGCGATCCAAAAGAACAAAATTTGTAAAAGTTATATTCTGATGTTCTAAACAGCTCGTTACTGATGAGCAGTATAACATCTCTATATTTAAATCCTGAAGCAAGTAGGTAAAAGTGAAGAAGCATGAAACGGAAAGAAGAAAAAAGAAAATTGTTTTTCACTTTCCAAAAGCTGTCGATTATTGAGGATCTATTTGAAATTACGGGGATTTGCACTGCGTAACAAGAAGCATATTCCCGGAGGTTGCTTTCTCTAAGCGCATCTGAATTATGAGGGGAGAGGCGAGGTTATAGCCTTAACCGAGCAGTTTTCCTGCTAAGATCTGGGTCGCAATCGTCGAGCATACACAAGGGCGTCCAGAGGTGAAAATGCAGATTTAATTTTACTTTTTACTCTCCCTGAATAATTAAACCAATTAGTAATATATAATTCTCAATAGGATGCATTTTTCAAACTGATGAAAATTTCTTTTATTTCAATATAGATTTTGTACCATTATATTTCACCCAAATCGGTCGCGACCTATTTTTTGAAATTTTTTTAAAATATATTAAAAAGTAATGTTTATTTAACAGTTGTTAACTTAATTTTAAAAAATATTTACTAGTTTAACCAAAAATTAATTTTTTATCAAAAGTAAAATTTTATTTATATTAAATTACTTCAAACAAATTTATAAGTTCTAAAAAGTGAATATATAATCCACATAAGACCTAAATGTGCAAAAAACACACTGATGTCGGCCATCTTTGTTTTGATACAAGTGGCGCCTCGCAACCCACGGTAGTAGTTTTCTTTGCCAATAGTAAAAAAAATTAGAAAATGAAACAAAAAATAATTAAAAATGACAAAAAGTAATTGAAAAATGATAGAAATAATTGAAAATTGAAGAAAATAATGGAAATTTGAGATAAATAATTGAACTTTTTGGAATTAATCAACAAATATTCAAAATAATATAAAATTTGTGAAAATCATTACAAATTTAAAAAAAAAAATTAAAATTTGGCGAAAGTAGTTAAAAATTGAGAAAAATAATTGAAGAATGATTAAAACATTGAAAAGTGGATGAAGTAAGTTAGACTTGAGATAATAAATAATTTAGGAAATTGATTGAAAAATAATTCATATTTCTCATTAAGAGGTGGAAAAAATAATTGCAAAAAGATATGGAAAATGATATGATAAGATAATGGAAAAAAATAATTGAAAGTTAAGGAAGTTAATTGAGGAATAAAGTTTGAGAATAATTAAAAATTGAGGAAATTGAGTGCAAAATGATAACAATAATAATTGAAAAATGAAGAAAATTATCAAAATTTGAGAAAAATATTTGAAAATCTAGGAAATGAGTTGAAGAATAATGAAAATATTAAAAAATTCGAGAAAATATTTGCCAAATAATAAAAATAATTCAAAAATTGAAAAAAATAACTTTAGATTTGACTCATATTTGATTTTACCTTATTTCTTATTAAAATAACTTTAGTTTGTTAAAAATAATTTTAAAAAATACAATATATATTTGTATTTAATAATATATAATATATATACTATTATTTATATAAAAATTATTGCAGAATGATGAAAATAATTGTAAATTTAAAAAATAACTAGAATTTTAGATGAATATTAAAAACATTAGAAAATAATAAAATAATAATTGAAAATGACAAAAAGTAATTGAAAAGTAAATTTAATAAGAAAATAATTGATAGAAATAATTGTAAATTGAAAAAAATAATAAAAATTTGTGAAAAATAATTGAAAAAATTTCAGAATATATTTCAGATAAACAAGACCACAATTATAATTATATATTATAATTCTTTGAACTCCAATTAATGTGAAATTTCATTGATTACAAATTTAATTAATCCACGCTTTGAGAATAATAAATTTAAAAATATTTAAATATTTCTTCAATTTTTAACAATTATTTTCTATTATGATTTCAATTATTTGCTACAATTTTCATCTATTTTTATCATTTTTCAAAATTTTTCTTCAATTTGTAATGAATTTTCACTATTTTTCAATTTTTCCCCTAAACTTTAAATTCAAAATTTCTGCAAGTTTTAAATATTTTCTTTAATTTTTTCAAATAAAACTTTTTCTGTTTTAATTATTTCCTTCAATATCAAATCAGTTTTATTATTTATTAATTCATATGCGTAGTGACCTGGAAAGTAAATAAAGAAAATAATAGTTTGTTTTTTAAAAAGGTTATTATAAACAAATAATATAAACAAATTCAGTATTTCAACGCTTATTAGTAAAAAAAAATCTCGTTTTCAAAAAGTGTTCCTTTATTATACAAATTAACGTATTTTATTAAAACAAAATTATTTGTCAACAAATTTTCCTATTTTTTCAAAAACAGTTTATAGAAACAAATGTACTTTTTGGTCATTTATAATAAACTAAAACTTTTTGCTTTTTCTCGTAATTTTAACTAAAACATAGAAAGTGAACGTTCTTTCTATAAAACTTGTTTTTAGAATAATATTACTTTTTTTTATAAACAATCTAGATAAACAAATAAACTAAAATATCAACAAAATAAAATATAACAAAAAAATAAAATGAAATAAAAGTGTTTTTGTATTATGTTTAGGTTTGGCAAACTAAAGTTTATTTTTAAGGAAAATTTGTTTGCAATAAATATCTCTTTTTTATAAACAATCTATCTAAAGAAATGCTCCATTTGGACATTTATAAGTTAAAACTTTTTGAATTTTTTAGTAATTTTGACGAAATCATACACTTTTTTTCAACAGATTTACATTCTTTTAAAAACAATTTTTGTGAACAAAGTAAAATGACATTTTACTAGATACATTTTTCTAGAAGTTAAATAATTATTAATTAATAAATTAAGATGTAAATTTTTTTCTTTATTTATATAATTGTTTTTTCTCTGTTCTTTTTATTTAAATTTTTTTAACATACTGTCTATTTTTTCGCAAATTTATTCAATTTTTGCTATCATTTTTAGATTCTATGGCTTTTCAACAATATATGTTTTTTTATAAAATTGTTTTAAACATGAATCAAATGTTTGAATTTTTTTTTTATTTTGTTAAGTTATTTACACATTATGTTTAAAGTTTCTTCATTTTGTGAATAATTTCTTAAACTTTTTCATTTTTAAAAGAATTTGCCATTTCGTTTATATAATTTTTATTTATGTACGTACTTATAAATAAAATACATTTTTCCACCTCCTTTTTTAATATATTATTTTTTATTAACGAAATACAAAAACTGCGATTTGAAAGTCTTTTTTGATTGTTTAAACAATTTATTATATCTTTTTTAAAACTATATAACTTTCCAGAATATTTCCTGCATTGCCAACACTTTTTTTTACCAGAGATCTTCTCGTAATTTTAGAAAGTTCCATTTTCTTTCCCATTTTGTCAATTTTCCTAGAATAATTCGTACTTTTTCTAATGATAGTTTTCATATAATCTTGCATTCTTGCTTTCAAATCTTTATTTGATTTGAAACGTTGCACGCTATTTCCAGTTTCTTTAAAACGTAGTTTATTAACCAATTTATAATTTTACGTACCTGATATTAACCTTTACTTTTTATTTTTAAAAGGCAAGAAAAATGCACTAGTTTAAAATTGTTTATAACCTGCTCAAAATTAAAATTTAATTAAATTAAATTATTAAAAGTATTTCAAATTTTCTCAGAATTTTTGGCGACAAACTTATTTGCCAAATTTGAAAACGGTTAAAGAACTTGTTTGTAATTGTTTAGAATATATTTAAAACAATTTAGAACTGGTTCACAAAATTTAGAACCACCTAAAAACATTTTAAATTTGAGTAAAAAAATTACTAAAATGATTTAAAACAATTTTGTACCTGTTTATCAATTCAGATTAATTAAAGTCCGATGATTTGATGCCATTAAAAGAACCACAAGTTTCAAAATAAAAAATTATACCTCTGTACAAAGAGTTTAATAATGAGTTAAATTTTATACTCATAATTGATTCTTCTTATAATTACATCAAAAAATGTTAAATACCACCACACTCTCAAACATTTTTTTACGTAAATAAAATTGTGTGAAGACGTTAAACAAAATTACCCAACCCTAATGATCATGATTAATAGTTGACGAAATTTGTATTGAATTGTGTTGACAAAACGTTTCGTTCAGCATGTAAATCATAATCTACTGAATAATGAATACATTACAAATAGATTGCAACTCGAGCTATTTTAGCATTTTGTAATAATTCGTTTAGAGCCAACGTCCCACAAGAAAATATGATAATTTGGAGAAAATTGTCGAAAATTGATGATTTGGTTAAAAGATACAAGATATAATGATGCATAAGCTTGTAAACAGTTGATGAAATTAGTTTAGAAGTTTGTATTGATGGATTGTTAAAAGTTTAGGTCTCGTTATGTCATCGTATAACGGAGCTGAAGAAAACTAGCTTCAAACTGTATTTATATATGAGAGGACAAAGAGTCGGTGGATTTCAAGATTCGCTCTCGATGTATAGCAATGGATCGAGCGCATCCCGCACTTTCTAAACGATCGATCGTGTGAGTTTATTCCCTTTCGTGGCGATACACGATTCTAGCGCGGGTTTCGCGTCGATCGAATGCTCGATTAAATTCGAGACGTACTACCACTATACCAGAATCGAGTTACGATCAATTGGAATTACGTTGAAACGATTTAAATCGCGCGCGCTCGTTTCCGACAAGTGCTTCGGCACGTGTTACCGGAAATCGCTTCGGGCTTTCGTGTCGTTACAGTCTTTCCAGATCAGCGCCTGATTTATGTCAGTACGAAAGTTGTGCTCCTTTTCTTAGTTTTGTTAAATTGTATTTTCCATGAGACACAAGTCTAGTGATATGTTTCATAATATAGATTACCGGCCAAAATTGTGGGACCACTACGGGATTAAAAACATGACTGTTTTAAAATGTTGATAACTTTGTTCGATATTAGGAAATTGAAATTGTTCATAGACTATTGGAAAGCTAATAAAATTTGCCGTTGAATGACCCTAGATTGAAGCTTTTTCGATTAATGGAAACGAAGATTCAATGTGATAAAGAAAAATGGATTTTACGTTTTTGGTGAATTTTTATGGTTCAAGTTTGGTATGCTGCATTTTCTGGAAAAGTAATTGGAAAATGTTTACATTAGGTAGAATTCAACCTTGAACTAGTAGCTTTAAAATAAGCCATAGAAAATTGAAATAGCTTGATTGGTTCAAAAGTTATAAGGAAAAACGTAATGATTCCAGTGCTCGCTGGCAAATAGGCAGAGAGGGGAGGAAGCAACGGAAATGTGCGTTTTGTACTTTATACACATTTGCTTATAACTTTTGAACTAGTCAAGACATTTTAATTTTCTTTGGTTTGTTTTGAAGTTAAAAGTTTAAGGTTTAATTCAGCTTGATTTAAAATTGAAAATCTTGACTGGTTCAAAAGTTATAAGCAAATGTGTATAAAGTACAAAACGCACATTTCCGTTGCTTCCTCCCCTCTCTGCCTATTTGCCAACGAGCACTGGAATCATTACGTTTTTACTTATAACTTTTGAACCAGTCAAGATATTTCAATTTTCTTTGGCTTATTTTGAAGATAATAGTTCAAGGTTTAATTCAGGTTAATTTAAATTTTTTTCGATTACTTTTCTAGAAAATGCAGCTCACCAAACTTGAACAATAAAAATTCACAAAAAACGAAAAATTTACGTTTCTTTATCACATTGAATCTCCGTTTCTATTTATTGAAAAAGCTTTATTCTAGGGTCATTTAACGGAAAATTTAATAAGCTTTCCAATGGCCTATGAGAAATTTAAATTTGATAATATCGGAAAGAGTTATCTACATTTTAAGACGATCATGTTTTTAATCCTATTTTTGTAAATATTTGCCAATATGGCGGATAAAATGAGAAGTTTTATATTGTACAATCCGGAATCTGGATTGTAAAATTTGGAATCTGGATCGTGGGTTATGAAATCCGGAACATGAAATCCGGAATTTTAGAATCTGGAATCCGAAATAAGTTACATAATCGTCCTCCTTACCAAATACCCAAAGAAATATATTTTTCTCATAAAACTAACATCACGCAAAATTTTATTGTTAAAAAATAACCTACCCGACATTTTTATTATCCAGTCCAATTTCTTGACTAAAATTTCGAGCATTGAATGCGAGGACGAGCTGTTAGGTATCGTAATCGATTGAATCTCAAGTCTCAGGTAAAATCTCTGCCGTCTACTTACGTGAAGAGCATCGTGGGAATCAGACGATTTAGAGGCACAAACCAGATCGCTTGATGCAATCCTGCGTTACTTTCTCTTTTGGCAAAAGCAGCTTGAATTGAAAAATGCATTTTCTATACGCGAATCGCTTACGCACGACGAAATTATCCCAATGAAAGAACGCAGAATAAACGAAAGAAAGCTTAGGAATAATTGAAGGTGATAAATGCAAGACAGACGAGTTGCAGGAGCAAAGTACAAGCTTTCAGTTGGAGTCGTTATCCTTTAAGGTATTCCAAGATGGCGACTCCTGAGGCGAAGGCATGTCCTACACATGTAATTTGCATATACAGTCGTGTATGACTGCAAATTGCAAGCCTGACCGTCTGACCACCATTGTCGGTCTTCAAGGTCGAAATGTCTGACCTTTTAAAGATCTCGAGCTCATGTTTAATGAGTTTAACTTATCGGATTATCTTGATAATTGGCGATTGTGAAAAAATTTCTATTGTCCCACAAGGGCTATGGTGAGAAAGATAATTCTTTTCATTGTAGAATCTTAAGATGATGGAAAATAATCTGTAGATTATGAAAAGTGGACTATTTTTCGATTTTTTTCATTATATATGTATTCAATGTTGATTTTTTTTTATTTTCCTCCATTAATCACAAATTAATTAATTATTGATGTAACATCAAATGCACTAAAAATGTATCTGAATTAGATTTTTTTATATACTTCGCCGCAAAAATTTCTAACTTTGCTAATAGAATTTTTTCACCTAATATAAGAAATTGTAATTAAATTAATATTTTTTATACTTTTATATCTGTACTTAAATCTTTGTAACTTAGTGCCCGTAAAGGATCTAAATGATTGTGGGCTGTATATTATAGCAAATAAAAAAAAAATAAAATTTTATAAAGTATTTTTAATCATCTAGAGATTTTCCGGATAAAAATCTGTATATGTAGAAAGGTAAAGTGATTTTAAATTCAGGACTGCAGGTGACTCACTTTTATCACTTTTTTTTTTAAAATAACTCACTATTACTCATTTAAAATTTAAAAAAAAACACTTTTCTCAATCTTTTAGTAAAATGCTTATTCCAACTGCGGGGAAGGGTGTTTTTTGATATAATATTGGTTGTCTGATTTATAAATTACCTTATAAATAAATTAGTTTGTTCATTTTCTGTTTGCATCGTTAATTTTTTATATACAGTCTACAAATAGATATTTAATTTCTACATCTCTTTTCATTTTTTTTGCCACCTTTAAAGTACTTTTCTCAGCTTTAAAGTATTTTTGTCAATTTTCAAGTATTTTTGCGGTTTTGAATTTAATTTTTTCAAATGTCAATTATTTTCTTCAGTTTTTAAATTATTGCCATAAATATTTAAATTTATTACACAATTTTTCATTTATTTTTGTAACTTTTCAATTATTTCCTTAAAATTTTCGTAAAATTTTCTTAAAATTGCAATAACGTTCTTCAATCCTTAAATTATTGTCAAGAATATTTAAATTTTCTACACAAGATTCAATTTAATTTTGTTATTTTTCAATTAATTTCTTCAACTTTCATTTACTTTTGTCATTATTCAAGTCATTTTCCAATTTTAGTTTCTTCATATTTCTACTATTTTTACCAGTTTAGAATTATTTTCTACAAATTTTAATTATTTTATTCAATTTTTTTTATTGTCATGAATTTTTAAAATTTTTACACCCGTTTTCAATTATTTTCCTCAAATCTCAATAATTTTCTTCATTCTTTTTATTATTGTCATGTATTTATTAATTTTACCTTCTAAATCTGAAATGGTTAAAAACTACCGTTTTAACAGTGAAAACTCGTTTACCATTTCAAATAGTAATTTTTTACTAAAACTTTAGTAAAAAACTACTAATGTAAATAGTCAAAGAATTTTAGGTTATGTTAAACTGCTAAAAGAATTAGTAGATTTCTATTTACTAATTACATTAGTTATTTTTTACTATTTAATTAGTTAAATTCAACTGCTGAATTAGTAGTTTTTTACTATTAATTAGTTATTTTTCACTAATTTAAAAAGAGAAAACTCGTTCACGATTTTAACCCCTAAATGGTAGTTTTTAACTAATTTAGATTTAGAGAGTATACACCCTTTTCAATTGATTTTTACAAATTTCAATTTATTTCTTCAAACTTTAATTAACTTCTTCTTTAATTTTTTTATTGTCATTTTTTAATTAAACTTCTCAAATTTCAATTATTTTCTTCAAATTTTTAATATTTTTTTCAATTGTTCAATTATTGTCTATAAATTTTTTATTTTTACACCAGCTTTCCACTTTTATGTCATTATTTAAGTAGTTTCTTCACACTTCAATTATATTTTTAATTTTTTTATTATTTTATACATTCTTTTAATAATTGCATCAATTTGTTTATTTTTTACTTAATTTTTGAATTCTACTCATCATTTTAATTTTATTTTTTTTTCAAATTTTGGTTAGTTGTGTCATTTTTCAACTGTTTACTATACATATAAATTTTTTTTTGACATTTTTTTATTATTTTCTTCCAGTTTCAATTATTTTCTGAGAACTTATAATATTTTTTTAATTGTTCACTTATTGTCTATAATTTTCACATTAGCTTTCAATTATAGATTTATAATGTTATAGAATATTTATTTCTACACAAGATTCAATTTATATTTTTTATTTTTCAATTATTTTCTTTAAATTTCAATTACTTTTGTCGTTATTCAAGTATTTTTGTCATTTTTCAATTATTTTCTTCATATTTTTATTATTTTTGCCATTCTAGAATAATTTTCTAGAAAGTTCGATTATTAAAATAAAAATGGAATAAATTCAATTGTTAAAATAATAATGGAATAAATTCGATTGTTTTTATTGTCATAAATTTTAAAATTTCTTACACCAGTTTTCAATTATTTTCTACAAATTTCAATTATTTTCTTCAAACTTTAATTACTTTCTTCATATTTAAGTTTTTTTTTGACATTTTTTATTTATTTTCTTCAAATTTCAATTACTTTTTTCAAGTTTAAATTATTTTCCTCGAACATCTAATATTTTTTTCAATTGTTCAATTATTGTCTATAAATTTTTTATTTTTACACCAGATTTCCACTTTCATGTCATTATTTAAGTAGTTTCTTCACACTTCAATTATATTTTTAATTTTTTTATTATTTTATACATTCTTTTAATAATTGCATCAATTTTTTTATTTTTTACTTAATTTTTGACATATATAAATTTCTTTTTGACATTTTTAAATTATTTTCTGCAATTTTCAATTATTTTTTTTTAAACTTCTATTATTTTTTCAATTATTGTATTAAAAATTCTAAATTTTTACACCAGTCTCAAATTCTTTTCTTCAAAATTTAATTTTTTATGTCATTCTTAAATTATTTTCTAGTTATTTCAGTTATTTATGAAACTTTTCAATTACTTTCTTCAAATTTTAATTATTTCATTTCAATTTTTCAATTGTGGTCTTCGTTTTTTGATTTTTAATCAATTTTTTACTAAAATTCGTCATTTAAATTTTTTTTTCAAATTTGAATTATTTTTGTCATTTTTTAATTATTTTATTGTAATTTCAATTATTTTTAAAACTTTTAAATTACTTTCTTTAAATTTTAGTTATTTCGTTTCAATTTTTCAATTTTTGTTTTCATCTTTTATTTTTAATCAATTTTTCAATTAATTTTGTCATTTTACAAATTTTTTTAAAATTTGAAATATTTTTGTCATTTTTCAATTATTTTCTTGTAATTTCAATTATTTTTGTAACTTTTTGATTATTTTTTCAAATTTTATTGTTTAGTTTCAATTTTTAATGTTTGTCTTCATTTTTCAAGTTCAAATCAATTATTCAATTATTTATTTATTTTATTTCCAATTAATTTCATTAACTTTCAATTATTTTTCTGAAAATTCATATATTTTTTTTAATTATTGTTTATAAATTTTCTATTTTTTCACCAGCTTTCAATTATTTATGTCATTATTTAAATAGTTACTTAATATTTTAATTATTTCGACAATTTTTCAGGTGTTGTCTTAAACTTTTTAATTTTTTACACCAGTCTCAAATTCCGTTTTTTCCAATTTTTATTATTTTTATCATTTTTCAATTATTTTCTTGTACTTTCGATTATTTTTGAAACTTTTCAATCAGTTTCTTCAAATGTTAATTATTTCATTTCAATTTTTCAATTAGTTTTGTCATTTTATTTATTTATTTTATTTCATACATAGACAGGTAAAAAACAAGAAAAAATGCCCTTTCGTACAATAAGTACTAACAATGATAAAGTAGATTAAACTACATTAAATTAAATTTTACAAATTTTTTTTCAAATTTGAATTATATTTGTCTTTTTTCAATTGTTTTCTTCGTATTTCAATTATTTTTGCCATTTTCGAATTATTTTCCTCAAATTTAAATGGCTTTCTTAAAGGTGTTGTGCAAGCCAAAAAATAATTGTATCACTCTCAGAAATAAAAAAGACACAACCATAAGAATATACAATCATACAAACCATTCCTTTTTCTCTCTATGAAACTAATACCGTGGATTAAATATTCTGAAATTAAAAGTGGATTAAAGAAATGTCATTTCAGACTCGAACACACATAACCTGATTTTCTTTTTTTTTTTTTTTTTAATAATAAAACAACAAGTTTTCTTCAATCTGCTATACTTAGGTATTATCTAGATTTCTGAGTAGCGAGATTTCTATATAATAATGGTATTGACAGTGGTGTTATTTTCTCTAAATGGTGACATATTAGTGTCATTTTTGAAAAGGAAACGGTCCTTTGAAGCAAAATGCCTACATGATAGGAAGAAAAATAATTGAGATAGTAGTTGAACAAGTAGAGAGATAAGTAGGCAGTCCAGACAGTCGTGATTTTGCAGTCGCAGAAAAAAGAGGCGCGACCGGTGATTGTAGGCGGATTTCTCTCTCGTTGGACTCTATGTGATCGGGTTATGTAAATCATTACACTTGCACAGTGGCTAAATGCAAAGCAAATTTTCTCGCTGCTGATATATTTCATCCCACAATAAATGCGACATGAATATACAATAAGCTGAAAATTATATTTCTCTATCAATCATTGAACCTTCTTGGAAAAATATCTTCCACTTGAAGAAACGTATACGCGGGTAAAATGACTACTTGGATAAATTGGCAATTGTTAATAAATTGGCCAAAAATAAAAATTAAACATAATAGTTTTTATTAATGAAGTATTTTAAGGTATAGATGATTTATATAAAGTTTCATGTTTATCAGTTTGTTATTAAAGAATTTATTAACTATATTAATTATTCCATTTATATTAATAATAATTGTACATTGAAGAATCATTTTTTTTATATTTTTAAAACATAATTTTAAATAAGCGCGGGATTAATCATAAGAAGTACGCATGCGCAGAAAAAATACGGACAACTGCGAGAGTTACGTGTCACGTAATTAAAAAGAATCATGGCGGATTAACCTGTCACATTTGGCATTGAATATCAAATTTTAGGTTTTCTTTCTAAAACTCACGATATATTTTAAAGCAAGCAGGTATTTTTGTATTTTATCACAGTGTTTAATTTACTTTTGTAGGTTATTTTATAATTGTAGAAGCTTTATTTACTTGTTACAGATTTTTTTTCCTTTTTTGTGGGACCGTTCTTTGAATTGGAACTTTATTTTTATTATAAAAAGATCCACAAATTTTTAAGAAACTCTGGGAACGTAGATACATCCTAAAAACATCAATTTCTATCTTGTATTCTTTAATAAAAATATGAAAAATTGAATTTAAAATGATCAGAATTTAAACTAAAAACATTTGGATAGAAAAAAAGTCGAAAAATATATTAAACTTAATTAATTCCAAGCCATTATTATTTTTATAAATCCCAAATGTCAATTAACTCAAACTTTAATTTTTTCAAACTTATAAGTTTCAATTAACCAAAGCTGCAATTATTACATGTATATAGTAAAATATTAATTAACAGCAACATTAATGAGAAACTTTACATTGCTGTTTGTCATTTAAAACTATAAATTTTGGGAAATGCAAATAATGAAAATTACGAGAATAATTACAAAATGGAAAAGAATTGTTATGAAAAATGACGAAAATAATTGACAATTAAAAACAAAATTCGAAAAATGGCTAGATTAAATTGCACAACTAGATTGAAAATAAAAAAAAAAAAAAAATTGAAATTGAAGAAAATAGTTAAAAACTTTAGAAAATAATAAAAATTTGAAGAAAATAATAAAAACTTGACAAAATAAATGAATAATTTAAAAATTAAACTGAAATGAAAAAAAAATTGATAATAATGGAGAAAAATTACAAAACGTGAAAATAATTCACAATTGAAAACAAAATTCGTAAAATATCTAGAATAATACACAAGCAAAAAAAAAATTATTGAAAAACTCAAAGAATCATTATAAAACTTTAAAAGACTAATTGCAAATTGAAAAAATTGTAGGAAATAATTTCAAATTGCAAAAAATAGTTAATAATTAATTAAAAAAAAATAATTGAAAAATGAGAATGATTAAAAAATTGAAGAAAATATCTACAAAATGACAAGATTAATAGACTACTAAAAAAATATATAGAATATAGCAAAAACTTTAAATTTTGAAGAAAGTAATTAAAAATTGAAAAATGAAGAAAATTATAAGAATAATTGTTGAAAAAAATTGCGCATTAAACCAGTGGATTAAAAATCGACAAAAATAATTAAAATTGAATAAAATAATTGAAAATTAAAAATTTTAATTCAAATTTAAAGAATATAATTAAAAATTTATAAAAGTATTTGAAAAAAGCCGAAAGTTATCGAATATAGAAGACAACAATTAAAAACTGAAAAATGGAATTGAAATTGGAAGAAAAAATTAAGAATTGAAGAAAATAAAAATTTGAAATTTAGGAATCTTATTGATAATAGAGAAAAATAATTTACAAAACGTGAAAATAAATCACAATTGAAAACAAAATTCGGAAATGGCCAGATTAATACATAAGCAAAAAAAAATAATCGAAAAACTCAAAGAATCATTATAAAACTTTAAGAGACTAATTGCAAATTAAAAAAATTGCAGGAAATAATTTTAAATTGCAGAAATAGTTAATAATTAAAAAAAATATTTGCAAGATGAGAATAATTAAAAAATTGAAAAAATATCTACAAAATGACTAGATTAATAGACTACTAAAAAAAATATATAGAATATAGCAAAATCTTTAAATTTTGAAGAAAATAATTAAAAATTGAAAAATGAAGAAAATTATAAGAATAATTGTTGAAAATAATTGCGCATTGGACGAATGGATTTAAAATCTACAAAAATAATTAAAATAGAATAAAATAATTTAAAATTGAAAATTTAAGTTCAAATTTTAAGAATATAATTAACAATTGTAAAAAGTATTTGAAAAAAACCGAAAGTTGTTGTATATAGAAGAAAACAATTGAAAACTGAAAAATGAAATTGAAATTTGAAGAAAAAATTAAGAATTGAAGAAAATTAAAATTTGAAATTAACGAATCTTATTGATAATGGAAAAAAATAATTGGCTAAAGGCGAGGATTTTAAAATATTAAAGAAAATAATTAACAATTGAACAAAAATCATAAAATGACTAGAATAATGCAGAACTGAAAAGAATAATTGAAAACGTTGAAAAATAATTCTAAAATTTTCAGAGAATAAATAAAAAATTTAAATATTGTAAGAAATAACTAAAAACTGAAAAAAATAATTAAAAATTGAAAAATAATTGAAAATAATTTCTACTACTGTTGAAAATAATTGCGCATTGGACGAATGAATTAAAAATCTACAAAAATAATTAAAATTGAATAAAATAATTTAAAATTTAAAATTTAAGTTCAAATTTTACGAATATAATTAAAAATTGAAAAAAGTATTTGAAAAAAACCAAAAGTTATTGTATATAGATGAAAACAATTAAAAACTGAAAAATGAAATTGAAATTTAAAGACAAAATTGAGAAATAAAGAAAATAAAAATTTGAAATAACGAATCTTATTGATAATGAAGAAAAATAATTGGGGAAGGGCAAGGATTTTAAAATATTAAAGAAAAAAATTGACAATTAAAAAAAATCATAAAATGACTAGAATGATGCACAAATAATAAAATAATCGAAAACGTTGAAAAATAATTCTAAAATTTTAAGAGAATACATAAAAAATTTAAATATTGTAAGCAATAACTCAAAATTAAAAAAAGTAATTAATAAACGAAAAAAAAAAATTGAAAAATGATAAGAATAACAGCAAAATTGAAGATAATTTTTGAAAAATGACGAAACTAATTGATAATTGAAAACAAAATTTAAAAAATGGCTAGTTTAATACACAACAGGAAAAAATAATTTAAAAATCGAACTATAAATATTTAATTTAAAAAATAATTAAAAATTTAAAAATTAAGAAAATTATAGAAATAATTGCTGGAAATATTTGCTGATTGAACAACAGGAATGAAAAAAATTGAATCAAGCATAATAATTGAAATTGAGGAAAAAATTTAAATTGAAAAATGGAAAAGAAATTTCTAAAACATAATTAAGAACTGAAGAGAATGATTGAACAATTGTATACTTAAAATTAAAAAAGCATATTCATATTCAAAAAAAAAAAATTGAAAATTGAAAAATGTGATTGAAATTTGTAGAAAATAATCAAAAATTGAAGAAATAAATTGTAATTTGAAATAATGGTTTATAATTGAAAAAAGTCAAGTTTTTTGGGATATTGAATTTAATTGAAAATTGTAGAATGAAATTGATTGTAGAAAATAATTAATAATTAAAAGAAAAGTACAAAATGACGAGATTAATTTAATATTAATGAAAGTAAATAAGAAATGCGCAAAATAATTAACAATTGAAAACAAAATTCGAAAACTGTCGAGAATAATCTACAACAGAACAAAATAATTAAAAAAGCTAAAGAAGAATTATAAAATTTAAGGAGAATAATTGTGAATTGAAAACGGTTGAAAATTATAGAAAAAATTGTAGACCTTTTCACAAACTAATTTATATCACTTTCTTGTAATATTTAATTATTTTTTCTTGCAATTTTTTCTTTTTCAAACCATTTTTTTGGTAGCTTATGTTTTATATTGCTTTTCTGTATTTTTAGAAAATCACTTAGGTAACTTTTATTTCTTTTTAAAAATTTTTATTTTTTTGTGCGTTTAATAATAGTTTTTTATTTTTTAGATTTTTTGTTAATTTTATTCTTTTTACAAAAACTACTTCAGGTAATTTCTTACAGTTTTATTTTAACAATACTTAGAAAAATGTATTTACTTTTCAGTTGGTTAATTTTATTTATTATTATAATTTTGAAGTTGTAAAATATAATTTTTTTCAATTTTATGATTTTTAAAATATTTATTTGGTTTTTTGGCATTTGTAATAACTTAATAATTTTTATAATTTTGAAAGACTTCTTCTTTTATTTAATTTTTCGTAAATTTGATCTTATAATAAATTTTCTCATTTGATCAGAATTTCTCTATTTTTATTAGAAATATTGGTTTTTTTCTTAAAATTGTTTAATTGTTTTTACTTAATTCTTCATTTAAAAAAAATTATTGCTTTTTGCTTGAGTTTCGAAATAAGTTTTTAAAGTATTTATTTATCTTTAGTAACATTTTTCTGTTTTTTTTACTGATTATCTTATTTATTTTCTTAATTTAAAAAAACATATTCGCTAATATTTTAACTTTTTGAAAATCATTTTTTTCTTTTTTTTGTAATTTCAATTTTTTGTTTTAAAAACTTTTACTGTTTATTGTGTAGTATTTCGATCTTAAAAAAGCAATTTAATCAATCTATCTTAAACTGTTTAATATTTTATAATGCATTATCATCATATTTCTGAATTTTCTTTCTTTTACTTTCATTCATTTTTTAAACATTTTTATTTTTGAACAATTTATTTATTTTTTGCAGGTTTTCCAATTAGTAAATTTTTTTTATCTTTTTGCTTTAGTTTTCCCATTTTTATGTAAATTATCCTTAACTTTCTTATCTGTTCATTCATAATACTGGTTTTAATAAAATTTTGTAATTTTTGTAATTTATGTAAAATTGAATTTTTTTACATTTTGTTAAAATTCTTTGAAAATTTTCTCCATTGTTTAAATTATTATTCGGTAGATACTTTGATAAGATAAAAATGCAGAAACTTTATTTTTTTTAGGGGGGCCCTGAAATGTTTTTGTGCTTCAGGCCCGTGACAGCCTTCATCCGGCCCTGTATTAAGGTAAAGATTATTTCTATAAATTTTTATGTTTATCAGTTTATTATTAAAGAATTTATTAATTATATTAATTATTGCATTTATATTGAAATAATTGTACATTGAAGAATCATTTTTTCTATATTTTTAAAACATAATTTTAAATAAGCGCGGGATCATACAAAAGAAGTGCACATGCGCGGAAAAGATACATCAAGAGTTACGTGAGTCACGTGATTAAAAAGAATCATGGCGGATTAACCTGTCACATTTGGCATTGAATATCAAATTTTAGGTTTTCTTTCTAAAACTCACGATATATTTTAAAGCAAGCAGGTATTTTTGTATTTTATCAGAGTGTTTAATTTACTTTTGTAGGTTATTTTATAATTGTAGAAACTTTATTTACTTGTTATTGATTTTATTTCCTTCTTTTGTAGAACCTTTCTTTGCATTGAAACTTTAGTTTTATGATAAAAAGATTATATTTTTGTATTCAAAGCTAGTTCTTTTTTTAATATTAACCAGATGATGGCTTATAGAAAACATAAACAAATTTTTATTGAAACATAATGCACCTGCTTCTCGTACTGATTTTTTTTCAAGTCGGAACATCACCAACAATATATTAATAAAATGGAAATTAATCAGTTTATTCAACTTGAGTTTACGGTTATGGTGGAGGTTGTTTGAATTTACATTTATTACTAGTCAACTGATTAAAATGCGAATATAGATTTGAATAAACCATTGCTCTCATTCTAATTAATGATTGCGCGTTTAAAATGTCTAGCCTCACTCGGAATACTGAAATTGTTGATTAAAACGCTTGCAATTGAATAAACTTTTCTGTTAATCGCAAGATTAACTGATTTAATAGTGTTATAATAGTTTCTTTTTAATCAAGAGTTATTATGATATAATAATGATTAAAATGAAGGCTAGTTAGTTTGAAGGTCATCTGCACTCGAAAGCAGTACTGAAATCTAACTTTCTGTAACTAATACCAACTGACATTCAACTATGTAACACAAGATTAGAATAACTCATTACCCCAGAGGAGTTGACACTAATCCAATGTCTTAGTTGAAAATAGTTTATATTCCCTTCTGAATGGAAAATTTTGTTTAGTGCATTTAATTGTTCATTTTAGGTTTACCTGAATCTATATTTATCTATATTTATATATTTAGTTTGTGTTCACTGAAAAAATCACCAAAATACACCTAATCATAACAAAATAGTTTTTTTTTAAGCAATTAATAAAAAAATTTCTTTCAGTTTATTAAAATGTTTACATAAAAATACTTCAGTTTTGTGAATAAAAACTATATTTGTAAAATATTTATTAAACTTTTCATAAAAAAGGAAAATAAAAAAAGTGTATAACCTAACCTCGAAATCGATTGATTATCAAAACCAAATTTTATTATAACAAAGAATTTTCAATTTAAAAATATCTCGACTTAACTAAGATGATTTATAAATTTATTTTTGTTAAAGAAAAAGTTACCAAATAACCTTTAAATCCCCTAATTATGAAAGACTCCCACACAGCACCGGAAATTCCCTGAATTTTTCCTGAATATTCGTCTACATTTCTCGAATATTCGAACTAAATATTCAGGGAAGTTTCGTGGAAACAGTCAAATGTCCGCCTAGAATAATATTGGGCGCGAAATTTCCCTGAAAATGTATTTCTAATTTTCAGGGAATTTCCGCATCTAACATTCCTCCAATATTCATAGTATTCGTATATTCACTTAACTTGATGCGCACTGGTCGAACTTGGATTCTATGACACTTACGGCTGCGCAGTAGTTTTTAATTTTCTAGAATCCCACGGATGTCGAATATAACATATTTTTTTGATCAATTACCAGATTAAAAAAAATTTTGGAAATTTTTTTTAACTTTCCCTGAATTTTCAAGGAATATTAGAGGCAGAAATTCCCTGAAAATTGGAAATACATTTTCAGGGAAATTTCGAGCCCAATATTATTCTAGGCGGACATTTTACTGCTTCCACGAAACTTCCCTGAATATTAAGTTCGAATATTCGAGAAATGTTGACAAATATTCAGGGAAAATTCAGGAAATTTCCGGTGCTGTGTGGGCTTTATTTAAAACAAAAATATCAACAACAAAATTTGCTTGAGCCAAAACTTTCTTTTTAGTGTTCGTTTTTTCTTAAAATTTAAAAGAAGATTTATGCACACTTTGTGGAAATTGCGTACTTAATTTTGAAGTTTCCGCTTTGCAGCACTTGTAAAGATTAAATTCTCGAAGATTATTGTGTGGGCGGTTAAAATAATTTTGTCGTTAAGTGTACGCGATTATTCTAATGTCACTAATATTCTCGTAAACGATTTCATGAGGTCTTTTTGTCATCGCATGCGTTGACTTCATTCTTGTTCTAATTGTAAGTAGAGAAAGGCTTATAAACGTTTTACTTTATTTTTAATAACACTTTCAATAAAAAACATCCTTTGCTCAATCAACCGACACAGTTAAGATAGAAAAGAAATTTAAATACAGCATGACTTGGTTACTTTTTTTAGGTTAGAAATTGGTGTAAAAGATATAAATTTTCATTTCTTGTAGAAAATGAAATGTATTGTTGTAATTTTTTTCCAAAATATTCGGATTGATGTTAAATTAAAATTAAAAATTTTAAATTAAAAATTATTAAATATAAATTAATAACATTCAGAGCCGTAACTTAGGTTTTTTGCGCCCGGTGCGAGATAAATATTTTTGCGCCCCCCCCCCCCCCCTCTATATTTCATAGAAGAATAGAAGTTAAAAAATATGTTTAATCAGGGACGGAGACTTGTAAATTTTTGCCATCTGCACACTTAATGTTGACCGGTGGAGGGAGGGGGAGAAGAGAAATAAAACTATATTAAATTAAAGAGTCTCTTAATTATCGCAATTATTTTAACACAAAAGTTGACAATTTATTTCATTTCGAGTAAATTTTCGGAATTAATAATGAAATAATCAAAATAATATAAAATTTGTGAAAATAAATCATTACAAATTAAAAAAAAATAAATAAATAAAAATTAACGAACTTGATTGAAATTTGAGAAAAATAATTGAAAAATGATTAAAACATTGAAAAGTGTATACTATAACTTAGATTTGACATAATAAATGAAAATTTAGGATATAAATTGAAAAAAATTAATATATCTAATATTAAGTGGACAAAATAAATGCAAAAAGATAAAAGAAAATTCAAATTCAAAAAACTGATTAAAAAGTCAAATAAATAATTGAAAATTTAGGAATTTAATTGAAGAATGAAATTTGAGAATAACTAAAATTTGAAGAAATTGATTGCAAATAATAACAATAATAATTGAAAATTGGAGAAAATTTTTAAAATTTAAGAAAAATATTTTAATATCTAGGAAATTAATTGACGAATAATGAAAGTAATAAAAACTCCAAGAAAATATTTGCAAAATAATAAAAATAATGAAATATTGAAAACAATAATTTTGGTTTGTTAAAAATAATTGAAAAAATTACAACATATAGTTATAATAAAAGAAAATTATGTCATAATAATAAAAATAATTGAGATTAGAGATAAATAATAAAAAAAAGTTAGAGAATTTATTAAAAAATAATTGAAAATATCAAAAACTAATTTAAAAATGATAAAAATAATTGAAAATCGAAGAATTTAATAAAAATTTGTGAAAAAGTAATTGTAAAAATTACAGAATGTATTTGAAATAAGCAAGACTACTTAAAAATGATAAAAATAATTGGAAACTAAAGTTAATTATGGAAATTTAAGAACACAAATTGAGAAAATTACAAAATTTATTTGATGTAAAAGAAAGTGATTCAAAATCCAAGAACATAATTGAAATACTTGAAAAATACAAAAAACAAAACTCATATATTTTGTAAAAATAATTGAAAAATGACAAAAGAATTTGAAAGTTAATTAATACATAATGAAACTAATTTGATATTGAAGGAAATAATTTAAACTGAAAATGTTTTATTTGAAAAAGTAAAAGAAATAATTGAAACTTGCAGAAATTTGGAATTTAAAAATTAGGGGAAAAATTGAAAAATAATGAGAATCATTGAAGAAAATAATTTGAAAAATGATAAAAATAGTTGAAATTTGTAGATATTAATTGCAATCATAGAAAAATAATTTTAAAAAATACAGAATATTTATAAAGTAAAAGTATTACAAAATGATTTTAAGAATTTTAAATTCAGGAAAATAATTAAAACATTATAAAAATAATCAAAAATTTATTAAAGAAAATGAAAATTTTAGATATATTATTGAAATTCTCGGAAGTAATCAACAAAGATTCAAAATAATAAAAAAATTGTGACAATAATGCATATAAAAAAAAAAAATAATTAAAAATTTACGAAGTATTTGAAATTTGAGAAAAAAAAATTGAAGAATGATTAAAACATGAAAAAGTGGATGCAATAACTTAAATTTGAGATACTAATTAAAAATTTAGGAAATTTATTGAAAAATACCTAATATATCTAATTAAAAGGTGAAGAATTTAGAAATAAAATTTGAGAATAACTAAAATTTGAAGAAATAGATTGCAAAATGATAAAAATAATAATTCAAAATTAAAGAATATTATTAAAAATTGGGAAAAATATTTTAAAATCTAAAAAAATAATTGAAGAATAATGAAAGTAATAAAAAATCCGAGAAAATATTTGCAAAGTAATAAAAATAATGAAAAATTGAAGACAATAATTTTAGTTTTTTAAAAATAATTGAAAAAATTACAACATATAGTTATAAATAATAAAATAATTGTAAATTGAAAAAAGAACTAGAATTTAAGATAAATAATTAAAAAATTTCGAAAATAAATCAAAAAATAATTTTAAAAAGACAAAAATTAATTGAAAAATAAATTAAATAAAAAAATAATTTATAGAAATAATTGTTAATTGAAGAAAATAATAAAAATTTGTAACTAATAGTTGCAAAAATTACAGAATATATCTGAGATAATAAGACTACAATTACAATTATAGGTATACTATAATTCATCGAAGGTGAATTAATTTGAAATTTCGTTGATTAAAAATTTAATTAATCCTCGCTTTGAGAATAATAAATTTAAAATTATTTAAAAATTTCTTTAATTTTTAACAATTATTTACTATTATGATTTTAATGATTTGCTACAATTTTCATCTATTTTTATCATTATTTAAAAATTTTCTTTCAATTCTAATTATTTTCATTATTTTTTAATTTTTCCCCTGAATTCTATATTCAATTTCTGCAAGTTTCAAATATTTTCTTTCATTTTTTCAAATAAATTAATTGATGGAATTTTTACTTAAAAACTAAATTTTACTAAATGAACGAATTATTTCCTTTCTATTAATAATTCTTATATTTATTGATTTTAAAAGCTTCATTAAAATGATCTTTTAAATACAGTAAATAAACACTTTTTGTCTAATGAAGTACTTACAATTAGTAACATCTATAATAATCAACTTCGAACTGTCTAAAAAAAGTAATCTAATTTTTTTGGTTTCATAATTTTTTTTATTAAAAAAAAATATATATAAAAAATGTTGCGTCTCTCCAAGTTTGCCCCCCCCCCCCCACCGAGGACTGCGCCCGGTGCCACGGCACCGACGGCACCACCCTAGTTACGGCACTGATAACATTATTATAAAATTATGGGTATTTTTTTCTCGAAAAAAAATTTTTTAATTCTCGAAAACCTGAAAATATCGGGAAATTTTTTTTTCTGGCTAGTTGTAGATACCCTGGATTGACTTGTTAATTAATTTAACCTACAAAAACCGGTAGATAACTATTTGGTTAATTTGACCTTTTTTTAACGGTCTACTGCATGTTTCGATTAGAATGTAATATGTTGTTTTAAAAACATGCAAAAAATTGAATAACATTTATCGGTCAATTTGTTTGCACATGGAAATATGCAAAAAAACACAGTAGAAAAAAAAATCTAGTATGCTATCTCATTACTGATGGAAATGTAAATGGAAAATAGAAAAGGAAGCAGGTAGTGTGGAGAAATGAAAAGTGGCGCCAAGTACGTTTACTTGAAGGATCCTAAGGCTATTATAACTTTATTACTGCTGAATATAATGTACTCTTATGCATATAAGAATGAAGACATCTTGCGTATGTGTATATCGTTACAAACCAAACACGCAATAATTTTCATCTTATTCAAAAAAAAAAGTCCGTATAACACGTTTATTATGATTTATGTAATACAAACAACATTTCTGCAACTGAAGTTATTTATTTAAATCATATATAATAATCTATCATGTCTCTGACAAAAGAGTAACTCCATTATATCGACATAATATTCTAGAATTAAAAATATGATTTTAAAAATTGAAATTAAGTTTTTTTTTTCAGCAATTCATTAAATTAATTAACAGTGATTTAAATCAGGAATATATTTTTGAGCAATTTATCAAATTTAATTTGGATTCACGGTGATTTTAATCTGTTATAAACGACTGAGAATGAATGATGACACTACGGACTACATTAAGCAATTTTAAAAAGCAGCATTGCGAACTTGAGGGTAATTTATGGGAAAATAGAGTGGGCCTTGCAATCGATCCAGAAACTCGGCTATCGATGTCAATTATCGAGTGATCGTTTCAACAGTTTTCGACTAATCGGCTAATCGATCCAATTACATTCAGACAGCATGAAATGTTGTCGGGCTCGTAACTAAAATTATTGATTGAAATTAATCGAATGCTCGAGACTTTCTGACTAATCTATTAATAGAGAGATCGATTCATAAGTTCACTCTTTGGATTATTAAGTGCCATGTTGATCTATTGATTCACAGCTAATTGAAAAAGCGTCCAATTAGTTGCATAATTTGATTGCTATCAATTTATTAATTATAATTACATGACAGATTTTTTAATGTTGTCGCAAAATAAGAAATTGTATATACTTTAAAAATATGATATTTAAAAATAAATAAAACAAGTTTTATGTTGGGAATTTTTAACGAGGCCTTATAACGAATTTTGCACTTCAATAAAAGTTGAATAGTTTTTATTTATTTGATGGCGCCCGAACAGGGTCTGAGGGTCCAGAGTTCATGTCCCTGTTCGGGCGCCGTAATAAATAAAAACTATTCAACTTATATTGAGATGCAAAATTCGTTATTTATTTATTTATAAGCATGATCAATTAAGTGTTAATAATAATAAATTGACAGGAGTAAAAAAAATCGAGTAAGAGACATAAGAAATTTCGCAGGTGCGAGTTAGGCCGCAGCTTTCTTATAAAAATCAGTGTTAATTATAACTGCGAGAAGTGAATAAATAGTTTTTATTTATTTGACTTATTTGATGGCGCCCGAACAGGGTGCTCATGTCCTTGTTCGGGCGCCATCAAATAAATAAAAACTATTCAACTTATATTGAGGTGCAAAATTCGTTATAAGACTTCGTAAAAAATCCCAACAAATAATGTTACTAGTATATAAGAATGAAAATATGAGTATTGGCGGTACTCGGAGGCAAAAGATGAAAAGAAATCTTTTCAATGTCAACTGTTTATATTGGGGTAAAACGTATTCGAAAGTAGCAGGATCGTCGACCTGTGTTCTGTGTCCAAGAGGAGCTGGAAAAGACGGCACCAATCTGTGGCCGTTTATATATGTATAAAGGCGGACAGGTTTTTACACATTTTCAGAGACAAGCACGCGTATATCAGCGAATGTGTTGAGGTTTGTGAAGGAAGGCTTGACTTTCCCTCGCAGTCAACAGCTGACGCGCGAGCTCTATCCAAAAGAACTGGATATATGCTAACAAAAATGTCACTATCCGTCGGCCAATCGGATACCAGTCGGACCGTGACCAAACTTTTTATTTTTTTTATTTTTAAATCTCGATCTTTCCTCCACCTTTGAACGATTCGCATATCGACATCGTATCCTTCCGCCGCCCGATGGAAAATCACGTTGCATAAAATTTAAATTACCACAAATTCAGGTGGGAATGGAATTCAAATGTCAATTAATTCTGGATTATTTCTCGGGTGTTTTGCCATCAACAAATGTAGAATTAATTGTTCTTAATTTATGCGCGTAAATCTCTGTTGAAAACGAATTATATATTTTTTTGTTAAGAATATAATATAATCGGGTCTGTCCGTTCATCGTTTACAGACAATATTTGTACTTTAAATAGTTCTAAATCAAACTAGATAATTTTGAACCAGTCTTGAGGATTTTTTTTAATCTAGCTCTAAACAATTTTAAACTAGTTTAAATTACATAGGCCAGCAAACAAAATTTTTAGCCAATCTTGTTATTTTGACTTGAGAAAAAGTCCATTTCCAGAAAAAAGTCAAAATATATATACGACCACCCATTAAGAGATTTAATTCAAAAAATTTGACAGAAACCTTTATGAATACAGTTTTTAAAAGTATAAACTTATTTTCTCGAGATTTTACGTAAATATACAGTTTTAGAGAAATGCATATTGAGCGGTGCGACTTTTTTTAATTGGTACTTTCTGTTTTGATTTTTTAAATTAAAGTGACCGAAAATTTTAATCAGGGCCTAATCAAAGTTGTCACGAGCCTGAAGCACAAAAAAATTTCAGGGGCTCCTAAAAAAAAAACAAAAGTTTTTGCAGTTTTATCTTATCAGAATGTCTAACGAATAATCATTTAAACAATGCAAAAAATGTTCAAAGAATGTTAACAAAATGTAAAAAAATAAAATTTTACGTAAATTACAAAAATTACAAAATTTTATAAAAACCAGTATTATGAAAGAACAGATAAGAAAGTTAAGAATAATTTACATTGAATTGGAAAAATTAAAGCAAAAAGGTGTAAAAATGTACTAATTGAAAAACCTGCAAAAAATAAATAAATTCTTCAAAAATGAAAAAGTTAAGAAAATCAATGAAAGTAAAAGAAAGAAAATTAAGAAATATGGTAATAATGCGTTATAAAATATTAAACAGTTTAAAGAAGATTGATTAAATTGCTTTTTTAAAATAAAAATACTACGCAATAAACAGTAAAAGTTTTTAAAACACAAAACTAAAATTACAAAAGAGAGGAAAATATTTGCGGACATGTTTTTTTAAATTAAGAAAATAAATAAGATAATCAGTAAAAAAAACGGAAAAATGTTACTAAAGATAAAAAAATACTTTAAAAACTTGTTTTGAAAATCAAGCAAAAAGCATTAATTTTTTTTAAATGAAGAATTAAGTAAAAACAATTAAACAATTTTAAGAAAAAAACCAATATTTCTAAAAAATAGAGAAATTTTGATCAAATGAGAAAATTTATTATAAAATCGAAAAATTAAATAAAATAAGAAAAGTCTTTAAAAATTATAAAAATTAATAACTTATGACAAACAACAAAAACCAAATAAATATTATAAAAAAATGAACAACAGAAAATTATATTTATATTTTTTCTTTACATTTTATAACTATTCTTTAACTTTTTTAATTATTTTGTTCTGTTGTAGATTATTCTCGACAATCTTTGAATTTCTTTTTCACTTGTCAATTATTTTGCGCATTTCTCATTTATTTTTTTTAATATTAAATTAATCTCGTAATTTTGTAATTTTCAGTAAATTATGCATTATTTTCTAAAGTCAATTTCATTCTACAATTTTAAATTAAGTTTATACAATAATCCAAAAAACTTGACTTTTTTAATTATAAACCATTGTTTCAAATTACAATTTATTTCTTCAATTTTTGATTATTTTCTTCGAATTTCAATCAAATTTTTCAATTTTGACTTATTTTTCGAATAACAATATGCTGTTTTCATTTTAAGTACAATTATTCAATTATTCTCTTTAGTTCTTAATTATGTTTTAAAAATTTCATTTACATTCTTCAATTTTAAATTTTTTTCTCAATTTCAGTTATTTTCTTCGATTTAATTTTTTTCAATCCAGTTGTTCAAGTAGCAATTATTTCCAGAAATTATTTTTATAATTTTCTTATTTTTTCAATATTCAAATATTTTTTAAATTAAATATTTATAGTTTGATTTTTTAAATTATTTTTTCCAGCTGTGTATTAATCTCGCCATTTTTCGAATTTTGTTTTTAATTGTCAATTATTTTCGTCATTTTTCAGAAATTATCTTCAATTTTGCTATTATTCTTGTTATTTTTCCATTATTTTTTTTCATTAATTAATTATTTTTTACAATTATCAATAAAATTTATTAATTTAAAATTTTTATTTTCTTCAATTTTTAATTTTTTCTTAAATTTCAATTCCATTTTTCAGTTTTTAATTATATTCTTTAACTTTTAATTAAAATTTTTAATTTTTAATTATTTTATTCAATGTTAATTATTTTTGTCGATTTTCAATCCATTCGTTTAATGCGCAATTATTCCCAACAATTATTTGTATGATTTTCCTAATTTTTTAATTTTCAATTACTTTTTAAATTAAATATTTATAGTTTGATTTTTAAAATTATTTTTTCCAGCTGTGTATTAATCTCGCCATTTTTCGAATTTTGTTTTTAATTGTCACTTATTTTCGTCATTTTTCAGAAATTATCTTCAATTTTGCTATTATTTTTGTTATTTTTCAATTATTTTTTTTCATTAATTACTTATTTTCTTTCCTTTTTAGTTTTTTTTTACAATATTTAAAATTTTTATTTATTCTCTCAAAATTTTAAAATTATTTTTCAACGTTTTAATTATTTTTTTTTTAGATCTGCATTATTTTATTCATTTTATGGTTTTTTTTCAATTGTAAATTATTTTCTTAAATATTTTAAAATCCTCGCCTTTCGTCAATTATTTTTCACAATTATCAATAAGATTCAATAATTTAAATTTTTTATTTTCTTCAATTCTCAATTTTTTCTTCAAATTTCAATTTCATTTTTCAGTTTTTAATTATATTCTTTAAATTTGAATTTTCAATTTTCAATTATTTTATTCAAGGTTAATTATTTTTGTCGATTTTCAATCCATTCGTTTAATGCGCAATTATTTCCAACAATTATTTGTATAATCTTCTTAATTTTTCAATTTTCAATTATTTTTTAAATTAAATATTTATAGTTTGATATTTTAAATTATTTTTTCCAGTTGTGTTTTAATCTAACCATTTTTCGAATTTGGTTTTTAATTGTCAATTATTTTCGTCATTTTTCAGAAATTATCTGCAATTTTGCTATTATTCTTGTTTTTTTACGATTATTTTTTTTCATTTATTAGTTATTTTCTTTCATTTTTAGTTATTTCTTACAATATTTAAAATATTTATTTATTCTCTTAAAATTTTTAAATTATTTTTCAACGTTTTAATTATTTTTTTTAGATCTCCATTATTCTATTCTTTTTATGATTTCTTTTCAATTGTCAATTATTTTCTTTAATATTTTAAAATCCTCGCCTTTCGCCAATTATTTTTCTCCATTATCAGTAAGAGACGTTTAATTTCAAATTTTTACTTTCTTCCATTCTCAATTTTTTCTTCAAATTTTAATTCCTTTCTTTAGTTTTTAATTGTTTTCTTCTATATTTAATAACTTCCGTCTTTTTTCAAATACTTTTTTCGGTTTTTAATTATATTCTTTAAATTTGAGCTTAAATTTTCAATTTTCAATTATTTTATTCAATTTTTATTATTTTCGTCGATTTTGAATCCATTTGTTCAATGCGCAATTATTTTCAACAATTATTCCTATAATTTTTTTTATTATTAAAATTTTAATGATTTTTTTTAAATTCAAAGTTTTTGGTATATTTTATACATTTTTTCAAAAGTCTATTAATCTAGTCATTTTCTAAATATTTTCTTTATTTTTTTAATTATTCTCATTCTTCAATTATTTCTTTTAATTATTAACTATTTTTCGCAATTTGAAATTATTTTCTACAATTTTTTCAATTTACAATTAGGCTCTTAAAGTTTTATAATGATTCTTTGTGTTTTTCAATTATTATTATTATTATTTATTTATTTATTTTTTTTATTAATCTAGCCATTCTCCGAACTTTGTTTTCAATTGTGAATTATTTTCACAGTTTGTAATTTTTCTCCATTATTATCAATTTTTTTTTAATTTCAGTTTAATTTTTAAATTATGAATTTATTTCTTCTAGTTTTTATTATTTTCTCCGAATTTTTATTATTTCCTAAAGTTGTTAATTATTTTCTTCGATTTCAATTTTTTTGTTTTATTTTCCAATCCAGTTGTTCAATTTGCAATTGGTTTCAGCAATTATTCCTATAATTTTCTTAATTTTACAATTTTTTAGTTTAAATTGAATGTATATTGTTTAATTTTTTAGATTATTTTTAACAATTATGTATTTATCTAGCCATTTTTCGAATTTTGTTTTTAATTGTCAATTATTTTCGTCATTTTTCATAACAATTCTTTTCCATTTTGTAATTATTCTCGTAATTTTCATTATTTGCATTTCCAAAAATTTATAGTTTTAAATGACAAACAGCAATGTAAAGTTTCTTATTAATGTTGCTGTTAATTAATATTTTACTATGTACAAGTAATAATTGCAACTTTAATTAATTGAAACTTATAAGTTTGAAAAAATTAAAGTTTGAGTTAATTGACATTTGGGATTTATATAAATAATAATGGCCTGGAATTAATTAAGTTTAATGTAGTTTTCGACTTTCTGTTTCGATTTCTTAAATTAAAATGACCGAAAATTATAATAATAAACTTAATTATATGTATAAACTGACTTATATAAATGCGTAAACTAAAAATAATTAAAACTTGAACATAGGTAAATGCAAAAAGAAAAGAACAAAATTTAAGTGTTTTTTTCTTATTTGCTTGATGGAAGATCTTTGTTAAAAGTGAAATTTTTTTACTAAAGAAAAAAACAACCAGGGAACGTAACATGTGACACGTTTTGTTGTGAGAAGTGTAACAAAGGTCTTCTTATGTAAGATCCTTTCGATCTAGTAAGTAAGAGTTGTATCGATTGTAAGTGCCATTTAATCGATAAAAGCTAATTTTTCCTCTAGAATCACACTTTTCGATCCGAAAATTTGTGTGAATTACGACAGAGCGCAATTATTTATTTTTTATTTTTTCATTTTTTTTTTTTTTTTTTTTTTATAAAACACAATCTATTATGTCATTCAAACGTATCTTATTTTCTCTTTTAGCCAATGATATTTTGATGGCAAAGAACTGCTTTACAATTTCTACCGACTTGGTGAATTTGATATAGTGAGTATCAGATAACGACGCGAGTTCAGTCTCAGAAATTACGTCGGCGAAAAGTGATAATGAAATAAAGTCGTTTTCTTTTATTCTCCTCGAGATTTTTCTTAAAAAGTCACAGACACGATATTACATAAAGACTTCCATAAATTTCAATTCAAATTAAAAATCAACAATTCATTTCATTCGATAAGACAAATTTAGAAATTAGACCTTTTAAACGAAAGAAGCAGAAATTGCGAAAAGGATGAATCTTGATGAGATAAATTATAGAAAGAGAATGGGAGGATGTTGGATTTTTAAACTACATCGAACATTCGAAATAATTGACTATAGATTATTTTTAGTTCTTTTTTAACCAGAAAACAATTTACAATTTTTGAAACATATATACATTTTGTATATTTATTTACAAATCTATTTACAAATTTACAATTCGTAAAAGAAATTTCTCTTGCGACAAAATCGGAAATAAGAAATATCTACGGTTCACTGTTCTCAAGAATTACATATTTACCTAACCTATTTCAACATTTTTTTTAGCGTGTGGCTAAAAATGTGACTCAAAAATTCCATTCTACATTTTTTTTTCATGTTTCTTTTACCGGAAAAATAAAGATGAAGGAATTTTATGGTTTATTGAATAATGCAAAAATAAATGGGAAACGGAAAAAGAAGAAAAATGCCGGATTTTAATGCCAATCGGAGGAAATTAGTTGAAGAATTTGACAAGTTTAAAAAATCCATGAAAAAATTACAGCAGGCATAATAGGTCGTTGGCTGATTCGGAAAGAATCCGAAAAATTGCTGAATGCCAGAGAGAGAGTAGAAGTTAATGATTGCTTGGCTTGTAAGTAGATATGTCCAGGACGGTCAGCCGTGGCAAAAAAAAGGACAGTCAGAAACTAGAAAGAATGGAACTATCTACTACCAAGAGGTATACTTTCTTTCTGTTCGATTAGTGGATTCCTCGAATGAATGAATATCCAAAGACCGAAGACTGTGTCGACAACTAAATGTAAAGAAATCGATCTCGCTTTTACGTGCCTCCTGATAAATATCACCTGCACAGTCTCTTTTATGAGAAAATTGCATTTCCTTTTTTCCCCAACTGCAAACCTATTACTCTCAATTCAATTGCTCTCATTTCTGTAAAATTGCAAAAAAAAATTATAATACAAAAAAAAAGTAAACTGTTATGGACAATTTTTTGCGAATAATTATTTCGAAAGTTTATATAAAATTAGCCTGAAATTGATCAACAACTTGTGTTAAAATATCCTGTAATTTGAAAAAGTGTTGAATGGGAAATTTGTGATTGGCAAATTATTGGTTTGAATATTTGGAACTTGGTTCGGGTGAAAAAAAAAACGATCTGAGATTGGATGAATGATGGCGTAAATAGCTTTTAATGATTGGAGGAATATTCATTCAAATTTTGACTATGATTGGTTTATTTGCCTTTCTCACAAGTGAGGTAAGGTACTGAATATACAAGAGGGAACAAACTATACACTGTACTTTCTATATTTTTTTAATGGTGACTTAAAGTTTATCGAGAAACAGAAAAAATGTCTCTAATGTATTCAGAAACTCGTCTCACTTGCGAGAAAGGTTAGTGGAGCTACCATTTATCATGTTTAGAAAAACATTGAACATATAATATGGTTCAAACATCATCTATGAACATCTAAACAAGTTCTAAACAGTTTTCTGAAGTTTTTAATAAATTCAAACAGTACCAAAAAGTTTAAACTGCTCTAAACTGGTTATACACAGTTTGAATTTTGTTAAAATTAGATTTAAATATTTCTTAATAAAGGTAAACCGGTTTGAACTAGTTCTAAAGAGTTTAAAATTAGTTTGTAACGGATTTAAACAAGTTAGAATAATTTTACATAGATAAAATAAGTTTATATTGCGGCAAACTACTTAAAGACAGTTCAAAACTAGTTCTAGAAAGTATGAAATAAGTTTAAAACATTTCTAGACAACTTGTAACTAGTTTTAAACAGTTCTAGACAGTTTGGAATTAGTTTTAAACAGTTCTAGATAGTTTGGAACTAGTTTTAAACAGTTCTAGACAGTTTTAAACTAGTTTTAAATAGTTATAGAAAGTTCAAAACTAATTTTAACATGTTCTAAACAGTTTCAAACTAGTATTAAACAGTTCTAGACAGTTTGGAATTAGTTTTAAACAGTTCTAAACATTTTTAAACTAGTTTTAAACTAGTCCTAAAGAGTTTAAAATTAGTTTCTAACGTTTTTAAACAAGTTAGAATAATTTTACACATACCAAACAAGTTTATATTGCGACAAACTACTTAAAGACCGTTCCAAACTAGTTTTAGACAATTTGAAACAAGTTTTAAAGAGTTTTAGACAGTTTGAAAATAGTTTTAAATAGGTATAGACAGTTCAAAACTAATTTTAAAATGTTCTAAACACTTTGAAACTAGTATTAAACAGTTCTAGACAGTTTGGAACTAGTTTTAAACAGTTATAAACATTTTAAACTAGTTTTAAACTAGTTCTAAAGAGTTTAAAATTATTTTCTAACGGTTTTAAAAAAGTTAGAATAATTTTACATAGATAAAACAAGTTTATGTTGCGGAAAACTACTTAAAGACAGTTCAAAACTAGTCCTAGAGAGTATGAAACAAGTTTTAAACAGTTCCAGACAACTTGTGACTAGTTTTAAACAGTTCTAGACAGTTTGGAACTAGTTTTCAACAGTTCTAGACAGTTTAGAACTAGTTTTAAATAGTTCTAGACTGTTTAAAACTAATTTTAAAATGTTCTAGACAGTTTGAAACTAGTTTTAAATAGTTATAGGTAGTTAAAAACTAATTTTAAAATGTTCTAAACACTTTGAAACTAGTATTAAACAGTTCTAGACAGTTTGGAACTAGTTTTAAATAGTTCTAGACTGTTTAAAACAGTTTAAGACAGTTTGAAACTAGTTTTAAATAGTTATAGGTAGTTCAAAACTAATTTTAAAATGTTCTAAACACTTTGAAACTAGTATTAAACAGTTCTAGACAGTTTGGAACTTGTTTTAAATAGTTATAAACATTTTTAAACTAGTTTTAAACAGTTCTAGACAGTTTAGAACTAATTTTAAATAGTTCTAGACTGTTTAAAACTAATTTTAAAATGTTCTAGACAGTTTGAAACTAGTTTTAAACAGTTTTAGAAAGTTTAAAACTAGTTTCAAACAGTTTGGACAAGTTAAATCAGTCCTATACAATCAGAACGAGCCTAAACTGTTTCAAACGAGTTATAAACTGTTCTGAAGTTATCATACTCAGATTTTAATAGTTGTAAATAGAAGTAAACATGTTTTAACTTGTCTTAAATATGTTTAAATCTGTTATAAACATTTTGAAACTAGTTTTAAACAGTTCTAGACAGTTTAAAACTAAGTTTAGACAGTTCTAGATAGTTTTAAACTAACTTTAAACAGTTCCAGACAATTTGGAACTAGTTTTAAACAGTTCTAGACAGTTTGGAACTAGTTTTAAACAGTTCTATTTAAACAGTTTTGAAAGGGTTTAAATTGTCTAAACAAGTTTGAACTGCTTCAAACTAGTTATAAACTGTTGCAAATTCGTTATAATTAGATTTAAATAGTTCTAAATAAAAGTAAACATGTATGAACTAGTCTTAAACTGATTGAAACGAGTTCTAAACAATTTGAAGCAAGTTTCAAAGATTTTGGACAAGTTAAATCAGTCCTATATAGTCCAAACGAGCCTAAACTTTTTCAAACTAGTTATAAATTGTTCTAAAGTTATCACAATCATATTTAAATAGTTGTAAATAGTGGTAAATAGAAGTAATCATGTTTGAACTAGTCCTAGATTTGTATTAAAAAGTTCTAGGCATATTTAAATTGGTTTTAAACAGTTTTAAAAGAGTTAAAACAGTTTTACATAGACTTAACAAGTTTATATTGCTCCAAACTAGTTATAAACAGTCCCAAACCAATTTAAATCAGATTTAAATAGTTGTAAATAGAAGTAAACAGATTTCAACATGTCTTAAACTAGTTTTAAACAGTTCTAGACAGTTTGAAACTAGTTCAAAACGAGCCTAAACTGTTTTAAACGAGTTATAAAGTATTCTAAAGTTATCATAATTAGACTTAAATAGTTGTAAATTGCATTAAATTTGTTTAAACCAGTTCTTAACAGTTTGAAACTAGTTTTGAATAGTTTTAAAAGGATCAAAACAGTTTCACATTGTCCAAACAAGTTTGAACTGCTCCAAACTAGTAATAAACTGTTGCAAATTTGTTATAATCAGATTTAAAGAGTTGTAAATAGAAGTAAACATGTTTAAAATAGTCATAAATTGGTTTTAACAGGTACTTAACAGTTTGGAATTAGTTTTAAACAGTTTTGAGAGAGTTAAAACAATTTTACATAGACTAAACAAGTTTATATTGTGCTAAACTAGTTATAAACAGTCCCAAACTGATCAAAACCAATTTAAATAGTTTAAAATAAAAGTAAATAGATTTCAACCAGTCTTAAATTAGTTTTAAACAATTTTGAACAAGTTGAAACAGTTTTATATAGTCGGAACAAGTATAAAATGCTCCAAACTAGTTATAAACAATTCTAAATTTTTTGTAATTAGATTTAGATGGACGTAAATAGAAGTAAACATATTCTAACATGTCCTAAAATAGTTCAAAACAGTTCTAGACGGTTTGAACATAGTGTTAAACAGTTTGGACAAGTAAAAACAGTTCTATATAGTCCAAACGAGCTAAAACTGTTTTAAACTAGTCATAAACAGTTTAAAATTTTTTATAATTAGATTTAAATATTTGTTATTACAATTAACCAATTTTTAACCAGTCCAACATTTGTTTAAACCAGTTCTAAACTGTTTTAAACTAGTTTTAAACAGTTTTTATCAGGTTTAAACAGTTTAACATTGTACAAACAAGTTTAAACTGGGAAAAACTAGTTCTAAAAAGTTCCAAGCTTGTTGAAATCAGATTTCAATAGTTCAAAATAGAAGTAAACAGGTTTTAACCAGAGTTAAATTAGTCTTAAACAGTTTTGAACAAGTTAAAACAGTTTTATATAGTCCAAACAAATATAAACTGCTCCAAACTAGTTATAAACTTTTGCAAATTTGTTATAATCATATCTACACAGTTGTAATTAGAATTAAGCATGTTTTTATCAGTCCTAAACTAATTTAAACCAGCTATAAACAATTTTAAACTAGTTTTAAAGAGTTTGGACAAGTAATGACAGTTCTATATAGTCTAAACGAGCCTAAACTATTTCAAACTAGTTATAAACTGTTCTAAAGTTATCATAATCAGATTCAAATAGTTGTAAATAGAAGTAAATAAGTTTGAACCAGTCCTTAATTTGTTTAAACCGGTTCTAAACAGTTTGAAACGATTTTTAAACAATTTTGAAAGAATTAATACAATTTTACCTTGTCCAAACAATTTTGAACTGTTCCAAACTAGTTATAAACTGTTGCAAATTTGTTATAATCAGATTTAAATAGTTTTAAATAGAAGTGTACATGTTTAAGACAGTCCTAAACTTGTTTAAATCGATTGTAAACTGTTTAAAATGATTTTTAAAGAGTTTGAAGAAGTTAAGACAGTTCTATATAATGTTGAAATTAGATTGAAACTAGTTTTAAGCAGTTTTGAAAGGATTAAAACAGTTTTGTACAATCCAAACAAGTATGAACTGCTTCAAACTAGCTATAAACACTTCCTAACTTGTTATAATAAGATTTTAAAACTTCTTAGTAGAGGTAAAAAGTTTTTAACCAGTTCTAAACACTTTGAAACTAGTTCCCAACAGGTTTGAACAATCAAAACTACTTTTTAACAGTTTCAAAGGAGTTATAAACAGTTCTGAATATTTATAAACATTTCCAAACTAGTTCCAAGACACTTATAATTAATTTTGTTCAATTTCAAACAATTTTAAAAGTGTTTTAAATAGTTTGAAACAAGTCAAACAATTCAAAGCCAGTGATGAACAGTTGCAAACTATTAAAAAACAGTTTAAAATAAGTTTTAAACAAGTTCTAACAAGTACTTAATAGTTTTAATTAGCTTTAAACGGTTATAAACTGTTCCAAATTCGACATAAATAGTTTGAAACAGTTCTAACGACCTTAAACTAATTTAAAACAGTTTCAAACAAATTAGAAACAATTCTTAACAGTTTTAAACGAGTTACAAACAATTTTATGTAGTTCGTAACAGGTCTAAAAAGTACAAAACTAGTGCTAAACCGTTTTACGTAGTTCCCTTGCAAGTTTCGTTGATTTAAAAATATTTCTAAACTTTTTGAAAAACTAGTTTCAAGCAGTTTATATTTGTTTTTAATATAAAATGCTGAACAGCTTGATGATAATTAGAAAAAGTTTTAAACTAGTCCTTTATAGTATTAAATAAATTATAAACAATTTTGTGTAATTCTAACAGGTCTACAAAGTTGCAAACTAGTTTTTAAACACTTCTCAACTTAATATAGGATAATCTAAAAGTAGAAAAACTTGTTATATTACTTAACATTACTATTTCTTATGATTTTATTATTCCACGTAATATATTTATACACTACGAAAAAACTGCTTTACACTGAAAAAAAGACTTGGAATGCAAAACAAAAGGTTTGTTGTCTCAAATAAATTTTTTTCTTGATATACGAGCAACAAAATTCTTTTGTTGAATTTTTTTGTAACTTCAACAAAAAAAATTAGTAATCTCAACAAAAATTTTTTAAGCTGAACAAACATTTTGTTGAACATCAATTGACATTTCAATTGACAATTTATTTTTCTCCATCAATTTTATGATTATTCGTCAATTTAAAAATTTTTTTTGTTCAAATGCCGATTATTCTCATCATTTTTTGATTTTTTTTTCAGTTGTGAATTATTTTTTTTTAATAGTTAATTATTTTCATCAATATTTAATTATTTCCGTCATATTGTAATTTTTCTTTTAACTATCAATTTTTTTATTTTTTTAAATTTCCATTCAAAGTTCTTTGATTCCTTCATTAATTTTTTGTCTGTTCATACCTGAAGTTTAACACATAGATATTTTGGTTTTAAATTTTATAAATATTCTTAAATTTTTTAAAATGATTTTTTCTGTTGTTGATTATTCACGCCAGTTTTCAAATTTTTCTTTCGATTGTCAATTATTTTCCTCATTTCTCAATTATTTTCTTCAATATTTAATTATTTTCGTCATATTGTAATTTGTCTTTTAATTATGAATTATTTTTTTGAAATTTTAATTTAATTCTTTAATTTACAATTTATTTCTTTAAATTTTAATTATTTTCCTCAATTTTCAAATATTTTCTTAAATTTTTAATTATTTTTATCGATTTTTAATTAATTACTTAATATTAATTAATTCTCGAATTTTCTCATTTATCAATTATTTTCTTTCAATGCAATTCTTGAATTTCCAATTTATTTCTTTAATTTTTAATTATTTTCTTGAATTCTCAAATTTAGTTTATTTTCCAATTTTTTCGATCGTTTTTCAATTAATTCCTCAATATTCAATAATTCTCGGATTTTTTCAATTATTTTTTTTACTCATAAAAATTGTTTTAAAATTTCAATTCTAAAACTATTCTCTTCAATTCTTAGTTATTTTCTTCCAATTTAAATTCCACTTTTCAATTTTCAATTATCTGTATTCCATAAATTTCAATTTAATTCTTCAATTCTTTATTGCTTTCTTCAATTTCAATTATTTTTTTCGATTTTCAATCCAGCTGTTAAATCTGCAATTATTTCCAACAATTATTCCTATAATTTTTTTAAAATTATTTTAATGTTTACAATTATTTTTTTAAGTTGTCTATTAATCTAGTCATTTTTCGAATTTTGTTTTCAATTGACAATAATTTTCGTAATTTATCACAAATTTTCTTCAATTTTTCAACTATTTCCTTCAATTATTAATTGTCCTCAATTTTAAATTATTTGCTACAATTTTTTTTTAATTTTGTTTCCAATTGTCAATTATTTTCGTCATTTTGTAAATTTTTTTTTTCAATTATCAATTATTTTATTTAATTTTAATTTAATTCTTAAATTTTTAATTTATTTCCTCAATTTTTTATTATTATCTTCAATTTCAATTTTTTTTTTTCGGTTTTCAATCTAGTTGTTTAATTTGCAATTATTTGCAACTGTTATTCCTATAAATTTTCAACTATTTTGTTAAATTGAATATTTTTTATTGTTTAATTTTTTAAACTTTTCTATTCAATTATGTATTTGCAGACATTTTTCGAATTTTTTTTTCAACTGTCAATTATTTTCATCATTTTTCAGAACAATTTGTTTATTTGGTTATTTTCATTATAATTCATTATTTTGACACTGAAATTCAAATTATTACTAATCAGAATGACACTATAGAGATTCTATTTTCGTACATTGATTGAGAAAATTGGACTTAATTTGATAAATAAATAAAAAAACTTAAATTCTTATAAATTCTCGATTAGAATTTTGGTCGGTTATATTCTCGTTCTCATTACCGTTCTCCAGGTTAATATTACTTTTTCGCAACTCTAAATTTGAGAAACAAACTGAACACAATCAAGCAAAACAATTTTTTATAGCGATCAAAATTTTTTCCAAGTTAAGTAATAATCGAATGATCGCTAATCAAAATAAGAAACTGCATGCAGTCTTATATAGTCGATATTTTTTATTGAAATAATTGGCACATGTTGGAGATGTTCTTGATTGATTTATAGCTATATTGGAGACTATATAGTGCAGCTATTGGTATATACCAAAGAAGGTGATACCGGACGTTTCCTCATTTTGTTGCTTGTTCTTAACAGTTCTTCGAAATCGGATCGCGCCTCCGCTCTAGGTATTTCCTGTAGCTCTGAAAATGGCGTTCTTATTCGCTTTCATTCGGAACGCGCACGCGACATTACGCCAACGGAAAATATGAAGTGGATTACGAGTTTCTGAGCCATAACGCAATCTAAACGCAGCCGTCCCGTAATAATAACGGTGAACCCAGCAATTAAGAATACAAAACGCCTTCAGAAAAAAAAAAAAAAAAATCCAGGTCATTTCACGACCAGAGATATCATTTATTTTTCTAATTTATTTACTTTCCATTAACGTTATTAGAAACACCTTATTATACAAAAATTAATTATTATCTCGAATTTCGTATAGTTACACGAACACTATTTATTTACATAATATATATTTATTTTCTTTATATTATTGTGAATACTATTTTCGATTATATTATATTTATGGTTTAATTTTTTTCTCAATATTAAATAAATATTGTTGAAATTTATTTAAATCTACAGTAAACAGTAAATTTTAATTTTGTAAGATATATTTGAAATATGTTGATGATAATAAATTTCATTCGAGACCTTTTACGGCTAAAGATGTTTTTATTTAGTTGTATTTATAATCCGCTAAATGTCTCGGTTACATTGAGGATTTTTATGTGACGTCATGTAAGGTTAGGTCATTTTGTGTTGGGAAGATTAGTCGAGATCGAAATTTACATCGAGTTATGATTTTTATGACAATATCAAATCTATCACGTAACTATCATGATTTTAAGTATTTTAAGTGGTGATAAAAATCACTATTTATTAAAAATTGTCATAAAAGTCACGTTTTATTGAGAAAGTGTCGAAAAATCCGGTGGCGGACATTTTTCCCGATAAGTAAATTTCCTAACCTATTATTTTATGAACGTGTATTTTTTCGTATTTTTTCCAACCTTTTTTTCAACAAAACTTTTTTCTAGTTTTCTTTATTAATCGTCGTCTTTATATTGCGCACTTTTTTTTAGAGGTTATGAAACTGTCAAAATTTTCTAGTTTATTTACATTCGTATTGCTCTAATATTTCCTAGTATTTTTATATAATTCTGTTAGATTATAATGTTTAAATTTGCAATCGAAAACCAACTACTAAAAATTGTTACATATACTAAATATGCTGAAAATAACAAAACGCTAAAATATCTAAAATCTGTTGGTTGTTACATTAACTTTTTAATTTCCAGCAGGGATTTTCGTAATATATAAAAATGTTTTTTATCCACCTTTCAAATCTGTTATTAGTGTTAAAATTAAAAGAAAAAAATCATCGACAAAGAATTTTTAATTTGACACAGGCTTATTAGATGATTTTAATTTTAATTTTCTCTTTATTAGCAAATATTACAAAAGCTTTTAATTTCTCGAATTGGCGACTTTTTAAAAACGAATCGTCTTAATAAATCGGAAAAAATCTTTCATTTATAATTTCGAATGGTCTTTTTTTACTTTATAATTAACTTTAGAGGTTATGTGTCAAACTACATTCGTTTAATTTTCTCGAAATAACAAAATGTGAATTTATCAATTTTTGAAAACTTGATCCTCAATTATAAAGATTGTAAAAAAAGCACCTTTTTCGGTTATTGGAAGACAAGGAAAAAAATAGAACACTATTTTTTACTATCTGATGACGTTTCGGTGGTATAAAGATTGTAATGTGCTAAGCAAGGTGAAAACCAAGTTACCAAGATGAAAACATATGATCACAATTTTATAGGTTATGATATTTAAAAGGACTTAAAGTCACGAATTAATTTTATGTTAAAGCAGTTTTCTATTTTATTTGACGAAACGAAAGTTTTTAATGCGGTACTTTTTTAATTTAATGACATAAATTTGGAGATTTTAGTATAAATAAATGTGAGGATTCGAAGTTATGAAAATTCAATAAATATGAAACTTTGTAATTAAATAAACTGAATTTTGAATCTTCAAATTTTTAAATTGAAATATTTTAGACTATAAGTGAAAATACTAATAAAATAAAAGACTAAAAATACATTTAATAATATTTATACCTAAATAAACGAGGATTAACATTTAAATAATTACAAATTTATCGAAAATTAATAATACAGTTTATTTATTCTTAAATTTAAATACAGAACTTAATTTGATGGACTTTTACTTTTCAGATATTTGATGAATTTAAAATTTAAATCAACTTTCGGCAACTTCCTCAACTTTGTCATATATTTGAGAACATCACAATTAATTAAACCTTTTTTTCATTTCTCGTCCTAATTGGCTCTTAAAATATGTGTAATTTAAAATGACAACTGTCTAAAAAAAAAGCTAAAAAATGTCGAAATAATGAATTTATTAGAATTTGACATTTCAATTTATTGGTCATCGATGTAGTCCTAGAGAAATATTATTATTTCAGAGGAAGATTCCTCATCTTTGACGTAGACTTACAGAAGTTATTATTTAGATACAATTATAAAAAAAAAAAAAATGACGAGATTGTGAAATATTTATTGCAATGGCGAAATAGAACCTTGAGTTCCTGAATAAAAGTAAATAAAGTTGATTACAATTTTTAATTTATCTTGAAATGAAAAAAAAATTAAAGGAGGTCGGAATTCGTTGCAAATCCTGTCACACGCACTCATTTCTCGTTTGTTTCGCGCGGAAAGTAATAGTGAGAAAATAATGAGACACTAATAGACGTTTTCGACATTTAATATCGATTCAATCGTTCAGTTGACACTATTTGACGAAAAATTTATATTTAGAAAAAATAATGTTTCAAGCGCGTCAATATTAAACTAGCATATATTGATTTTATAAGAAAAAAAGTTTCGATCAAGTTAGTTCAATTTTTTTAAGTCAAATAATTTTTTTCATCATGAGAAAATGTAATTTAAATTTTCTCAGTGAGAAAAGTTTCTTTGAGTGAATGTTGCCCGATAATTTATTACAAAATATGAGTAAATGTTAGACGTAACTTTCCATAATTGACGCTCAACGAACAATACGTGATTGTCCCCGCTCGAATAAAAATTATAGCCCTCTTTTTAATTATGTAATTATAAAATACTGTAATGGAAAGTTCACACGCTGAAAATGGTATATTAGGAGTAATGAGATTATGATTTCATTTCTGTTTATAAGTATGTGATATACATTTCAAAATTGCCTCCAATTTCGTTTTCGATTTTTTTTTCCAATTGAATGATTTTTTGCCGTTCCCTGTATAGTTTTATTATAACTTTTAAAATGCCGGTAATTTCAATTTAGTAATAAAATAATTTTTTCCATAAAGGGCGATAAACGCTTCAGTTCTTTTTCTATAGTCGAATAAAAAATTAATTAAATAATAAAATAACATTATATTTTTTATTATTTATTTTTACTAAACTCGAATTTTATGCGACTTTTTGAATTCAATTCATAAAGTTGTTATTTTCTTTAGATCAAGATTAAGTTTAAAAACCAGTTTTTATCCTTGAAATAAAAGCACTATTATGATATAAAAGGGGATTAAAACTGCTTCGCATTTCTCACTTATCAGCTTAGCTTCAAATCACGTAACCCTTCTTTTTATAGCTTCCTCATATCTGGCATAAAATTATTTTTAGTTGCATATTTTGTCTATAAGATGGTGATCTTTTATTAGATAATAAATTATATCAGAAACTGCAAAAAATACACATATAAAACGAAAAGAAAAAAAAAAGTAACATTTGTTTTTTTTAAAGAGGTTATTTTTATTGACATAACCTCAAACTAAGAAATGGCATTTCCCACCAATTAAAAATAGTATAAAAATTAATTTCACTAAAATTTTAATTTTTAAAATGATAGTCGATTGTTTTTTGGAATTTTGTGTTTTTTAAAATATTTTAATGGAAATTTGCTACATTTGCTTTAATAATGCATATTTTCACTATTAAAGGAAAATATGATATTGTTATAATAGACAATAAATATTCATTTTTTAAACGATTTTCAGCTCCTTTCTCAACAGGTGGTTGTGACTAAGTCAACTTGCACTCTTGAGAATATCACAATGGATTTGGGTGCGGAAAACGGTTAATTTGATGACGCATCGCATAGTTGGTGCGATGCACCTTAAACGGTGAAATACAATTAGTAACCCATTTAGCATACTTTGTAAATTTTGCATACTTCATAACTCTAGATAAAATGTATATTACGAATTAATTGAAAATTTGGGACTTTAATTAAAGGAATTAGAATATAAGAATAAAAACTCTAAGAGTTAAAAAATATATAAGAGAGAACCGGGTTAAATACCTATTTGGGTTACAAATTAATTATATTAATTATTGCATTTATATTAATAATAATTATAATAATTGTACATTAAAGAATCATTTTAACTATAGTTTTAAAACATAATTTTAAATAAGCGCGGGATTAATCTAAAAAAGTGCGCATGCGCGGAAAAGATGCGCAAGAATGCGAAAGTAACGTAATTGACACAATTAAAGAAACATGTCGGATTAACCTCTCACATTTGGCATTGAATATCAAATTTTAGGTTTTCTTTCTAAAACTCACACTTTTTGGAAGCAAGCAGGTATTTATATAAACTAAAAGAGTGTTAAAAATTTAACTTTACAAGTTATTTCAATCAGAGGAGCTTTATATATTTTTTATAGTCTTTTTTCTTTTCTTTTATAAAGCACCGTTTTTCGATGTCGCTTCAGTTTTTAGAGAAAAACTTTTTATTTCCTGTATTAAAAGTAAGATGATTGATTTTAGAAAAAAAATAAATGAAACTTTTTTTACTTTTGTCCGCATTATTAAACATTATTTTTGTCTCGTCAATTTATACGGAACTTATCGAAAATGTCGAATCTCAATCAAGATGTTTTAAAATTAATTTATTCTATGTTATCTTAAATAAATTTTTTTAAATCTTTATCTTATTTATTTCTTCGAGGTTTTTATTTTAATGTCTGATGGTTTAAATTATCCAAAAATATATTTAAATAATTTTTTTACTCCAAACTTTTACATAAGGATTGTGTCCGGTTTTCTCCTATCACATAAAACTATAAACAAGTCATTTTTGTTTAATGTTAAGGACACGTGAAAATTTCACTTTTTTCAAGATTTACAAATTTTCGTATCGTAAATCAAAAATTATATTTTTATGCAAGCCAAGGCTGTAAATTTATTTTTAAAAGTCAAAGAGGATTTAACTTTTTTATAAGATAATGCACATTTAGATTAAAAAATCATGGAGATAATCCGGCTTATCACTCTGCCGCTAAGACTTAAAAATAGTGTAAATCTTGTTAAATTATTATTTATTTATTTTTGCGCTTTAAAAGAGCATCGATTGACTAATTTCCTTAAGATTTTGTTATCAAAGGTTACTAAAGTTTTAAAAATCGAAAGTATTTTTAAATTTAACCTTTACAGGTGTTTATTTCTTTTTATATAATGTACTTTGTGTTTTTTTTTACTTTTGTTTCAAAGGTTTTAAAAACAGTTATTTTTTTAAGTTAGGGCGTATGATGAAGTTCTAAAATTAATTATTTAAACTTTCCATTTTACAGAATTTTATTCGATATAATTTCCTTTTCTCCAATTTTGATTTCAATCGAATTTCGAATTTTTGCCCAAAAGAATTTATGGTTTGAAAAATTCCATTTTAACAGAATTTTCATTTTAAAGAATTTATTTTTTTTTTATTGACTTTTTGTTTAGAAAAATCAGAAGTTATTAAAAAAATTGGGGTTGATTTGAGTTGATTAAAAACAAATTCGACAAATTAAAATTTGCCAAAAAGGAAATTATATAAACAAATTCTATAAAATGAAATTTCTAAATAATGGATTTTAGAACTTAATCTTGCGCCCCAACTATAATGGGATCTAGACATAAAAATAAGGTCACTAAAATTTTATTTATTCAATCCAGAATGGCAGTTAATTTAACCGGAAACTAAAACCACTATTCAGCTTATCAGAATTTTATTTATTCAATTCAGAATAATAGTAAAATAACTGGAAAGTAGATCCAGAAAGCAGGTGATAAGAATCCTGTTTCTTTAAACCAGAATATTAGTTAATTTAACTTGAATGTTGGTTATTTTATAACCTGAATAGTAGTTAATTTGAGTCTAATTCTGGTTAGCTAAACTGGAAAAAATATTAAATCAGGTATTTTTTCTGGAATTCTTATTTTATTGATTCACAATTTTATGTTAATAATTCAGGCTAATTTCGAGTTTTAAACACCCTTTTCAAATAAAAAAATATTTATTTGTTTTTGGAAAATTAATGTTAAATGTAAAAGTGTCAAGTTTTTGTAGCTTTTGATGTTTATAGAAATTTTGACTTGTGCGAACTGGATAGATAGATAAATGTAAAAATTTTAACACCTAAAAAAATTTTCAGTTTTTGTTATTTTAATTACAAAATTTCTGAAAGTAATAAAAATAATTATTTTCATCATGAAAAAAAAGTATGACTCAAGGTGTCAAAGTTGAAAGAAATTCAATTAAAAAGGGACCAATTGAGATTTGGATCGATTCAAGTCAAATAATTTGTAATTTTAATCTGCTAAAATTTAAATATGATCGAAATTTTTTATTTAAATTAAAATAAAATAAAATTTTAATTTTTACTTTTAATTTTTATGGAATAAAACTTTAATTAATTGAAAATTGGATAAATTAAAATATATTGAAAATTCGATAAATTAAAGTTGGATTACAATTAAAATTTGGGTTGAATTATGAATTCGTGAAAATTTAAATTTATAAAAATTTGGATCGATTAAATGCGAATAATTTGTAATTTTATTTGATTAAAATTTTAATAGGATCGAAATTTTTATATAAAATTTGAATAAAATAAAACTTAATTAGATACAACAAAAGAAAAAAGAATAGAAAATAATAACAGAAAAGAATAGCTTAAAATAGAAAAGAATAGAATACAATAAAAATGAAAAAAATAGAATATGATAAAATTTTAATTGATTAAAAATTGGATAAATTAAAGTTTAGATTATTTAAATTTTGAAATGATTAAACTTTGAATTCATGAAAATTGAAATTCATTAAAATTTGAATTTTTTGCAATCGGATATTTTGAAATTTTAATCAATTAAAATTTAAATGAGTTTGAAACTTTTAGTTGAAATTTGTATATAATTAGAATACAATTTTAATTATTTAAAAATTGAATAGATTGAAGTTTGAATTATTTGAAATTTGGATTGATAGAATTTTAAATTCAATGATAATTAAATCCATTAAAATATGAAAATTCATTGTCAATTTGATAAATTGAAGCTTAGATCGATTTATATTGGGACTATTGAAATTTTAATAGGTTTAAAGTTTGAATTTGTTTAAATTTAAAAAAGTACAATTTTAATAAATTAAAACTTAGATCGACTGAAATTTGGAGCGATTTAAATTAAAATTTTAGTGAATATAATTAAAAATCGAATTAAAATTGAATTGTAATTTGGATGAGATAAAAAATATTCTAGTAACTTCAATTTTTATTTTGACTGCTAATTATAATTGAAATTGATTTAAACGTGAATAAATTGCAGTTTTAATTGATAAAATTCGATAATGTTTAAGATTATATTGACTTTAAACGAAAATGGATTAAAATTTTGATAATTTAGAAATTGATCATTTAGATCGATGGAAAAATAAATTATAGAAATTTAATTTTTAAACCTTTAAATTAACCAACAAAAATTAAATTTTAATTTGAATGGTTGAAAGTTTGGATAAATAATTCTAGTTTTGATAGATATAAATTGTGATTATTTAAAATTTGAACCAATTCAAATTTAGTCTAATTGACATTTGATTAAATTAAAATTTTTGCAAATTAAAATTTGAATCGATGAAAATTCGAATTATTGAAATTTGATTCAATCCAAATTGGATTAGATTGCAAGTTAAATAAATTGTAGTTTTAGATAACTTTAAATCCGGATTCATTGTATTTCTAAATCTACAGAAATTTGAATTTCGATAAATTGAAGTTTGTATCAATTAAAATTTGAATATTGATTTTAATTCTTATTAAAAATTAAATACATTGAATTAAATTAAAATTTGCATGAAAAAATTCAGAAACAATTACAATATTTTCTTCAATGTTTGAATTTTGCCTAATTATTATAATTAAAATTGATTGAAATATCGATGTATTAAAATTTGAATCGATAAAGTTTGACTTTGTTTATAATTATAATAATGAATTAGATGAAAATAAAAAGAAATTCGAATGAATTAAATTTAGAATGGAGTAAAATCTCCTTTTTCATATAAATTTTTACTTTTTAGTAAAATTAAGATTGATTAAACTATACATGTTTTTAAATAAAAAACATTAAAATTTATGTTAGTTGGGATCTTGGAATTTAAATTCTTTGAAAGTTGAATAATTTAAATTTTGAACTTTTGAATTAAAGGTCTTTTGAAATCGGAATTAATTGTCATTTAGATCATGTAAAATTTCGATTAATTAAATTTAGAATTAATTGAAATTTAAATCAAAAAATTTGTAACTAATTAATTAAAAGACTGTTTAAATTTTAGATTTACGGAATTTTAAATCGAAATAAATTTTCAGTAGGTGAATATCGATATTAATGAGACACTTTTTTTCAATGGGATATTTCAATTTTCTAAAAAGTTATTTTACAAATTTTACCAAACTCTAGATATAAATTACAAATTTTTCTGAATTAAGGAGGTTCTCTCCATTAACATAGCCTCAAACCTGAAAGTGGTTTTTAACGCAAAATAAAAATATTATTACAACTAATTTTATAAAATTTGGAAAGATCCCACTGTACATTTTTCAGAAAAAAGTGAATTGAGCCGAAATTTGTTGTTTAATAATTATTATTCAACATTTTGTGTTTTTTCTTTAAATCTAGTAACAATTTGTAGTTTTACAATTTCAACAAATAACAGCTTATTTTGCTGTTTGAAACATTTTCTACAATTTTATTTGTTTGATTTTGTTAAATAATACTTTATCTAAAAATTATCAAATAAATAAAATTGCTGTATTATATATTTTTTGAACAAAATATTATTTAACAAAATCTAACAAATAAAATTGTAGATAATGTTTCAAAAATAGAAGTCAGCTATTATTTGTCAAAATTGAACGAAAATGACAGATGTTTAAAGCTACGACAAATTTTAAATATTTTTACTTTTTCTCAAAATATTTCACTTTTCCAATCAATCAAAACAGATTCTATAACTATAAATTAACTAATTTGTCACTTTTAACTAACCGACTTTCAATCATCAAACCAACAATCATCAGCAAAATTTCACTATTATCCAAATAAAATTAATTTTTAATCATTAGAATTAATAAATGAAGATTTATATAAGCCTCATAGGTAAAATCTACGGTCTATTAGATCCACAATATACAAAAAAAGACAAATCTTGATGTTAGATCGAAAAAAATATTATTTATCGCATCTTATTCAGCTGTTTTAAACAGCATTAATAACACCTGAAATGATGATCATTAAACCTACGAGATTAATGTCCTATCATTTTCTTTACTCTAATACTTGAATACTTTTAAAGAAAATGATAAATCGGTCCTCTTTAATTCTTATACGAATTAAAACGTACCAATTTATATTATCTCAAATGTCGAACAACTTTACAATTGTTACATTTTATAATTTGCTACTTCGTATAATAGACCTGTTAAAAGAATACTGATTTTTTTTTTTTAATAGTCTATTGTCAAGAGATATTGTTAAGAATTTTGTCATGAATTATTACGACCACATTGAATTCCCGGTGGGTCAATAAGATTGGCAACAGGACACTGACTATTACATAAGTGTACGTAAAATTTCTCCAAGACTAAACACAGCAGTATGACTTTTCCGTTCTTGCTACAAAATATATATATGTATATATTTCAAGCTTAATTTCTATTTTTTCTTGAAAAAAAACGTATCGCTTTCACCAACCTGCGTGCCACCGTGCGTCTTCGAGAGCAGCGAACGTTCTTCCGCCTTTCCTCAATTTTTCCGCCTCAATTGAATTCTTCGCTATCGTCCCTTCCTCACAAGGTCGACAATATGTCCCGAATATTAAACTCCAATCCATTCATGTTCATCATCCAAAAACAACATTTCGAGTTTAATAACTCGTATCACGAGTCTGTCCTTAGCTGATTTTCTTTCATTATCAATTCCACGAGTTTATCGATTCTGCATTGCAATAATTGTTTTCTCAACTCCAATTCACTACTTTCCACTTGATTGACAATTTTGCATTAAATTCTGATGTTCAAACTAGTATATTATGTAAAAAAAAAAAAAAAAAGGAACCAAACAGAATTTGTCTTTTGAAACAAAAAAAAAGAGTTTCGAAAGTGCTCTATACTCTATTCCAAAACAACACTGAAATATTTCCCAAGCTCTCGCTATAATCTGTTTGAAAAGTATTCAGAATTATACCCAAAGTTCAATAGTGAAACTTGAAATCTCATGAGTAAATCAGTAAACTGATTAACTTTCACTGTTTTATGGAAGTTTTGATCAAATCACGATAGATTCCTTCTGATTCTCCTGTTACTCTTGATAGAGTTCTGTCAATGAAGATGAAATCTCGTGGAATTCAATTATGAGTTACTTCTTTAATAAATCATCAAACACTTTCTTCTTTCCTGAAGAAAAGAAACACAAACACAATTTCTTTTATTGAACTGCACTGCACCCACTTTGTTTTCAATTGGCAGTATTTTCCCAATATTGAGAAAACGAAAAATGATGGTATAATAAACACGGCAAAATGGAATGAGTGATAAAAATTGAAAATTTGAGTGATTTAAAATCTAGTTTCTTTTATAAATGAGGAATAATCAAGTGACAGGTAATTTAAGGTGAAATAATAATTAGAATTGATTTTAATGAAAAATTGATTGTTGATGTGGTGTTTTGAGAGGATTTTGAATGATAATAATTGTTGTTGTGATGAGCATCTTTGTTGGAAAAATGTTAAAAGTTGTTTTCGTGCAATAGTATTGAGAAGGTCGTTTCACTCGCGCACGTTGGAATTGTGACGGTTGGATAGTCGAGTTTGCCAACCTGCTTGAGAGGAAGCGATCGTAAGACTAAAGTCTCTGGTAGCTCTAAGTGCATGCGTTTCTTATCCCTTCTGTCTCAGAAAGTCGTGAGTAGGTATGCCCGGTGTCCCCTCTGTTTTATTCCCTCAAAGAATCAAGGTACGAAGATTCCATCGATTTTTTTAATCCAAAGATCTTTCAAGGACAGTTGGTCTTAATTTTTATCCAAATCTTATCTACAATATACTTGAAGAAGGGACGCAGGAATCAGCTTCAGTTAGTATATTGAAGTAAACTCGAGGAGAGGAAATAAACATTGATTCCCTTTTTTTTTTAAGTCATAAATCTATTGATAGCCTTTTTTATCAACGATTTGCGGACAATAGTATTATTTGCATTAATAAAAAACATTTAGATAAAATCTTGGAAACGTTTCATAAAATAGGTGGCTCTTTACAGTTTACTATTGAAGAATCTTTTAATAATACAATTAATTATCTGGATCTAAAACTAATTCAGGGTGGCTACTTTTTTTATAAAATTAAATTCCCGGTTTTTCCCGAGAGGACAAGGGCCCTGGGGCAAAAAAGAAAATAGGGCCCCAATTCAGGGGCGCAGTCAGGGGGTTTAAAGGCCCCCCCCCCTGAAATAAAAAATCTATTGAAAAAGAGGTCTTTAAACGCAATTTTTTTTTCAAAACCCCCCCTAAAATATAAAAAATTTCAAAATCACCCCAAAAATTTTTTTCTGGCTACGCATCTACCCCAATTATATATAATAATTTACAAGATTTATTCATTCATTCTGTTCGCAACTGACATTTCTCACTAGATGTTTTTTTCCTTTTAAAATTTTAAATCATATTTTCACCTTTTTAAAAAGTTCTCAAGTTTTAAATTTATCGCAATTTTAATTTCTTTAAATTTCAGTTAATGTGAATTTGCATTGATTAAAAGTTCAATTAATTTACGTTTAAAATATACTACATTTGAATTTTTTACTATTTTTATAATTTTTTAATTATTTTTTGAAGTTTTTAATTATTTTAAAATTGTTTCCCTGAATCTTAAATTTACCTTCTTCAAATTTCAATTATTTTCTTTAATTTTTTCAATCACTTTTTCAATTTTAAGTATTTTTTCCTTAATCATATTTTGCAATGATTGTCTCCATATTTTAACATTTTTATCATTTTTTAATTAATTTCCTAAATTTGCAGTTATTATCACAAATTTAGATTATTGTCATCAATTTTACATATTTTAAACGATTTTTCAATTATTTTTTTTTTCATAAAAATAAATTCTGCAAGTTTTCTTTTATTTTCTTCAATTTCTAATTATTATTATTATTATTTTGGCATAATTTTCAAAAATTCCAATTATTTATCAGAAATTTCAATATTTTTCATCAATTTTCTATTATATAGCGATTTTTAAACAATCATCTTTAATTAAAATTGTTTACTTAATTTTGTAATTATTTTCTTTTTTTTTAAAATATTTTTTTCGATTCTTTTAATTATTAAAATTAATAATAATTATTTCAAATTTTATTTACTGTTTTCAAATATTCATATTTCAATTATTTTCATCATATTTAAATTTTTTTTCGCAATCTTAAATTATTTTCAGAATATTTAAATTACTTTTTAGCAAATTTTAATTATTTTCTTCGATCGTCAATTAATATTATTCACATTTTCTAAAATTATTTTCTAAGATTTTTAAGTATTGTCCAAAAATTTCAATTATTTTCATCAATTTTCGATTATTTCTGCAATTTGTTAATTATTCTCTTTAATTAAAATTTTTAAAGTAATTTCGTAATTATTTTCTCTTTTTAAACAAATATTCTAAATTTTTTTCAATTGTTTCTCTCAAATTTTATAAACTGTTTTCAATTTTTCATATTTAAACTATTTCTATCATATTTCAATTTCTTTTCTCAATCTTAAATTATTTTCAGCATATTTCAAGAATTTCTTCAATTTTAAATTAATTTTATCGTTTTTCAATTATTTTCCTCGATTTCAATTATTATCATTTTCTACAATTGATTATTTTCTAAAACTTTTTAGTATCTTTCTAAAATTTTAATTTATTTTCTTCAATTTTTAATTATTTCAATTTGATTTCATAACTTTCAAAATTTTTATATTAATTATCGCAGCTTTCAATTATTTTTAGCTCTCTTCAATTCTTTTCTACAATTTTTAGTTATTCTCATTTTTTAAATTAATTTTTAAGATCTTTATGTATTTTTCTCAAATTTTGATTATTTTTTTTTATTTAAAATAAATTCTGTAATTTTTTCAATTATTTCTCTCAAATTTTATTTATTTTTTACAACTCATCATTGTTTTTACCATATTTTAATTATTTTCTTCAATTTTCAACTTTTAAAATATATTTTCAATTATTTTCCAAACTTTATCTCTTTCAATTTTCAATTTTTTCCTTTTTATTATAATTTACAAAATTTTAAACTATTTATCTGACATTTCAATTATTTATATTATTTTTTTTAATTTTCAATTAGTTTCATTTTTTTCACCATTTCCACAAGTTTTTAATTATTTCTCTTAAATTAATTATTGTACTCTTCAATTTTAAATTACGTTTATCTTTTTACAATTATTTTCTCCATTTTTTAGTTATTTTCTTTTTTTTCAAGGAATTTCTGAAAGTTTTAAGTATTTTTCTGCAATTTTCTTTAACTTTCCTTTATTTAAAATATATTTTGTAATTTTTTGAATTATTGTCTCAAAATTTAATTTTTTTTTCAATTTTCAATCATTTGTTTTTCAATTTTCAATTATTTTCTCTAATTTTTCATTATTCAAGTTCTTCAATTTATTTTTAATATTTTCAATTATTTTTCTTAGTTTTAAATTATTTTCTTTATTTTTAAAACATTTCTATGATTTTTAACATTACTTTACCCAATTTATAATTGATTTTATTATTTGTTTCAGTTAATTTGCAAAATTTTCAATTATTTAGTTTAATTTTAATTACTTTTTGCAATTTTGAATAAATTTTTCATTTTTCAATTATTTCCCTTGATTGTTTATTATTATTATCATCATTTTCTAAAATTGATTATTTTCTAAGATTTTTAAGTATTTTTCTAAAATTTCAATTATTATCTTCAATTTTTAATTAATTTTATTTGCTTTTTTAATTTCCAAATTTTTTTTAATAATATTATCGTAAATTTCAATTATTTTTAGCTCTCTTTAATTATGTTCTCCAATTTTTAATTGTTCTTATTTTTTCAATTAATTTTTAAGATCTTCATGTATTTTCTCCAATTTCAATTATTTTATTGAATTAAAAAAAATTATGTAATATTTTCTAAATTTTTAAACTGTATATCTGATATTTCAATTATTTTTGTCAATTTTCAATTATTTTCTCTAAGTTTTTATTATTCAATATTTTCAATTCATTTTTAAGATTTTCAATGATTTCTCTCAAGTTTGAATTCTTTTCTTTATTTTTTAAACATTTCTATAATTTTTTTAATTACTTTTCCCAATTTTTAATTGACTTTATTATTTTTTTTCCATTAATTTGCAATATTTTCAATTATTTTTTGCAATTCTTATTAGTTTTAAAATTTTTTAAATTTTGTCCTGAATAATTATTTATTTTATTTGTTTATATAACTTTATTTTTAAATATCATATTTAAAATATTTATAATTGTTAATAACACAAGGTATATAAACTAATCGCAGGTGAGAGCGCAATGTTTAATTTAGTCAAACTTTAAATTACTACAATTAGTAAGGTTTTTGGATTTTTTTTTTTAAAGGTCTATTAGGGTTGACCAAGGGCCCCCTCAGCTCAAGGGCCCCGGGGCACTGCCCCTCTTTGCCCCTTAACAGTTACGCCACTTATAATCTTATTAATTATAATTAAAGCTTAAAAAGTCTTATTATCACAAAATATTAAAATCCAAATTTTTGAAGAATAATTTATCGTAAACATTTAAAAAGAATTACGTATTAATAAACTTGATTTTTTAAACGACTTTGTTTTAAAAGATGTAAAGATTAGTTGTAATATTTAAAAATGTTGATTTGACTACTATTAATAAAAATATTAAGCTTACACGCTTAAAATATTTTGGTAACCAATCATAATTATTATAATTATATTTTAATAAACGAATTTCAATTTAAATAGTTTGTTTTAATACTTAAATATTAATGACGATTACTAATGCTTTAACGTGACGATCACTAAAGCAATCACATTTCACCTCCGCCGATAACTAATGCATTCGCGAATTTTGAACTTTATTATCAAATAAATATTAACCACAACAAAATTAATAACAAATAAAATCATGTTACCCTTCTTTGAAGTTTACTTTATTCGTAAAAACTAATTGTCACAATAATTTTAACTTAAAAAGAGGGAAAAAATGCGATTTCTGAATTGGCATGTTCTTCAAATGTTTGCTGGAAATAAATAATAAAATAATACATTGTAGTTAGTATTTTTCTAAACTAGTAAATAAGTAGTTTGATCGTATTTCTATTAGAAATACAAATTATATTTTTTATATGTACCAATAAATTATTTAAATAATTTTAGTGCCCATTGTTAATATAAAAATAATATTCCTTTGTAATGAGATATAGTAAAAATCGTTAATTACCGCCCTTCATGTTAAAAAATACCGAATATGTGCCTCTAGTGTTATAATTCGTTTATAATAATCAGGGAAATAGAGAAATTTTATTTATTAATTATATAACATTTTGCTTTTTAGAAAGTAAAGTTATTAATTTTATAATATTTTGATAAAATGCCTCTAAGAGATGTAAATTAAACGAGTGAAATATAAAAATTAAATTTTGTAATTAAATTGAAACTTTAATATATAGTTTAAAAGTTTAAAAATCTGTCCTCGATAATAGATTTATAATTTAAAAAAATAATAATAAAAATATTAATTTTAATTAATATTTTTTTATAACTGTTAAGAACCACTTAAAGATGTTTTAAGCTTATTTAAAACCGTTTATAACCGTCACGAGAGAGGTTTGCCTGTTCCAAGTTTGTTTAAATTTTGCTTTAAAATCACTTTTTTTAAATTTCCGAAAATTAGCAAATTTAAAAAAAAATAATTTTAAAGTAGAATTTAAACAAAATTGGGTTAAGCAGATCTTCTTAATGATATTTTAAATAATTCTACAAAGTTTGGTGTCAAAATATTCATTAATTTTGGAGAAAGTTTACGGACAAATTTTGCCTACATCGGTGACGTCATGCTTCATCGCATGCCCTTAAAATTCTTTAGAAAAGTATTTATAGAAGAGAATTAGTATAAAATTAGTATTCATAAATTAGTATTCATTAATATTAATTCAGGTTTAGAGAGTAAACTCGCAATTAAATATTCATATTACGTATAAAATTATCAGTTCTCACTATTGTGCATAACAGACTAGATATTTTATGAAATAATTAGCGTATTTTTAGATGAAACATATACTCTTAAAAAAGTTTTGTTTTTCTTTTTACAGGTGAGTCTATTTCTTTAAAATTTAACCCTATGGAGAACGGTTCAAAAATTTTAATAACTGGCTTAAAAATGTTTAAAACTGTTTATAACTAGTTCCGAACTGCTTTTTAGAACTAGTTTTAAACATTCTAGACCTTTTCTTAATGAGGTCAGAAATGCTTTAAAAATTTTGTAATTAATTCAAAACTTTTTGAAATTGTTTTCCAGTTTATTCTTTTGAGCTCGATTCAACTTATACTGCATTGAAAAGATTTTTAATTAAAATTCCTATAAGTATATTCCTATAAATATTAAAATTTGGAATAATTGAAATTTTGTTAATTTTGGGTCGATTATATTAATTAGATTTTGATAAAAAAAAATATAGAATCATTTGAAATTAATGTGAATTATACTATGATCTTTGACAATAAGAATACAAATGATTATTTTTGCGGTTGTTAAAAGCAACGGGTCAAGCAGTAAGTGACGAATGAACGAAATATAATTGTATAGAACTCAAAAATTATTTTTGAATCAAAAATACTTAGTTTCTAAAAAAAACTTGTTTAAAAGGGTACCTACAAAACGTGTCTAAAATAATTTAATTTCCAATTTGTATTGTTCCCATAAGAGTTATTAAAAGAATTATTATTATCAAACTGAATACTATTTTTGGTACAAAAGTTTATTATGACTGAACTTTCTTTACCAACTTAGTCTGTGTCGAATTTTTTAATTACATTATTATATTTTTAATTAAAAAGCGGTTTGATTGCACACATTTGTGTCCCAGTCAGATAAAGGTCCTTGAATTTGAAAATTAATTTCTCATAATTTATCAAAAATCAGAGACAAGGATATAAAATTTCTGGTAAGAAAAAAATGTAGAGAATGTGATATGATCCGAATACACGTCCTTCACGAGAGAAAACTGATCTGTAATAAAGACACAAAATTCTATAGAGAGAAAAGCTATAATTATTGACCACACACTGAATTTTATAATACCACTATAAAGTTACAGCAATTACGGGAGTATAATAATACTGTCAAAGTACAATAAAGACCTTATTGAAAGTAACATTATATTTCATATTAGGAGCAATTTTATTAACACACTTGAGGTTACACAAATTAGAGTATCATATTTTATAAATCAAAACCAATCAAAATAAAGCTTTTATATTAAATGAAGTTTTCTATTTTAACACCAGACACCTTAATTTAATTTATCATTAAAGAATCATTTTTACTATATTTTGAAAACATAGTTTTAAAAAAGCGCGGGATCATGCAAAATAAGTGCGCATGCGCGGAAAAGATGCGTATGAATGCGAAAGTTACGTAAGTGACGCAATTAAAGAATGGCAGTTAACCTGACATATTTGGCATTGACTATCAAATTTTAGGTTTTCTTTCTAAAACTCACACATTTTCGAAGCAAGCAGGTATTGATATAAACAATTAGAATGTTATAAATTCAACTTTACAAATTATTTCAATTAGAGGAGCTTTATATATTTTTTATAGTCTTTTTCTTTATGAAGCACCGTTTTTCGAGGTTACTTCAGTTTTTAGAGAAAATTTATCGAAAATAACGAATCTCAATCAAGATATTTTAAAAATAATGTATTCTATGTTGTCTTAAATGAAATTCTTTAAATAATTATCTTATTTAATTCTCAATGGTTTTCCGGCCTAAATATATAAAGAAATTTATGAATTTGTTTTGTTACCATGAAATGGTTGCACGCTTGGCGGAACAATAGGAAAACAGCACTTTGCAAGGAAAACTCGTTCAATTCGTAATTTTTGCACAAAAAAAAGGCTAATTCTTTTTTAAGCATCATTGGGATGGCAATTTTCAAGAAAAATACTATGTTCCTAATTTTTGAGGCGTGGTTAGCTAGAAAGTGCGTTTACAATAATGTTGCAGCACAGATGAAATTCCTTTCTTAACTCCACTTACTGAATATTAAAAATATTATCCATAAGGAATGCAAAACATTAACTTGTATCATATATATTTAATAACAAGCAACTTTGAGCAAATAACTCGAGCTATTTGACTCCAAACAAGAAGCGAATGTATAACCTTAAAACGAAAGATTTCAAGTTAAGAGTTGGATTTTCACCTCTACTTTGTTATAAAATGCAATTTTTATGACTTTACTTTGTAAAATCGGCGACATTAATATATAGCCACTTCATAATAGTGATATGCTTATTATGCAAAACGCAAAGAGTAATTCGAAGTTTATTGATAGTGTTTCGATTTTCTGAATGATTTAGACATTAACTATAGGTAACAGAGCCGTAACTTAGGTTTTTTGCGCCCGGTGCGAGATAAATATTTTTGCGCCCCCCCCCCCCCCTATATTTCATAGAAGAATAGAAGTTAAAAAATATGTTTAATCAGGGACAGATACTTGTAAATTTTTGCCATCTGTACACTTAATGTTGACCGGTGGAGGGAGGGGGAGAAGAGAAATAAAACAATATTAAATTAGAGAGTCTCTTAATTATCGCAATTATTTTAACACAAAAGTTGACAATTTATTTCATTTCGAGTAAATTTTCGGAATTAATAATGAAATAATCAAAATAATAAAAATTTGTGAAAATAAATCATTACAAATTAAAAAAAATAAATAAATAAAAATTGACGTACTTGATTGAAATTTGAGAAAAATAATTGAAAAATGATTGAAACATTGAAAAGTGTATACTATAACTTAGATTTGACATAATAAATGAAAATTTAGGATATAAATTGAAAAAAAATTAATATATCTAATATTAAGTGGACAAAATAAATGCAAAAAGATAAAAGAAAATTCAAATTCAAAAAACTAATTAAAAAGTCAAATAAATAATTGAAAATTTAGGAATTCAATTGAAGAATGAAATTTAAAAATAACTAAAATTTGAAGAAATTGATTGCAAATGATAACAATAATAATTGAAAATTGGAGAAAATTTTTAAAATTTAAGAAAAATATTTTAAAATCTAGGAAATTAATTGAAGAATAATGAAAGTAATAAAAAATCCGAGAAAATATTTGCAAAATAATAAAAATAATGAAATATTGAAAACAATAATTTTGGTTTTTTAAAAATAATTGAAAAAATTACAACATATAGTTATAAATAATAAAATAAAATAATTGTAAATTGAAAAAATAACTAGAATTTGAGATAAACAATAAAAAAATTTCGAAAATAAATCAAAAAATAATTTAAAAAGACAAAAATTAATTGAATTAATACATAATAAAACTAATTTGATATTGAAGGAAATAATTTAAACTGATAATGTTTTATTTGAAAAAGTAAAAGAAATAATTGAAACTTGCAGAAATTTGGAATTTAAAAATTAGGGGAAAAATTGAAAAATAATGAGAATCGTTGAAGAAAATAATTTGAAAAATGATAAAAATAGTTGAAATTTGTAGATATTAATTGCAATCATAGAAAAATAATTTTAAAAAATACAGAAGATTTATAAAGTAAAAGGATTACAAAATGATTTTAAGAATTTTAAATTCAGAAAAATAATTAAAACATTATAAAAATAATCGAAAATTTACTAAATAAAATGAAAATTTCATATATATTATTGAAATTCTCGGAAGTAATCAACAAAGATTCAAAATAATAAAAAAATTGTAAAAATAATGCATATAAAAAAAAAATAATTAAAAATTTACCAAGTATTTGAAATTTGAGAAAAAAAATTGAAGAATGATTAAAACATGGATAAGTGGATGTAATAACTTAAATTTGAGATACTAAGTAAAAATTTAGGAAATTTATTGAAAAATAATTAATATATCTAATTAAAAGGTGAAGAATTTAGAAATTAAATTTGAGAATAACTAAAATATGAAGAAATAGATTGCAAAATGATAAAAATAATAATTCAAAATTAAAGAATATTATTAAAATTTGGGAAAAAAATTTAAAATCTAAAAAAATAATTGAAGAATAATGAAAGTAATAAAGATCCGAGAAAATATTTGCAAAGTACCGTAAAACAGGCTAACTTCGCTCATGTAGTGTAACTTCGCTCAGTGGAAACTTTTCTTTTCAAAAATTATTTATTGTTATTTCTAGGAAGAAAAATATAAAATTTGCAATTGCTAATGTTAAGAAAAGTATCAAACTGTGTCTCAAGGGTATTTTAAAGTAGAATTATAGTCAAGTTTTAATAAAAATAATATTTATTTAAAGATGTCTATTTTGCTCATTGAACAAGTAGTGTGTAAAAGTCGCTTGTGACACCTATATTTAAAATATTTTATGTTAAAATCATCTAATAATCTTATTTCCTATATCCCTGACATGATTTAGAAAAAATAAAATTACTGAAAAGTTGAATAGATTTTGAAAAAAGTAAATTTAAAAAAAATATTTCATATTTGTTGGGTAATTTCGTTCATGAATACAATGTATCATTCAATTGTTTATCAAGTATCTAAGGTTATTTCTCATGACAAAATTCAAAAATTTTACGAAATTATAAAACACAAAACGTGGTTAAATATTTATTCTGATGACTGTAAATATTAATTAAATAACATTATTTTATTTATAATGATTTTATAAAGTGATTATAACTTGTAAACTAACATATTTTTGTTGTTAAAAATTAAAGTCATTAAAGTTGAGCGAAATTACCCCACATTGAGGTGTAATTTCGCTCATAATAAAAAGGTATATTAAATAGGTTTACGCAATATATAGTAATTTTTTTATTTTGTGAAATTAAAGAGGAAGAGTCAGAGACTATATATTTTCAGTACCAAAATTTATTATTAACTTTTTCGTATACTTTTTTAAAAAAAACATGAAAATTTGAGCGAAATTACCCTGTTTTACGGTAATAAAAATAATGAAAAATTGAAGACAATAATTTTAGTTTTTTAAAAATAATTGAAAAAATTACAACATATAGTTATAAATAATAAAAAAAAATAATTGTAAATTGAAAAAATAACTAGAATTTGAGATAAATAATAAAAAAATTTCGAAAATAAATCAAAAAATAATTTAAAAAGACAAAAATTAATTGAAAAATAAATTTAAAAAAAAATTAATTCATAGAAATAATTGTTAATTGAAGAAAATAATAAAAATTTGTAAATAATAGTTGCAAAAATTACAGAATATATCTGAGATAATAAGACTACAATTACAATTATAGGTATACTATAATTCATCGAACGTGAATTAATTTGAAATTTCATTGATTAAAAATTTAATTAATCCTCGCTTTGAGAATAATAAATTCAAAATTATTTAAAAATGTCTTCAATTTTTAACAATTATTTACTATTATGATTTTAATTATTTGATACAATTTTCATCTATTTTTATCAGTATTTAAAATTTTTCTTTCAATTCTAATTATTTTCATTATTTCTTAATTTTTCCCCTAAATTCTAAATTCAATTTCTGCAAGTTTCAAATATTTTCTTTCATTTTTTCAAATAAATTAATTGATGGAATTTTTACTTAAAAACTAAATTTTACTAAATGAACGAATTATTTCCTTTCTATTAATAATTCTTATATTTATTGATTTTAAAAGTTTCATTAAAATGATCTTTTAAATACAGTAAATAAACACTTTTTGTCTAATGAAGTACTTACAATTAGTAACATTTATAATAATCAACTTCGAACTGTCTAAAAAAAGTAATCTAATTTTTTTGGTTTTATAATTTTTGTTATTAAAAAAAAATATATATATATAAAATGTTGCGTCTCTCCAAGTTTGCGCCCCCCGAGGACTGCGCCCGGTGCCACGGCACCGACAGCACCACCCTAGTTACGGCACTGTATAGGTTTATAAAATATTACTACACAGTGTACAATGGTTGCCAGAATTATTAATTTTTATCAATTCATTAAAATTCTGGGCTAATAAAAATCATGATTTTTTTAAAAATAATTAAAAACAGTCTATTAAAAAAATGAGAAAATTCTTTTAAATAAAAAAAATCAGGGGCATTATTACAGAAATAAAAAACAATTGAACCCATTTAGAAAAAATATAATTTGAGTATTGAGTAGAATTTAAAAATTTTTGAAACATTGAGCCTGACTAAAAATATCTTAACTAATTTTAAATCACATTCGATTTTTTTTACTTAAACAAGAATCTATTAGAAACTGTAGAATTCCGAAATGAATAAGAAATTTATGCTTGTTAAAAGGTTTTGTTAAAAGGTGAAAATTTAAATAAATAATTAATTAACTGTAACAAAAAATTCCTTTGTCAGGTTTGCCAAAAATATTTTGAGATCCGGCTTTGGGAACAGGACCATAAACTTAAAAAGTAGAAACTGGAGAATGTGATCTTTTGATGACAGTTCAAGGACCCGGACTTAAGATAGAAAAGGACCGCTTTGTATTCTCGGCTCCAGGAAAGCGGAACTAAAAATAAAATAGACTATTTAAAAAAAAAAAGTTTTATTAACTATTCGTTAATTAATAAAAATAATGCTAATTTGTTTTTTTTTTATTTGCGAAACTACATTTTTCTCCTCCTTCAACCAAGTTATTCCCTTTATATATATTTCTTTGTTAAATTTTTATTTTTCGTCTCCGAATGAAGAGCTCACTTTCGATTTTCGGAGAACCGATAAAAATCGACTCACCTTTTATCCCTTTGTTCATGTTAATAGCCGGCTTCATTAAAATAATAAACATAATCATAAGATACTCTCACTTTTATTTGAAAACGAATCACTTATGGACCAAAAGTCAGATGGAAAGTACTTTTGACCTAAGAAGCATAATGGAGATGTTTCTATAATTATACAATATTATAATAACTACAAAAAAAAATTGACCCTTTAATTATGTAACAACCTGAGTGAAGCTCCATTAACAGTTGTGAAAAAGATCTGATTTAATAGTATTTTGTGTAGAAATCACTTGGTACTTGATTTCTGTATTGAAATGTTATGAGTATGGAATGTAGAGAAACTTCTTCAATCATATATACGAATTGCGTCATTAATTTTTAGACAAGAAAATAAGAAGTCTCTGCCATCATTAATGGGGAGAAAAATTTGAAAAATAATAATAATAATAATAATCGAGCTCTGCACTTTGCACTTAACTCATGATTGTATAAGATATATCAATAAAATCTTTACTGCGTTTTATAATATTTCGTCTGGTTGAATCAGACTGCAAATTGCCAAGATGCATCAACATTTAATTTACAACCAAATAATGCTGATTAGGATTTATTTTATTGATTATTTCATGTATTTGCTTTTCTTATCTAAGTTCTATTAACTTGGGGATGGTTTCGATATTTCAAAAACGTTTTTCTCATTTTGCAATATATATTTCTTCATATAATCTTAAAATTATTATTAGCAATATTCGATTAAGTGTTTACGCAAAGGGAGAATTGAAAAATATATTTTACAAAGGTTATTTTTTAAATAAAACATTTTTTACAGGCGTAATTTTTTTACAATATTTTTTAATTTTTTCGAAGCATATAATACGTAACATGCGTGTGCGTAAGAATAAAAATACGAAAGTAACGAGTGCAAAAGGTCCGTTCTGAAATATTTCAATAATGAAAGCAACTGATTATGTGTGATAAAGTGTAGGTGTGGCCCTGGTCCAGACAAAATTTCAGCAATCACATTTTAACAGCGACATTGAGACATAAAAGTGCATACCAAAATCGCGATACGATCTTTTGTATTGTCAAATACGGTGAAATGTTTTATCATTTTTATTTTATCGATTCTACTTATTTTTGAAACGCTTTCTTTCAGTTAAACAACTCTTTTATTCTCCCTCAATGACCTTAATTTCGTTTATTATGAAACAAAACTTTCGAGACGAAATAATTTATTCAATTATTCAAAAATTGTATTTTTAATTTTTTTCAACAACTAATGCAAAACTACGATCCAGATTGTAACAAATGCTCTTTTAATTGGGTTGTAACAATTACCGTCTCGTTTGCAAAATTACATCTAGACTTAAGTATTATCATCTGGATTGTGATCATTACTGTTTAAATAGTAATTATTACAATCTGGATTGTAGATATTATTTTTAAATTATGTATAATAATTTACAATTTTCATTCATTCATTCTGTCAATACCTAAAGCTTGTCATTAGATGTTTTTTTTTCAATTTTTACGTAATATTTCACCTTTTGAAAATGTTCTCAAATTTTAAATTTATACTTTCGCCATTTTAATTTCTTCAAATTTTTGTTAATTTGAACTTGCATTGATCAGTTCAATTAATCCACAGTTCAAATACACTAAATTTGAAGTGATTTAAAAATGTTAATTCTTTTCTCTCATGATTTCAATTACATAAACTACAATTTTCAACTACTTTTATCATTTTTCAATTATTTTCTGCAATTAAATAATAATAATCTCCGTAAACTCCTGAAGTTAGTTAGTATTTGTATTTATTCATCTTTTTCTGTCCACGTTTTAAAAACTAAAGTGAAGTTAGTCCCTGTTATTTAATTGATTTTGACTCTCTTTATCAGGAAATATTTTGAAATTTGAATTGAAAGAATAAGGTAGCCTTCTTCGTTAGTGTCATGTTGTGCTGGTTTTTAATTATCATTTGTGTAAAAAAAGAGTTTCGAAAAATGCTTTAAAAATTTATTATGATTTTTGAAGAAGTTTAAAATATATACACATGCAATTAATTTTATAAATTTTCAGTTATTATCTCAAATTTAAATTATTATCATCAATTTTTCATTGTATAACGATTTTTTAATTATTTTCTTTTACTTAAAAATAAATTCTGCAATTTTTCTTGATTTTCATCAATTTATAATTATATTCATTATTTTGGGATTACTTTTAAATATATCAATTATTTATCCGATATTGCAATTATTTTCATCAATTTTCGTTATTTCTGCGGTTTTTTACTTATTCTCTATAATTAAAATTTTTTACGTAATTTTGTAATTATTTTTTTTTTAAACATATATTTTATAATTGTTTCTGTTATATCTCTCGAACTTTATTGAATGTTTTCAATTTTTCATATTTAAATTATTTTCCTAGATTGTTAATTATTATTCTCATTTTCTAAAATTATTTTCTAAGATTTTTAAGTATTTTTCTGAAAATATAAAATATAAAATAAATTTTTATAATATCAAATTTTTTTTATTAATTATCGTAAATTTCAATTACTTTTAGCTTATTTCTTCAATTCTTTTCTCCTATTTTTAGTTATTTTCTTTTTTTTAAATTGATTTCTAAGATCTTTATGTATTTTTTTCAAATTTCAATTACTTTTTCTTTTTTTAAAAAAATTCTGTAATTTTTGCAATTATGACACTTAAATGTCATTTATTTTTTACAACTTATCATTGTGTTTGTATCTTATTTTAATTATTTTCGTCAAGTTTTAAAATTTAAAAACATTTTTCAATTATTTTCCAAAATTTATTTCCTTCAATTTACAATTATTTACATTTGTTTCATAATTTCAAAATTTTTTAACTATTTATCTGACTTTTCAATAATTTCATTATTTATATTATTTTCTTCAATTTTCAATTACTTTCGTTCTTTTTCATAATTTACAAAAAGTTTTTACTTATTTCTCTTTAATTAAAACCTTTTCTGTTTCAATTTTCAATTATGTTTATCTTTTTTCATTTATTTTCTCTAATTTTTAATTATTTTCTTTTATTTCAATGAACTTTTGAAAGTTTTAAGTATTTTTCTCAAATTTTGTTTAACTTTCCTTTATTTAAAATATTTTATGTAATTTGTTTAATTATTTTTTCAAATTTTAATTATTTTTTTTAATTTTAATTTATTTATCTCAATTTTTAATCACGTTTTTTCAACTTTAAATTATTTTCTCTAATTTTTCATTATTAAATTTTGTTTTAATTTACTTTTAAGATTCTCAAGTATTTTTCTCAAATTTAAATTAGTTCCCCCAATTTTTAACTGATTTTATTTTTTTTTTTCAATTAATTTGCAAAATTTGCAATTGTTTTGTTTAATTTCAATTATTTTTTGCAAATCTTTTTAATTCTAAAATATTATAAATTTTGTCCTAAATAAATATTTATTTTATTTATATTAATTAATTTTTAAAAATTATATTTAAAATATTTATTTCTTCTTATTAGATAAATATTATTTACCGATTTGCTATATTTATTATTGTATTTTATAATTTCTAAAATGTACGAAAAACTAAGAGCGCGCTTCCGCCCGTTTTTTTTTTGCTTGTTATTAAATATTTTTATTATTTCTCACATTTTTCTCTAAATCTTAAATCTACCTTCCGCAAATTTCATTTATTAATTTTCTTTAATTTTTTCAATTTTAATGATTTTTCTTCGACAATAAATCAATTTCATGGTTAATTGATAAATTTTATATTATTTAGGGGTAGTTAAAAAAAATACGTAACGCTTATTTGGATCTATTTGGACCCCCCCCCCCCAATTGCCCCTCTAAAAAACTATTTTACGTATTTTTTGAACGGCTCCTTATCGCAAATTTAATTAATTTTTTTAATTTACCATTATTTTTTTATTTTGCAATTATTATTTTCAATTTTTAATCATTTTCATTAATTCTGAATTAATATCTTGAACTTTTAAATATAAATCTCAATTTGCAATTAATTTCTTCAGCATTCATTTGTTTTTAACATTTTGCTATTATATTGTCTCCATCTTTTAATTATTTTAATTATTTTTTAATTAATTTCCTAAATTTTCATTTATTATCTCCAATTTATATTATTTTATTCAATTTTCAATTTTTTAAACGATTTTTCAATTATTTTTTTTGACTAAAAATAAATTTTGTAATTTTTATTATTATTTTCTTCAATTTCTAATTATTTTCATTCTTTTGGCATAATTTTAAAGAGTTTTTTTTTTAAATACCCAATGAAATTTGTTTTCAATTATTTTCCTCAACTTTTAATTATATTATTATTCTCATTTTGTAAAATTATTTTTTATAATTTTTAAGTATTTTTCAAAAATTTCAATTATTTTCTTCAATTTTTAAATTAATATCTTGAACTTTCAAATATATCCTAATTTTCAATTATTTTGTTCAATATTCATTTCGTTTTATCATTTCGCTATTATAGTCTCTATCTTTTAATTATTTTAATTATTTTGCAATTAATTTCCTAACTTATTAGTTATTGTCTCAAATTTATATTACTGTCTTCAATTTTCAATTCTAAAAATTGTATTTTAATTATTTTCTTCAACCTAAAAATAGATTCTTTAATTTTTCTATTATTTTCTCCAATTTTTAATTATTTTCATTCTTTTGGCATAATTTTAAAAAATTTTAATTATTTCACTAAAAATTCAATTTTTTTCTTCAATTTTTAATTATTTCATTTGTTTTCATAATTTCCAAAATATTTTATTAGATTATTTTAAATGTTTTTATTTTTTTAGCTTTCTTCAATTATTTTCTTCAATTTTAAATTAATTCTCATTTTTTTCAATTAATTTCTAAGATTTTCAAGTATTTTTCTAAAATTTCAATTATTTATTTCAAATTTCATTTATATTTTTCAACTTATCATGGCTTTTATCACATTTCATTTATTTTCTTCAAGTTTCAAATTTGAACGTAACTTTTCAATTATTTTCCCCAATTTTTAATTATTCTTATTTTTGTATATTATTTTTTAAGATTTTCAAATATTTTGCTCAGATTTCCCATTATTTTCTTAAATTTTGAATTATTTTCAATTTTTTACATAATTTCCAAAAAGTTTTTAATTATGTATCTGAAATTGTAATTATTTTTTCAATTTTTAATTATATCTATGATTTTCTTGTATTTTATATATATTCTGTATTTTTTGCAATTATTTCTCTTACATTAAACATTGTTTTTTTGAATTTTAAATAATGTTTATCTTTTTTCATTTATTTTCTCTAATTTTTAATTATTATTTTTTTTTTCAATGAACTTCTAAAATTTTCAAGTATTTTTCTAAAATTTTTTTAACATTTCTTTATTAAAAATACATCATGTAATTTTTTCAATTCTTATCTCAAGTTCAGATTATTGTCTTCAATTTTCAATTTCTAAAATGATTTTTCAGTTACATTTTTTTATTTTAAATATATTCTGTAAGTTTTTCAATTATTTTTATCATTTTTCAATAATTTTCCACAATTCTTATTTATTCTCATATCTTAAAATTATTTTCCAAGACTTCAAAGTAGGTATTTTTCTTAAATTTCTATTATTTCCTTGTAATTTAAATTACATAAATTATATTTTGCTGAATTACAAATTTTTAAAATAATTTTTTAATTATTTTGTTTTACTTGAAACATATTCAGTCATTTTTTCAATTACTTTTCTCAAATTTCAATTCTTTTCTTCAAATTTTTAATTAATCTGATTCTTTTCATAATTTCTATTATTTTTTTTTTTTTATTAATTAGGAATCTGAATTTACAATTATTTTTCTTTTTTTTAACTATTTTCTCTCCAATTTTTAAATATTCTCATTCTTTTCAAATAATTTCTAAGGTTTTCAAGTATTTTTTTAGCATTTCAACTATTTTATTTTTATTTAAAATAAGTTCTTTAGTTTTTTCAATTATTTCTCTTTATTTAATTTTTTACAACTTATCATTTTTTTCATCAAAATTCAATTATTTTCTTTTATTTCATTTTTATTCTGTAAGTTTTTAAATTTTTTTCTCAAATTCCTTTTTACTTTGCTGCTGTATTTTTTTTGTATCCGACTAAAATTAGCGTTTCAGAGTATATTTGTAACCGTACTTGGTCCGTAAAGTCCGTATTTTTTAGTACTTTTACTGTACTTTTTTACTTCAAAAAATTAATTTTTACTTTTACTTTTACTAATTGTAAAATTACCATTTAGATAATAACTATTACCATCTGGATTGTAATCATTACAATCTGGATTGTAACAATTATCATTTACATTGTAATAAAAACTATAAACAATACCGAATATAGTCACAACTACGATCTACTCTCGAAATCTATATTAGTTAAAAATAACTTATTATTAGTAAGATATGACTAATTCTTAGTAAAAAAATAACTAAAAAATAGTTAAAAATTGACTAAATTGAATTAATAAACAAAATCTGACTAAAATATTTGTTATTTTGACATAACCTAAAAATAAATTTGACTAATAATTAGTTATAATTAGGAAAATTTCTTCGATAATTATCCAATAATTAGTTATTTTTTACTAAATGGTTAGTAGAAATATAACTATTTAAATTAGTGACTGATTTTTTGCTTTCAAATTAGTTATATTTGTAACTAATTTAGGTTTAAAGAGTAGGTGAAAATTGCAATAAACATATTCTAATCGATATTGTTGCTCCTCCGATTAAAGATCCTGTTTTTTGTTTTTGAAAAATTTCTCTAAAATTCTCATTCCTTGTACAAAATTCTAAGAATAAAGTAAAAGAATGTTTACGACCAAGGAACGGAGAAAAAAGTGATCAAGTTGACGTCGCAATACTTCAATCTTTCTCATACGAATCGGTAGAATTAATTTTGATGACATTCATGTCAACTGTTGGCAATTAACGTCAGGATTCGCTATATCGTGACAGTTCGCTCCCGGTTTTCAATTGATTCAAATGTCATCTGGAAAAGAAAATTCATTCTTCTTGCCGCAACTGAATTAAGCGCAAAGTAATAAAATATTACAAAAAACAAGGACATCTTGCAAAATGAAGATATATTTTTAATACCGACAGAAAGCGTATCTGCAATATCGTTAAACCAATTCCTTTAAAAAGCGAAACAATAATTTAAATTGTAAAAATCCTAAAAAGTATATTTATTATATGATTAATTCAGTAATATTATCAATATTTAAATTATTAATACTATATATTATTAATAGTTTTTGATATAGACAATTGTTAAAATAATTAATCCTTCTGTTCTTATTAATTAATTATAATAACTATTACCTTTCGCACAGTTTCTAATGTTGAAAGTACAGAAGCCCATAGGCGTTTAATAATACGTAAAAATCTACTAAAGAAACAGTAAGAGGGAATTTACAATCATTTTCTCTTTTATGAATCAATTAGATAAATCATTTTACAATTTACTAACACGCGAATAATGTCGTTGTTAAAATTCCATTCTTGGGGGTCCATTTGAAAAAGAATTATAGTTTTCTCAAATCAAGTTTCCCCCGACATTTCCTTTCATTGTCATATATAGACTGCATTCTACTGTCTACACGATTCGCGAGGTCGTTTACAAAGAAAAAAAAAAATAAAGCCTTACACTAATAACTGGAGCAGAATTGTGCAATCTGTAGTGGGTGGCCGCCTTTCTCTATGAACAAGGGTCCAAATGTCTTTAGAAGTTGTGTGATTTAATATGACAGCGGGGAACCCTTATCAATTGTCTTTACCACCTGTTGAAATCAATTCATAGAAACGTTTCCGGACGTAATCGATTAAAGTTACTATTTGAAAAATAAATCGCAGCGTGTCGTACATTAATTAGTGTTTATAAAAATAATCGGAAATTGTTTAAAGAAACTATTCTCGATTGAACTAAATCCTTAAGATGAAAATCGCAATTGGTGTTTATTTGAATACAAAAATATAATCCTTTTATCATAAAACTAAAGTTTCAATCCAAGGCAGTCCGACAAAAAATGGAAATCAAATCTATATAACAAACAAATAAAGTTTCTAGAATTATAAAATAACTTACAAAAGTAGATTAAACACTGTAATTTAATTACAAAAATACCAGCTTGCTTCAAAATAGCGTGAGTTTTAGAAAGAAAACCTAAAATTTGATATTCAATGACAAATGTGACAGGTTAATACGCCATGATTGTTTATAATCACGTGACTCGCGTAATTCTCGCATTCGTACGTATTTTTTCTGCGCTTGCGCACTTATTTGATTAACCCCGCGCTTATTAAAAATCATGTTTTAAAAATATATTAAAAATTTATAATTATTATTAATGTAAATGCAATAGTTAATATAATTCATTTGTTAAAACACTGATTTTCTATGCAGAAGCAGTTATTTAATAGCAGTATTTTAATTTTAGAAGTCATTTTTATAAATTAAATCAAAGTGTTTAGATAAGGACTAATTAAAAAAAAATTATACACCTTTGTGAGGTAGAAGTATATATATAATCTGAAATCTAAAATTGAAAAAATTATCGTCAGCAGTAGCGTAACTATTAAGGGGCAAAGTATGGCAGTGCCCCGTGGCCCTTGAGCTTAGGGGGCACTTAGTTAACACTAAAAAACCTTTTTTTTTAGGACAAAATTTATAAAATTATAGAATTAAAAAAATTTTAAGAAATAATTAAAATTAAACAAAATAATAGCTGCTTTTTCAAATTAATTGAAAAAAAATTGAAATTATCTAAAAATTGGTGAAAGTAATTTAAAAACTCATAGAAATGTTTTAAAAATAAAATAAATAATTTAAAATTGAGACAATTACTTGAAAACCTTAAAAATAAATTGAAAAAAATTGAATAATGAAAAATTAGGTAAAATAATTGAAAATTTAAAAATATAATTAAAATTTGAGAAAGCAATTGACAAAATTACATAATATATTTTAAATAAAGGAAAGTTAAAGAAAAATTCAGGAAAATATTTACAACTTTCAGAAGTTCATTGAAAAAAAAAGAAAATAAATAAAAATTAGAGAAAATAAATGAAACAAAATAAACATAATTTAAAATTGAAGAAAATAATTTTTAATTAAACAGAAATAATAACCAACTTTTTGGAAATTACGACAAAGAACGAAAATAACTGAAAATTGAAGAAAATAATATAAAAAATCATACAAATAATTGAAAACTGAATGAAATAATTGAAATCTCAGATAAATAGTTTAAAATTTTTGAAATTATAAAAGAAATGAAAAAAATTAAAGGATATAAATTTTGGAAAATAATTGAAAAATGATTTTACAATTTGAAACTTGATGAAAATATTTGAAATTTGAAACAAACATTGATAAGTTGTAAAAAATAAATCACGTTTGAGAGAAATAATTCAAAAAATTACAGAATTTTTTTTAAATAAACAAAAATAATTGAAATTTGAGATAAATACATAAAGATCTTAGAAATCAATTGAAAAAATGAGAATAACTTAAAATTGGAGAAAAGAATTGAAGAAAGCTAAAAAGAAATGGAATTTACGATAATTAATAAAAAGATTTGGAAATCAAGAAAGCAAATGAAAATAATTAAAAATTGAAGAAAATAATTAAAATTTTAGAAAAATACTTAAACATTTTTAGAAAATAATTTTAGAAAATGAGAATAATAATTAACAATCGAGAAAAATAATTGAAAAATGATAAAATTAATTTAAAATTGAAAAAATTGTTCAAATATGCTGAAAATAATTGGAATTTATGAAGAAAATAATTTAAATAGGAAAGATTGAAAACATTAAATAAAATTTGAGAAAAATAATTGAAAAAATCGTAGAATATATGTTTAAAAAAGAAAAATAATTACAAAATTATTTAAAAATTTTAATTAAAGAGAATATGTAATTATAAAATCGCAGAAACAATCGAAAATTGATGAAAATAATAAATGAAATTTCAGATAAACAATAGAAATTTTTGAAAAGTAAGCCAAAAGAATGAAAATAATTAAAAATCGGAGAAAGTAATAGGTATAAAATTACAGAATTTATTTTTAAGCAAAAGGAAATAATTGAAAAATCTTTTAAAAAATTAAAAACTTAAGACAATAATCTAAATTTGAGATAATAACTGAAAATTTAGGAAATTAATTGAAATATAATGAAAATATTAAAAGATGGAGAAAATAAATGATAAATGAGTTTTTATTTGAAGCTTGAAGAAAATCATTGAAATATGATAAAAACAATGATAAGTTGTAAATAATAAATCATATTTAACTGAAATAATTGAAAAAATTACAGAATTTTTTTTAAATAAAAAGAAAATAATGTATATTTGAGAACAATATATGAAGATCTTAGAAAATAATTGAAAAAATTGAGAATAACATAAATTGAAGAAAAGAATTAAAGAAAGCTAAAACTAAATGAAATTTACGATAATTAATCAAAAAAATTGAAAATTATGAAAACAATTGAAGATTATTAAAAATTGAAGAAAATAATTCAAATTTGAGAAAAATACTTAAAAATAATTTTAGACAATGAGAATAATAATTAACAATCGAGGAAAATAATTGAAAAATAATAAAATTAATTCAAAGTTTAAAAATAATTCAAATAAGCTGAAAATAATTTAAGATTGAGAGAAATAATTGAAATTTATGAAGAAAATAATTTAAATATGAAAGATTGAAAACATTAAATAAAATTTGAGAGAAATATTTGAAAAAATCGTAGAATATATGTTTAAAAAAGGAGAATAAATACAGAATTACTTAAAAATTTTAATTAAGAAGAATAATTAAAAAATTGCAGAAATAATCGAAAATTGATGAAAATAGTAATTGAAATTTCCAATAATAGTTGAAAATTTTAAAAATTGTGCCAGAAGAATGAAAATAATTAAAAACCGGAGAAAATAGTATCAAATTAAAAAATTTATTTTCAAACAAAACGATATAATTGAAAAATCTTTTAAAAAATTGAGAATTAAAGACAATAATTTAAATTTGAGACAACAACTAAAAATTTAGAAAATTAATTGATAAATAATGAAAATATTAAAAGATAGAGAAAATAATTGCAAAATAATAAAAAAAAAAAAAAAAATTGAACAAAAAAATTGAAAATTGAGATATATATTTGGAAGTTCAGTAAATTAATTCAGAAATTATGAAAATTATTAAAAATCGAAAATAATAATTGCAAAATGACAAAAACAATGGTAAGTTAAAAATAACAAATTTAAATTTGCGATGAATAATATAAAATAAAGAAATAAATAATTACACTGAGAAAAATGGATGTTTACCCTTAACATCTGGATGTTAACGCTTAACATATTTATCACTTAACATAGGGACAGCTATCTAGATGTTCAGGGTTAACATCTAGATATTAAACTTTAATATCTAGATGTTAAAATTTAATATCTTAGATGTTAACCTTTAATATTTAGAGGTTAAGCGTTACTATCTTGTTTTAAACATCTAATTCTAAACATCCATTTTTCTCAGTGTAAATTGATTAAGGGGAGATTACAGTGATTTTTTTTAAAAAAATCGAAATTTGCTTTTTTTTATTTTTGGTTAGTATAATTATCCAAAAAGACGGGAAAAATAGTCTGAAGTAAAAAAAACCTCAAAAATTTATATTTTTTATTAATTAACTAACTGTGGTACGTTTATTTTTAAATTTGCAGTTTTTCTGGTGCACCGCTTGAAAGAGCAGTTTTTAAACTAGCTCTAAGAAGAAGAAGAAAGAAACTATAAGAAATGTATATTGTTACATAAGAAGAGTAATATGTATATAACTTTTAATATACATTTTTCTTATTGTGCTTTACTATTGAAAAATATTGTCGAACTTCAAGTTAAATTTTTGTAAATTAGATCCTTCAAACTTTAGAGGCGTTTTTCTCAAAACTGCATATTTTCAACTTGTTTACACTCTTATTTTTACACTATTCAACAAAATAACTTGAAATTTGGACAGCATGTTCCTTGAATGTGTAGTTTTCGCGTAAACTAAGATTTTTAAGATCCATTAATATTTAAAAAAGTTATTAACAATTTAAATTGCAAAATTATGGTTCAAAAATTAAAAAGTCTGTTATTCGGTTATTTTTCAATACATATTTTTTATCCTAGTTTACACGACAGCCAAAATGGTACAGATTAAGAAACTATTTAATTTTTTATTTCACATTAACCGTTGCAGAGAAAAAGTGTAAACAACTTTTAGAGAGAACCACTTTCGGTAGCCATTTTCTAAGACTTTATTTATAAAAAAGAAAAAAAAAATGTTTTTAATGACTTTAAGAGTTGTATTCTTTTGTAAAAAAATGTATGTAATAAATATTTTTTTTACTATAAAAAAATTTTTTTGAAAAAAACCTTAAAATCACTGGAATCTCCCCTTAAATGTGAAGACAATAATAATTAAAATTGAAAAAGTTATTGAGAGAAGTAAACAAAATAATTGAAATTTGAGGAATGTAAATTTAAGATTTAGAGAATCAATTTAAAAACAATTAAAATAATTAAGGATTATTTATTTTTATTTATTTAAAAAATATCAAGTTCCTAGGGCTGATTAGCCCTTCAAGGAACAACTACAAAGTTGTCTTAATTATAACACATATATATGCATAACTAAAACTCAGGAAGAAAATAAAAGTAATAAGAAAATAATTATAATAATATAAAATAAAAGTAACCATAATAACAATGATAATACTAAATAATAACCAAATTAACAAAAATGTCAAAGAAAAATGCACATAATACTATTGTCACATATCATATCGATAATATAAAATAAACGTTATAATCTAAAATAAAAATAATCAATTTACCAATAAGTTATCTCAAACAGTTTACCATTCTCATTAAGTAGAAAATTAAAAAACAGTCTTTTAAATATTTCCTCCTTTGAAACATCTCTGATCCTCTGTGACAATTTATTCCACAATCTAGCACCCCTAACCATAAAAGATCTTTGCATTTTACAGGTTCGATGTTGTGGTATTATTAAAACGGAGTTTAATTGAACTATTAATCAATGCAAGTTCACATTATCTGAAATTTGAAGAAATTAAAATTGCTACAAAAATTTTAAATTTGAGAAGATTTTAAAAAGGTGAAATATAATTAAACATTTTAAAAGAAAAAAATATCTAGTGACAAATATCAGGTGTGAACAGAATGAATGAATGAATTAATTAAACTTGTAAATTATTATATATAATTGGGGACCCATTTTCCTTTTTACCTCATGCACTGAAAAAAATATTAATGTGAAAAACAACAATTTGGCTATAGTTGAGCCCATTTTGGTTAAAATGACAAGGATTCCTTGTTCAGTTAGCAACCGAAGATAAGTTAATTCTAATAAATCAAACTTGTTCGACTTGTAATTTTTAAAAACAGAAAAAAATTTATAAATCAGCTGAAATATTACAATTTTCCAGTGCAAATAAGTTACTTTGTGTCAATTAATCTTTAAAATAATACCAAAGTTTACTAAAGTTTTAATAGTTTTTTCTGAAAATGTCAAATCGACATAACCTTAAAATATATGGCGAACAAAACTGGTATTATTTACCTTAACCACTAATGTTTGAAAGAGAGAAAGTATTGACAAATGTATTTTAGATAATAAAGAACTTATTGCAGTAATAAAAACAGTCGATAGCACAATTTTTGGTGTTAATATAATATAATTCCTGATTACTTAGAGTACAAATTATCCTTGTCATTTTAACTAATCTCAACTAGCTGGCGCCTTAACTAACAAGGAAAAATGGTTGATTCCTAGTAGACGGGTGCAAGGGAGTTTTTTCAGTGTGGCCCTTGCACCCCCAGTTTCGCCACTAATCGTTGGAAAGCATCATTTTCACAATTCTTTAATAAATTCTTTAACAATAAACTGATAAACATAAAAATTTATAGAAATCATCTTTACCTTAATATACTTCATTAATAAAAACAATTATGTTTAATATTAATTTTTGGCCAAGTTATTAACGATTGCCAATCTACCCAATTAGGCACTTTACCCGTTTCTCCCCCACGTGACGATTTTGTGGAAAACAAATTTTTACATTACCGCTTATTGTTTTCAGCGGCGTGTATCAGAAAAGTTATTGTTTCATAATTAAAAATGTGCAGTTATATATATATTGAGTTAAATTTGAGATGTGTGAGAGTTTAATATGTGGATAAGTGCTACTAGAATAGACAGGCATGACAATAGTAACGGCTCTCATATAGGAACACCTATGCCCCTTGCATACATTACAAATACATGTCGTAACATTATTACCGATCTTGGACACAAGTGACCATACGCACATATTCTCATGAAAAGCAAAGTGTATGAATATATGTGACTCGAGTGCACACTAATTTAAAAGGCCGTTCCCTTTTATCGTTTCTTATGATAACGGTCCCATAAAACTACCACGCGGATATGATTGTCGTAACAACCGACTCTTAATAATTACATGATCGAGTATAACCTCTTACCTCCTCCCTTTCCACTTGAAATATAGGTACTAATGTTTGCCATACTTACAAGAAGACTAAAAGGATATAGATTTTAGTTTCTTCTAATCGCAGGTGTTTAAACAACTATAGATTAAAAACCTGCGAATGACCGGGAATTAAAAAATTGACCGGAAAAACTGGAAAATGACCGGTAAATTTGTTACTAAACCGGGAATTTATTCGTGGATATAAAAAATTTGAAAAATTTTATAAAACTATTAATATTTGCCCAATTTCTACATGTGGATATTTAATAGATTTTATTCCAATTAAAGTTAATAAAATTACAATATTTAAAAATCCTATTCTAAAAAGAACGGACGTTGTGGTTAACTTCAGACGTGTAACTCCATTTCCGAGTCTTCCATTGGTCAGTAGATATCAAACCTCACTATCGATAGTTTTCAGTTTCGATTTTTTGTTTTGCAGACGAATTAAAATATTTTAATTAAATATTGTAACTTCAAGTTTATTTTATAAAATTTCTTATAATGTTAGCAATCTAAAATAACAAAAAATTTCATTAAAATAATTAATACATAGAAATTAGCTTTGACCTTGACGTCCCTATACGAGAACCCTTTCGACCAACTTCAGAGGTGTAACGCGTTTTATCGGGCTTCTGATTGGCTAGCAGATTTTTGATATTTTTTGTCAACAATAACATCACAGTTTAGACGTTTATTTGTACTATTTTTCAATTTATTTAAAATCTTCGTTTATTGAAAAATTGCATTTTATGAAATAATAATAAATTGAACATAAATTAAATTGTAATAATTAAGGAGTAATAGTTTAAGAAGTGACACCTTTTGTTTCTGAAAGGTGAGTAATGATAATAATATTAATAATCTTTTATTTATTTTTATTTTATTTTAAACTTATTTATCTGTTTTTTAGTTCTATTATTTAAATGTTATTTTTTTTCTAAAAGTATCATAATTATTTATGTCATTTAAGGTTTTGATATTTCTTTTTATTGGAATGCACGTTGTGATTGTTATCAGATTTCTTTTCGGTCAAGTGGAAGTGGTGAAACTGGTAAGTAATAATAATTTTTAGTTCTTTATTTAGTTTTATTGTATGTTTGTAATTCATTTATCTTTTAAGTTTCTGTAAAATAAAAATATTATACTTTCACGTTTAAGGTTATGTTTTTTTTTATTTTTCTCCGGTTAGGTAGAACCATGGTAGAACAGTAGGATAAAATGACAAAATTTGGTTCAAATCGACTTTTAGACTGCAATTTTAAACCAAATTAAAAAATTCTTCTTTGCTTTAACGCAGAACTAAATTTTAAAGAGATCTGTGAGAGTCGATTTTTTAATTATTGTTTTATAAATTTTTAATGTTAATGCAAAAAACCATAAAAGAAATGATTTTTTACAATTTTTTATTTCTTTTGCACACAAATTTTTTTGCATACTTTATAATGTATGCATTTGATGTTTTGGGGGTGTGTCAATAGTAAAAAGAAGTTTTTGCGCTTAAAAATTGTTATTAACAATTTATATAAATAATTACACTTCATGAATTTTCTTAAATAGTTCACATTATAAACATTCATTAAGAAAAAAATAACAAGCGCGCAGCGGCGCGCGGGTCAACCTCGTAATCAAAATAATACCTGACTACTAGGATAAAAATGTACGTTCCAATAAAGTTAAAAAAGCTAATCTAACAAAAACTGTAATAATTATAATTCAAATTAACAAAATTATATTCTCCCAATCTACATTCTTAAAATTTACGATTCACGAAAATATTTCTTCAATCGTTTTTTTTTGTCCCCTCTGGGAACAAAATTCAATTGATCCTAATTTTGAGGTTTTTTCTTCAAATTCAGCAAAAGTTGTTCCACATTCATCACCTGCATTAGTGAGACACAATAAATTTGAAAAAATACCTGTCTCGAAAAGGTCGAGAGCAAATGAAAAAATGTTGATCCTTGGAAGAGAAGAAAGTTCTAAGTGATTTATTTCCAAGATTCCTTAACGATGTCTGGTTCTGAAGGATCTTTGTTAATTTATCCCTATGCTGGATGCAATAAGTCTGCTTCAGATTGAAGAATATAACATTTCGACATTTTTGATAATACTTTCCTAGAATGGAGCCGACACTATATTGAGTGTTTTGGCATTGGGATGCTCTGGATTTTTATACCTTCATAGGAACCGTAAAGCACAATTTGCCAAATAAACACAATCAATGCCGCGAGGCAGGAATTAAGGCTAAAAAATTATTAAACTGCATTAACGCCCAAGATCATTAAGAAATGGCTACTTTTTGCTAGCATTACTCTTTTATGAGTTGATGGATATTTGCGCAAGGTGTAGCATCCTCGTCACATTGTTTTTAGTCTCGAATAGAATGTTTCTTATATTGCTTTTGAAAGCTATTTTGAAATTGACATCTGTGTCGAATTTTATTTCATGGACAACACCAATCTTGGAAAGTAATTTTATCATGATTTTTTTAGCAAGAAACAATTTTGATCATTTCTTTTTTAAATTGTATAAAGCTATTTTATTTTAATTAAAGAGGTTATGTTAGTACATATAATTTTGCATACGATTGACGATTCTCAATTGAAGTATGTCATTTTGAATATAAGTTCGTCTTTAATTATCCGATTGATGAGAAATTTACTGAATCTATTTTGACAATTCTGAGTCGGATTGGAATTTTTTAGGTTAGGTTCCCGGGAAGAAGCCTTGAAAAGAAAAGAATTACATTAATTGACATTTACTTAAAATCGGAATGATTTCTTTTTTATAAAATACCTGAATCTTTCTCTAATACTTACTTCCAGAAATAGATAATAATATTTTCAAAATTAATTCTGCTTTATTGGAAAAGATTTTGTGTTCTGTGAAGTGAAATACGATTACCAAAATGTACCCAAATTCCTAAAAATACCTAAAATGCACCACCACTTTAAAAAAATTGTAAAATTATTTTATACAAAAAGATTTGAAATTAAAAAAATTTCTTAGTTAGACATGCAATATTTATCAAAGATTAATTAAAATTATTGTATATAAAAAAGAATTTAATTAAGAAATTCACTAAGTCGACATAACCTTTGCAAATATTTTGCTTTGCAAATATAGCATATAATAATATATAATACGGTTAATTAAACAATTGCATTATTATTATTACTATTATTATTATTATTGTTATTATTAATAAAATGTAAAAATGTTATATGCAAAACATCGTTTAAGGGTGAAATCGTATGGGACCGTTAAACGTTACTTCGTAATGAGAAAGAGAAAGACGTAATTATATCTTTGTCTCCCTCTCTCTCATTACGACGCAACGTTTGAGGCATCCATGTGATTTCACCCTAAACAGTTCCATCTTGCTCACTCGTATACGTTACCATGGTAACCTGCAGGTATCCAAAAGCTGTGACCGTACCTTAAGGGTGAAATCACATGGATGCGTTAAGCATCAAGTAGCAAGCTACAAATCATGAGTGTAAGAAGGAAAAAATATATCACCATCTCTCTCACTTTTATGATTTGCAGCTTTTGACACTTGACGCATCCATGTGATTTCTCCCTAAGTTTCAATTTTGCACCACGCGCATGCGCAGTACGCATTCCATAATTTTGTCTGACCGAATTGAATTGAATTGAATAAAGCCTAACGCACAATGAATCACTAATCCTTAATCGTAAGAATGAGAGGAAGTAGGACAGACATATATCTCTGTCCTGCTTCCTCTCATTCTTACCATTAAGGATTAGCGATTACGATTCAATGTGCGTTAGGCTTAAGCATACATAAATATAAAAGTGAATACAGTCGAACTTCCGAAGAGTGAACTTCCCAAGAGTTAATTTTCTCCTCTTGTGGTTCCTTTCCTCATGTTTTGTCATGCGCAGACAGAACAAGATGGAGACAATCTACATAAAATTTCCCCTCATTTGCCAAGTCTTCCATAACTTAACCCCCCACCAAAATTAACTCTTGGGAAGTTCGACTGTATTTAATTTTTCGTTCATTTTTCCTAAATGAGAATGTTGTATTAAATTATGATAAAGAGAAGTGCTTTTGTGATTGTAGACGCGATTCCAATGATTTGTCTCGCTTCAATATTATAAAGCTTTCGTTGACCGCCTCGTGTTTAAACTATTTATTTACAATCTCTATAAAAAATGTTTGTTATTTTGATAAGAACTTAAGAGGTTATAGCATAATTAACTTCAGAATAGTACCTACCTGTACAAAATTAATATAAAGATTCAGTAAATTCTTGTGAATGTAAAATAACCTCAAAAGTGTTTTTATAATTTAATTTTGTAATATAAACATATAAAGGATTCCTCTAATCCTCTCATACAAATACACAACTAAACAATCTAATTATTAGGAAATAAATTATATTAATTTTTCTAACTGTTTGAAAAAATAAAGACGCTTTCGAAAAGTCATAATAACAGGCTCAAAACTATTTCAATTACATTTGTTACTCCAAAATGAGATTCACAAAATGGAGGGAAATTCAAATATTTAATAGAAATGATTTTTTTAATTCTACTTTATTCCATCCTTCTTGTCGGATTGTAAAAAAAGTGGAATGACTTGAATTGGAGATTTCCTTTTAAGAATACTGATAATTCAATAAGACTATATATTATTTGGAATTTTATCTCTAGATTGAGGTGTATTTTGAGAGAAATATGCAAAAAATCTAGAAGGACAATTAAAATTATTTTGCAAGGGAAAGCATTTTGTTGTGTTAAACCATGAAAATGCATTAAATTTTGAAATCACGATACAATTCAGTAAACCACGCCTACAACCGTGAGGGCTACCTTGAACCCCAGCACCTTTGCAACACATATAAGAACGTTCTAATTAGTTCCGATACCTTCAGATAGGGTAAAAGGAGTAATATAGCGGCGCGAAGGACGGCCGCGAGATAATCAGGATAATAATCTCAATTATAGAATTACTGACTTATTGTTTACACATGTGATTTTACTATTTCAAAACTTATACATGCGTAATCTTCTAAATTCCGGGGAAAGTTTTAAAAACCTTAATATCTTAGGTCCTCTCTTATAATATCTTTATCAATTAAAACGTTATTTATCATTTAAATCTTCTTTAATTTCCCTTCAAATTAATTAGGTTCACAATAATAGTAATTAAAATAAATAAAATAGTAATTTACTTAAAACCGATTAAATTTCTTCCTCCAATTTCCTTTTCGGGAAAAATGTCCATATTTCGATAATTGAGAATTTTTATTCTTAATCGTGGGAGTTGTTGTTTTTAAGAATAAACATGCTTTTTGTGAGTAAATGCAGTTAAAAGATAAAGTTGCAATAGGAAAGTATTTATGAAAATCCAAGTTGTCTAAACGACGTAAAATCAATTCAGTGGCTTTGGGCGACTGCTAACAGCCTACGTTCTTTTTGCTAATGCTTTGTTATCATTTGTTCTGCGAACGATATAATCACTGGTTACGTGAAACCGTTTGTTGGTAGGCGGTTGGCAAAGACTTTTACTTGAAACCAATCGACGACGTTTGTCCGTAGTTCGCAACAGACGCTCTAGTTTCGATAAAAGGCCATTGAGCAACCGATAATGACCAAGACAAAGTTAATGTAAACGGCTACCTGAGAACAATTTCGCGACATCTTTTACATTTTTTGATACTTCCTATTCAGTGCCAGATGATTCCAAAATTCATAACTTTGGTTCTATACGTCATGATAAAGATAATTTTTTTTATAGTCCCACGATGAAACTTATAGATCTTGTAGGGCACATTTAGGGCTTTATTTGGTACAAAAATAAAAAAAATTATAACCAACCCATTAGATCAAAAGTTGACATGGACTTCATCATCAGTGATAAAATCATTTCTCAAAATGTACCAGAGGTAAAAATTGGTAATCATCTTTAAAAAGTATCGTGTTTATTACTGCTTTATACAAAAATTATCTTCTGATTATTCTGAAATATTCAAGTGCGTTTTTATTTCAATTCTCAGGAACTTTATTCTCCTTTATAAGATGCTAATTTTTTTTAACAGGTGCTGCTTCCTTATCTTTCATATCAATAACAACCTGAAAAATTGATCAGAATTACAATTTAAATTATTTGATGTTTTGTAAAATTCCTTGTATTTTATACTAAAATAATTGAAGATCCATTAATTTAAATTAGTTTGATAATTGAATTAAAACTTTTCTTCTTTTTGAGAACAAGTAAAGTAAACTCACCTTTCCGGATGATTTCTTATCAGTAACCGATTTCATTGCCTCATTAATTTTGTAAAGACCTGCTATTAAGGAGTAAGATGGTTGGATAAGTCCTTCTTCGAAGTGAGATAAGGCCTCCTCGCCAGCTTGGCTATGAAACAAAATACAATATTTCTGATAAAAAAAAATACGTTATGGAGTATGTAAAATTACAATTTCTGACTTTTACCGATATAATTCATGGTTATTCTTTCGATATTCTCGGAGGTTGATTCCCGTTAAGCTAAAACCACTCTCTTTATTATCAGTCTGAGACTCGCTTTTTGTTTCGGCAATACCAGCAACGACTAATTTTCCTTTGAAAATAAAATTTGCATTCTATTAAATCTTACTTCTTTCTTTGTAATTCATGATTAAAAAACAATTTGAATCTTTACCTTCTCGTGACAGGTATTGTACTACTGTAGCAAAATTATCGTCCCTTAACATGTCATTTGATATTGTTTCGGTTTTGTAAATATTAGTAAAGCTGGAAATATAATTTGAGAAATTATACTTTTGCCTGTTCTAGTGATGTCATATTTCATCACATGACCTTAAAATTTGACGTCACACATGGTCGGTAAATTCACAACCAGAGATCGGAAATTGAAGCATCATTTTGGTAGAATACGTAATATACGTAGTGAACTGTAAAAAACCTAAGTAAAGTACATTTCAAAGATGGCGCCTGAGAAAAACAAATAACAATATAAAATCATAACCTTTTTGAATGTTTACTACCATTTGCACGAGTTTATATTTAACATTATAAAATAAATATGATCCAGCAGAATATAAGAAAAGGTAAACATGAAGCTGAAAATGAGATACGGAAGAATAAAAAATTCAAAATCGAAAACATTGTCATTGATGGAAAAACAAAAAAGCGTCAAGAAAAAGAATTGCAAGTCACTTTTGTTTACTGATTATTTGTAGGTTATAATCGCTCTTTACCGACCATGTGTGACGTCAAATTCGACAGCTGTATATTCACCAGTGTAACATTTGCTTAAAACGTTCCCCTTCGTTGTCATCGAAAATATTTTTGATATTTAATTCCTGAGCAATCTCTTTAATCTGCTTTATCAATTTCTTTTCACTGTACTTGAATGCAGCAAATGCTCCTTTTTCTTCTCTAACAAGAGTCGCGGTTTCTTCTGTGGCGCAAATTGCAATCGCCTGAAAAAAATCTTAATGACCAAAAGCATTGGATAAATAAAGTTTGCATTTTATTGTTTAAAACCTTGGTTCTGTAAACGTTTGTGGCAACATCGACTGCTGCAAGACCTGGACCTCTTAGTCCAACATTAATTAAAGCTGTATCATCTTCTTCAAGTGCTCCACATTGTTCGAAAGCAATCAAAGCGGTCATATAATTTTCCATTAAACTAACAGCGTCTATTGATTTAATTGAGGATGGTACTCTCCAGATATCCTTTAATGTAAAAATTCAATCATTTATCGACTTGTGTTTACAGTAAAAGGAGATAAGGGAGACCACCCAACAGTAGATAATTTTAATTTTCTGAAAAGTTAATTGACATTTTTATTTCTGCTTATTGTTATTAGTTTTTTTGTTTGTTTTCTTTATTTGCAAATATTTCAGCACTTTTTTGGCTTTAACACAAATTCTAACAGTAGATAATCAATAATAGATAGTCCAAAATATTTATTAACTAAATTGGTAGGACTGTTGCCTATTCTGACTTTTACCTAGTCATTGGTAATTTCCAGTAATTACCGGTAAATATTTACAAAGATAATAAAACAAAAAATTGTGTGTACGGATGACTTTACTGATATAAAAGTTATTTTTTTAATTAAAAAGAATGTTTTTAATAACAGATAAAGTAGATTTGCATTTATCGTTACTGAGTAAAATAAGAAATACTTTATTAAGTGATGTTTCTACGGAATAGCAGACAAAATTGTAATTGTGTATAGACTCATAACCTCACATTTTAATATTTATGTTGTTTTAATCATTATTTATCAGAAATTTTAATGTAGAAAATTAAAATTTAATATACTTTCAACAAAACTTATTATTTTAATTATTATATAAAACCCTACATTATAAAATATAAAATTATGCTTTTCCTAATTAACATTTAAAAAAAATGACTGATAAGCACATATTATACATATTTTATTCAATAATATTGTTAACACAAAATATTTTGTAAATTCTCTTATATTTTCAATAACCAATGCATATTGAGATTCGCTTATAATTCTAATGGAAATTAAAAAATCGTAAAAACTGTATCAAAAAATATTTTAAGAATAATAAAAAAATCGTACATCTTTAAATTGTTATCGTGTTCTTTGATTTATTAGATGACAAATATTTATAAAACTGTTAACAAATTATTCTTTATCTGAAAAAGTTAAAATTTACATTATGCACAAGTTTAACACAAACTGTAATTGCTCATTTTGTTCATATGTAGGTTTCAAATTTCGCGCGATTTTAAGCTCACGTTAGGTTAGGTATATAGCAGAAAGGATAAATGCCAATTTCTTGTTCTCAGTCGACAAAAAGTGTCAAATGAATAACAATTCGAATAATATTTTGTTTAAATATTATAGATTACAGTGCGTTTTCTTAACGAATCGATTATATTTGCAAGAATACACGTAAAAAATGTCATTACAGATAAATACTTGTTTTACAGCTTATATATCTTAAATTAAAAGCGATTATCTACTGTTGGAAGGACGCTTTCAATGCCGTATATTTTGACTGAAGTAAAAACATTAAAAATAGATAGTATCCAATTTTATGATGAGTTTGACTTTTGCATTGCTTATAATTAAAAATATTAACTTTATTTTAGTAATAAAAATTCTATTAATTACTTCAGTCTAAAGTCATTTGACGTGTTAGAATTTTTCACTTGGGCGGTCTCCCCTAATTTTATTCTAAATTGTGTACTTAAAACAAGACAACTTACGCCGATTCCAACTACACATTGTTCGGCAAAGCCTCCAAAGCGTTCTTTATTCAAAGCAACCACTTTGTCGCCAACTTTATAACCAGCTTTCTCGGCCTCAGATCCGACTTTAATAAGTTTCCCGACCAGTTCATATCCAAGAACAAGAGGCGGCTTGAGTTCAGAGTTGTAAGAGTTTACGCTAAGAAGTACGTCCGGTCCATTACAAGTACAATAACTTACGTCAATAAGTACCTACAGAAATTTCACAACTTGTCTTTAATAAATAGTTAAAAACTTATATGAATCTGTACAAAAGACTAGAGATTCAGTGGCGTAACTGTTAAGGGGCAAAGTGGGGCAGTGCCCCGGGGCTCTTGAGCTGAGGGGGCCCTTGGTCAACCCTAATAGACCTTTAAAAAAAAAATCCAAAAACTTTACTAATTGTAGTAATTTAAAGTTTGACTAAATTAAACAACGCGCTCTGACCTGTGATTAGTTTATATACCTTGTGTTATTAACAATTATAAATATTTTAAATATGATATTTAAAAATAAAGTTATATAAGCAGATAAAATAAATAATTATTCAATACAAAATTTATAAAATTTTAGAACTAATAAGAATTGCAAAAAATAATTGAAAATATTGCAAATTAATTGAAAAAAAATAATGAAGTCAATTAAAAATTGGGAAAAGTAATTAGAAATGTTTAAAAAATAAAGAAAAGAATTCAAACTTGAGAAAAATCATTGAAAATCTTAAAAATGAATTGAAAATATTGAATAGAAAATAATTGAAAATTGAAAAAAAATAATTAAAATTTGAAGACAACAATTTTTTATTAAAAACAAATAATTAAAAACTTTGAAAATTATGAAAAAGAACGAAAGTAATTAAAAAATTGAAGAAAATAATATAAAAAATAATATAAATAATTGAAAATTGAATGAAATAATTGAAATATCAGATAAATAGTTTAAAATTTTAGAAAATATTACATAATTTTTTTAAATAAAATAAAATAATTGAAATTGCAGAAAATACATGAAGATCTTAAAAATTAATTTAAAAAATGAGAACAATTAAAAATTGGAGAACATAATTAAAGAGAGCTAAAAATAATTGAAATTTACGATAATATTAATAAAAGAAATTTGGAAATTAAGAAAGCAAATAAAATTAATTAAAAATTGAAGAAAATAATTGAAACTTTAGAAAAATACTTAAAAATCTTAGAGAATAATCAATTTTAGGAAATGATAATAATAATAATAAACAATCAAGGAAAATAATTGAAAAATGAAAAATTTATTCAAAATTGCAAAAAGTAATTGAAATTAAACTAAATAATTGCAAATTTTGCAAATTAACTGAAACAAATAATGAAATCCATTATAAATTGGGTAAAGTAATATTAAAAATCATAGAAATGTTTTAAAAATAAAGAAAATAATTTAAAACTAAGAAAAATAATTAAAAATATTAAAAATAAATTGAAAAAATTAGAGAAATTAGAGAAAATTATTTAAAAATTGAAAAAAAATTAAATTTTAAGATAATAATTCAAAAAATTACGAAATATATTTTAAATAAAGGAAAATTCAAAAAAATTGCAGAAAAATACTTAAAACTTTCAGAAATTCCTTGAAAAAAAAAGAAAATAACTAAAAATTAGAGAAAATAATTGTAAAAAGATAAACGCAATTTAAAATTGCAGAGTACAATATTTAATTTAAGAAAAATAATTAAAAAATTTTTGGAAATAGTGAAAAAATGAAACTAATTGAAAATTGAAAAAAATAATATAAATAATTGAAATGTCAGATAAATAGTTTAAAATTTTGTAAATAACAAAACAAAAGGAAAAAATTGAAAATTGAAAGAGATAAAGTTTGGAAAATAATTGAAAATATATTTTAAAAGTTGAAAATTGAAGAAAATAATTAAAATATGGTAAAAACAATGATGAGTTGTAAAAAATAAATAACATTTGAGAGAAATAATTGAAAAAATTACATAATTTATATTAAATAAAAAAAAATTATCCAAAATTTGAGAAAAATACATGAAGATCTTAAAAATTAATTTAAAAAAACGAGAATAACTAAAAATTGTAGAAAAGAATTGAAGAGAGCTAAAAATAATTGAAAGCTGAGATAATTAATATAAAAATTTTGAAAGTTATGAAATCAAATTGAAATAATTAAAAATTGAAGAAAATAAATTAAAATTTTAGAAAAATACTAAAAAGTTTTAGAAAATAATCATTTGTAGAAAATGATAATAATAATTAAAAATCGAGGAAAATAATTGAAAAACTATAAAATTAATTTAAAATTGAAAAAAATTCTTTAAATATGCTGAAAATAATTTAAGATTGTGAAAAGAAATTGAAATATAATAGAAATAGTTTAAATATGAAAAATTGAAAACAGTTTATAAAATTTGAGAGAAATAATTTAAAAAATTTTAGAATATATCTTTAAAAAGAGAAAATAATTAGAAAATTACTTTAAAAATTTTAATTAAAGAGAATAATTAACAAATTGCTGAAATAATCGAAAATTGATGAAAATAATTGAAATTTTTGGACAATACTTAAAAATCTTAGAAAATAATTTTAGAAAATGTGAATAATATTAATTAACGATCGAAGAAAATAATTGAAATTTGTAAAAAGGAATTGAAATATTCTGAAAATAATTTAAAATTGAGAAAAAAAATTTAAGTATCATGAAAATAATTGAAATATGAATAATTGAAAACAGTAAATAAAATTTGAGGGAAATAATTGAAAAAATCGAAAAATATATGTTTAAAGAAAGAAAATAATTACAAAATTAAGTAAACAATTTTAATTAAAGATAATTGTTTAAAAATCGCAATATAATAGAAAATTGATGAAAAATATTGAAATTTCTGATAAATAATTGAAATTTTTGAAAATTATGCCAAAATAATAATAATAATTAGAAATTGAAGAAAATAAAAGAAAACTTGCAGAATTTATTTTTATGAAAAAAAATAATTGAAAAATCGTTTAAAATATGGAAAATTGATTACAATAATCTAAATCTGTGATGATAACTGCAAATTTAGAAAATTAATTAAAAAATGATAAAAATGTTAAAATATGGAGGAAATCATTGCAAAATAATAGGAAAAAACGAAAATTGCAAAATGACAAAAATAATGGTAAATTTAAAAAATTAATTTAAATTTTCGATGAACAATATAAAATTTAAGAATAAATAACAAAAATTGATTTAATGTTAATGAAAAAATAATTAAAATTGAAAAAGTGATTGAAAAAACTAAGAAAAATAATTGAAATTTGAAGAAGGTAAATATAAGATTCAGGGAAACAATTTTAAAATAATTAAAAACTGCAGAAAATAATTAAAAAATGATAAAAATAGTACAAAATTCAAATGTAGTATATTTTAAACGTGGATTAATTAAACTTTTAATCAGTTGCGAACAGAATGAATGAATAAATCTTGTAAATTATTATATATAATTGGGGTAGGGGCGTAGCCAGAAAAAACTTTTTGGAGGGATTTTGAAATTTTTTATATTTTAGGGGGGTTTTGAAAAAAAATTTGCGTTCAAAGACCTCTTTTTCAATAGAATTTTTTTATTTCGGGGGGGGGGGGGGGGGGCTGACTACGCCCCTTAATTGGGGCCCTAGTTTCCTTTTTGCCCCAGGGCCCTTGTCCTCCCAGTTACGCCACTGTAGAGATTTACTTAGTTCTAAAGAAATATTATTTCTAACAAATTGTGCTAATGTTCCTGATTTTTAAATAGATTAAAAATTTATCAATTATAGTCGTTAAAGCGTTTGCTAAACTATTTATTATAAAAAGTAAATAAACTAAATCTAAGGTAAGTACATTATTTGAGTTTCCGTTCTCAGTAAGTTATTTTTTCTTATTTTATTTCTCTGTAAATTATTTTTTTAAAATCATATATGTGACTGTCCACGACAAAACGTGAGCTCCAAAAAAAAATTTTGATTTTTTAATGCCAAACGACAGATTTTCATTTGCTCTTTCATTTCCAAATATAAAAAATTGTTGTTTTCAGAAAATTTTAGTGTTATTAAACAAGTGTATTTTTTTAATTTAAAAAAGAAATTAAACAAGTTTAAAAGAATGCAAAAATTGTTATTAAATATATAAAGATTTAATAAAATAAAATAAGTATAATAAGTATTCAATTTGTTAAACTGAATTTAGAAAATATTCCAATTTGAATCAATTAAAATTAGGTTAAATTGAAATTCCGATGAATTTGGGATTTAATTTATGAGTTCAAATTTTAATTGAAAGTTGGTTAAATTAAGTTTAGAATTGTTTAAAGTATCCATTCATAAAATTTTAGAACAATAAAAATTTTAATTTCTCGATAAATTGAAATTCAAATGGATTAAATTTCGGGTTGAATGTAGATTATAAAAAACGAGAATCGATAAAAAAAATGTACAATAAAGATGACAAATTAACGAAATAGGTAAGAGTTAACAAAAAAAAAAAAAAGGCGAACAAAAGTTTGTGATCTCTGGTACTCTGGTTAATTTTTTAAAATTAAAGGTAGACACCCAGGTTACATTTATTTCTCTACAAATTCTTAAATATTCATATTATTTCGAAATATTAGTTTAAACCTATTATTGAATGCTTTCAAATTCATAAAACTCGAGCAAGAACAAAAAATCTAAGTATGTGGTTTGGAGAGCATAAATAAAAAAAAATTATTCAGAACAATGTTTTAACAATTTAAATACTCATTACTCCAAACAATGTAAATTATTTTAACTCAAGACTGTGTTTTAGTATCGCACAAATTATTATAATTTAAAAAGAAATAACTTATCGTCAAACGGTTAAACAAGAATATTTAACAATAAGCCAAACTTTATAGTCTAAGATTTTTAAAAAAGGTGTCATTTCTAAAAGTACGTTGAGAACTTTTAACTGCGATTTAATGTTGTAAAAATTATAATAATTTAAAAAGAAACAACTTATCGCGAAACGGACAAACAAGAATTTAACAATAAACGAAATTTTACAGTCCAAGTTTCTTAAACATTTCTAATTTGTCGTTTCTGAAAGCATGTTAAAAACTTTTAACAATATTTAGTTTCATCGCTGTCAAATTCCTGGGAATTTAGTGCAAAAAATTTAAAGAACGCTATAAATAACATTTTTCTTAGAAATAGCTCATGCATAAATAAAGTGGGCAAAATTTAAGAACTGTTAACTGTAAAATCACTCTTTTAATGTGAAATTTAATTATAATAAATTTTCAAAGAGAATTTTTAAAGTTTACAAAAGGTGTAAGTCAAATAATAATTTATAAATTTACCTCGTTTGGTTCGAGACTTTTTGGCGGCGCAATATTTTCTATAACTAGAGGTGCAGAATATTGTTTAAGAACTGCAGATTGTATCATTCCTGGTACAGGATCAGGGATAATTTTTGAAGAATCATCTAAAACTTCTTTTTTTTCAGCCACTTTGCCATTAAATCTACTTGTGACAACACAAGGCACAGATTTTTTAATACTTTGTAAACAAAACTTTGATATCAAATTACGTCCTAAAACTGACATTGTTAACTAAATGTTTAAAAATTCTTCAATAAACTAATCAACATAACCTATAAATTGACAAAAAACACAAATTTTCATTGACAGTAGACAAAACCGATTATAAATGTTTGTGTTTCTTTTACACCAATTCTTAAAGATATTTATTTATAATTTAAAACTAAAAATACTTGTTATATATTCATTTTAATTAGTAATTTTCAATTTTTTACTGATGTTTTTGTTTTGTCTGCCTGTCACATTTACCGGTAATTATGGTAATTTTCCACAAGGTGGCAGCATCTGTTTAACAATGTTGAGTGATGTTTTTTTATTATTTTCATAAAAAAGTAGCTTTAAATATAAATATAAGAATTGTGTGCTATTATATAAAAATCAATTAGTTGGCTTGTGTTTTTTTTTAACAAAATAATAAATTGTATAAGTAAAAAAGATTTAATTAATAAAAACTTTACGAAATCAAAATTTGCCGCGTATTCGCCCTGTCATCGTTGAAGCATTTCATTGGCTGTGCCAGTTTTCGCTTTGCTATCCGGAAATAGTCGAATATATCCGAAGTAATCAAATGACGTCATGACCAAGCAGAAACGATAAGATAGACAAAAATCTAAAACTCTCTCTTTCCTGTCAACATTTTGTGACTTTTACAAGTTGTTTAAATTGCCAAAATGTCTTATGCATACCTTTTCAAGTACATCATTATTGGAGACACAGGTCAGTTTTCTGTTTCGTTTAATAATCAACATTATTCGACTGTTCTTGAACAATTCATATTACGTCGTTTCTGACAGCTCTCATTGTTTTCGTTCAGTTCCATGAATTTTTCCCTTATGTGTACAATGAATTTTAGTTCTTTGTTTTCAATTTGTTAATCTTAATCTGGAATTAAATACTTTACTCTCTTTCTCGACTTTTTTTTACGCCAACAGAAACTATTTATTTAATGTATGTACTCAAAAACAAGCCAGTCAATTTTAAATGGCTGAATTTTCGTAAGAATCATTTTGTTTCCTGACAGATGAAATCGTCGCGTGCAAACAATATTTAAGAGTATTTTTTTAAGTCTTGATAAAAGAATATTAGTTTGAAAAACATTTTTACACGACAATGATACATTTAAATTTAAACACAAAGAAGACTAATTTAATTTTAAATATTATTAGAATTCTATTAAAGTAGGAATTATCCTAGCTTATGTTCTTTTCTTATAAAGTTACATAATTTTTTTTTTTTGCAGGAGTCGGCAAATCGTGTCTTCTTCTACAATTTACAGACAAGAGATTTCAGCCAGTTCATGATTTAACAATAGGTGTTGAATTTGGTGCTCGTATGATTACTATTGATGGAAAGCAGATTAAATTGCAGATATGGGACACTGTAATTGTTTTTATATTTAATTTACATATTATTTTTAATACACATTATCCACAATTTTTTTTTTTTTATTTATTCTGGACATGAAATAAATTGCTTTTGATTAGTGTTTGGCGTGAACTTTGAGATGGATGTTGTGTAGTTAATGATTCACTAAGTATGCACATTAGTTTTTGTACATTAGAACAAGTTACTTTAAATTTTTTAAATAACAGATTAATTCATGCATTAATTATTGACGCTAGGCTGGTCAAGAGGCTTTTCGTTCTATTACACGGTCATATTATCGAGGAGCAGCTGGTGCACTTTTGGTTTATGATATTACACGCAGAGAGACATTTAATCACCTCACAACGTGGTTGGAAGACGCGAGACAACACTCCAACTCAAATATGGTTATTATGTTAATCGGTAACAAGAGTGATTTGGATTCACGAAGAGAAGTTAAGAGGGAAGAAGGCGAAGCTTTCGCTCGAGAACACGGCCTTGTTTTCATGGAAACTAGTGCTAAGACTGCAGCAAACGTAGAAGAAGCTTTTATCAATACGGCCAAAGAAATTTATGAAAAAATCCAGGAAGGCGTTTTCGATATTAATAACGAGGTATACAGTTTTCTTTTAAATTTAATCAGAGCCGTAACTTAGGTTTTTTGCGCCCGGTGCGAGATAAATATTTTTGCGCCCCCCCCCCTATATTTCATAGAAGAATAGAAGTTAAAAAATATGTTTAATCAGGGACAGAGACTTATAAATTTTTGCCATCTGCACACTTAATGTTGACCGGTGGAGGGAGGGGGAGAAGAGAAATAAAACAATATTAAATTAAAGAGTCTCTTAATTATCGCAATTATTTTAACACAAAAGTTGACAATTTATTTCATTTCGAGTAAATTTTCGGAATTAATAATGAAATAATCAAAATAATATAAAATTTGTGAAAATAAATCATTACAAATTAAAAAAAAATAAATAAATAAAAATTAACGAACTTGATTGAAATTTGAGAAAAATAATTGAAAAATGATTAAAACATTGAAAAGTGTATACTATAACTTAGATTTGACATAATAAATGAAAATTTAGGATATAAATTGAAAAAAAATTAATATATCTAATATTAAGTGGACAAAATAAATGCAAAAAGATAAAAGAAAATTCAAATTCAAAAAACTAATTAAAAAGTCAAAAAAATAATTGAAAATTTAGGAATTCAATTGAAGAATGAAATTTGAGATTAACTAAAATTTGAAGAAATTAATTGCAAATGATAACAATAATAATTGAAAATTGGAGAAAATTTTTAAAATTTAAGAAAAATATTTTAATATCTAGGAAATTAATTGACGAATAATGAAAGTAATGAAAACTCCAAGAAAATATTTGCAAAATAATAAAAATAATGAAATATTGAAAACAATAATTTTGGTTTGTTAAAAATAATTGAAAAAATTACAACATATAGTTATAAATAATAAAAGAAAATTATTGCATAATAATAAAAATATTTGAGATTAGAGATAAATAATAAAAAAAAGTTAGAGAATTTATTAAAAAATAATTGAAAATAACAAAAACTAATTTAAAAATGATAAAAATAATTGAAAATCGAAGAATTTAATAAAAATTTGTGAAAAAGTAATTGTAAAAATTACAGAATGTATTTGAAATAAGCAAGACTACTTAAAAATGATAAAAATAATTGGAAACTAAAGTTAATTATGGAAATTTAAGAACACAAATTGAGAAAATTAAAAAATTTATTTGATGTAGAAGAAAGTAATTCAAAATCCAAGAACATAATTGAAATACTTGAAAAATACAAAAAACAAAACTCATATATTTTGTAAAAATAATTGAAAAATGACAAAAGAATTTGAAAGTTAATTAATACATAATGAAACTAATTTGATATTGAAGGAAATAATTTAAACTGAGAATGTTTTATTTAAAAAAGTAAAAGAAATAATTGTAACTTGCAGAAATTTGGAATTTAAAAATTAGGGGAAAAATTGAAAAATAATGAGAATCATTGAAGAAAATAATTTGAAAAATGATAAAAATAGTTGAAATTTGTAGATATTAATTGCAATCATAGAAAAATAATTTTAAAAAATACAGAATATTTATATAGTAAAAGTATTACAAAATGATTTTAAGAATTTTAAATTCAGGAAAATAATTAAAACATAAAAATAATCGAAAATTTATTAAAGAAAATAAAAATTTCAGATATATTATTGAAATTCTCGGAAGTAATCAACAAAGATTCAAAATAATAAAAAAATTGTGAAAATAATGCATATAAAAAAAATAATTAAAAATTTACGAAGTATTTGAAATTTGAGAAAAAAATTAAAGAATGATTAAAACATGAAAAAGTGGATGCAATAAATTAAATTTGAGATACTAAGTAAAAATTTAGGAAATTTATTGAAAAATAATTATTATATCTAATTAAAAGTTGAAGAATTTAGAAATGAAATTTGAGAATAACTAAAATTTGAAGAAATAGATTGCAAAATGATAAAAATGATAATTCAAAATTAAAGAATATTATTAAAATTTGGGAAAAATATTTTAAAATCTAAAAAAATAATTGAAGAATAATGAAAGTAATAAAAAAATCCGAGAAAATATTTGCAAAGTAATAAAGATAATGAAAAATTGAAGACAATAATTTTAGTTTTTTAAAAATGATTGAAAAAATTACAACATATAATTATAAATAATAAAATAAAATAATTGTAAATTGAAAAAATAACTAGAATATGAGATAAATAATAAAAAAATTTCGAAAATAAATCAAAAAATAATTTAAAAAGACAAAAATTAATTGAAAAATAAATTAAATAAAAAAATAATGCATAGAAATAATTGTTAATTGAAGAAAATAATAAAAATTTGTAAATAATAGTTGCAAAAATTACAGAATATATCTGAGATAATAAGACTACAATTACAATTATAGGTATACTATAATTCATCGAACGTGAATTAATTTGAAATTTCATTGATTAAAAATTTAATTAATCCTCGCTTTGAGAATAATAAATTTAAAATTATTTAAAAATTTTTTCAATTTTTAACAATTCTTTACTATTATGATTTTAATTATTTGCTACAATTTTCATCTATTTTTATCATTATTTAAAAATTTTCTTTCAATTCTAATTATTTTCATTATTTTTTTTATTTTTCCCCTAAATTCTAAATTCAATTTCTGCAAGTTTCAAATATTTTCTTTCATTTTTTCAAATAAATTAATTGATGGAATTTTTACTTAAAAACTAAATTTTACTAAATGAACGAATTATTTCCTTTCTATTAATAATTCTTATATTTATTGATTTTAAAAGTTTGATTAAAATGATCTTTTAAATACAGTAAATAAACACTTTTTGTCTAATGAAGTACTTACAATTAGTAACATTTATAATAATCAACTTCGAACTGTCTAAAAAAAGTAATCTAATTTTTTTGGTTTCATAATTTTTTTTATTAAAAAAAATATATATAAAAAAAATGTTGCGTCTCTCCAAGTTTGCGCCCCCCGAGGACTGCGCCCGGTGCCACGGCACCGACGGCACCACCCTAGTTACGGCACTGAATTTAATAATGAAAATTCTACTTAATTTGAATGTTAAACGGGAATTTGATTAGGTAAAAATCAGAGATGTAATTGATTTAAAACAGTTTGATTTAAATCATTGGAGAATTTGAATTAAAATCATGATTTAAATAAAAAAAACTTAACAATTCTCCGGATGTCTATTATGTAAAAAAATCGCAAACATTAAAAAAGCCCAGAAATTTGCGGATAAATCTTGAAAATTTCAATTTTAATATTTTATTCTTTGAAAAAATTAATAAACTATGCTAAATACAGATAATTGAAATGCCTACGATCTACAAATTTTTGGTAAGAAAGATAAAAAAATTATACTAAATTTGTATATTTGTATATTTTGCGATTGGTCCCTAAAAGTTCCCTATTTAGAAAATTTTACCCTAAACTCCCCTATTTTTCAAGAAAATATATTTAAAGGTATCTACAGATTTTCAATTATTTTCGATCTTCTTTAAATTTTTATTATTTTTTAAATCAATTATTTCTATCATTTTTAATTATTTTCTCCAATTTTTAATTTATTAAATTATATTTGAATAGATTTCCTGAATCAGTCCATCATCTCAGATTTCAATTATTTTCTTCAATTTACAACTAATTTTGTAATTTAATTTAATTTAATTAATTTTTTTCCTGTACAATTCATAGTTATTTGTATTATTATTTTATGAAATTTATAAACTGTCAATTATTTTTATCAAATTTCAATTATTTTATTCAATTTAAATTATTTTTTCGACTATTATTTATTACTAAATATTTTCATTATTTGTCAATTAATTCCCCAAAACTTGCAATTATTTTGTTACATTCTAATTTTTTTCATCATTTTCTCATTGTGTTTATCAATTTTCAGCTATTTTACTAAATTTCAAAAATGTTTTGTAATTTTATCACTTAATTTTCATAAATTTTATTCATTTTCTTTAATTTTCAAATATTTATATAATTTTGAAAATATGTTCTCCAATTTTTAGTTTTGAAAAATATTTTCTCATACACTTTCTATACTTTTAAATTATTTATCTCAAATTTCAGTTATTTGTATTATTTCTCAATTGTTTCCATCATTTTTAAATTGATTTCCTTAATTTTTTCAATTTTTTTCTCCAAATTATAATTTTTATAATTATTTTTTAACTGATTTACCAAACCTTTAATTATTTATTTCAAATTTCAATTAATTACAAAAAATTTTAATGAATTTTAGAATTTTTCAATTATTTTTTTCAAATTTACAATTTTTACTCTTGGTATTTTTTAATTAATTTCCTAAATTTTTAATTATTTATCTCAAATTTCAATTATTTGTAAAAAATGTATCATTATTTTTTCCATTTTTCAATTATTTTCTTTACTTTGATATATATTCTGTAATTTTTTTCAATTCTTCTCAATTCTCGATTGTTTTCTTCAATTCTCAAATATTTTCCTAATTTTCAATTATTCTCATCATTTTTAAATTAATTTTGTCAATTTTCAATCATTTTCTCAATTTTTAATTTTTTAAATTATTTTTAAATTGATTTATTATATCTTTAATTATTTATCTCAAATTTGATTTTTTTTTTAAATTTTTATTAGTTTTATAATATTTTAATTGTTTTTTTTCCAATTTTTAATTATGTTTATCATTTTTTAATTAATTTCATAAATTTTCAATTGTTTTTTTAATTACCATTATTCTTATTTTTTTTCAATTACTTTCTCTTAGTCCATATACATTCCGTACTCTTTTAAATTATTTTTCTCAATTATGTTTTTCAATTCTCAAATATTTTCCTAATTTTCAATTAATTCTATAATTTTAAAATTCTTTTCCTCTAATTTTTACATTTTTAAATTATTTTGAATTTGATTTACTTAATCTTCAATTATTTATCTCAAATTTAAATTTTTTAAAAATTTTTATTAGTTTTATAATCTTTTAATTGGTTTTTTCCAATTTTTAATTATGTTTATCATTTTTTAATTAATTTCATAAATTCTTAATTTTTTTTTAATTTACCATTATGTAGTCTTATTTTTTTCAATTATTTTCTCTTAGTCCATATGCATTCCATACTCTTTTAAATTTTTTTTCTCATTTCTCAATTATGTTCTTCAATTGTAAATTATTTTTATTATTTTTCAATTATTTTCCTCAAGTTTTAATTATTCTCATTATTTATATTTCAATTATTATCTTGAATTTTCAATCATTTCTAAAGTTCTGCATTCATTTTCTATAATTTGGAATTATTTTTTATCAGTTTTAAATTACTTTCCACAATTCGTTGTTAGGTATTTTCCTTTTTTTTTTTTTATTAATTTGAAAATTTTTTAATTATATTTTTAGTTGTCTTTTTTTTTATTCTACAATTTTGTAATTTTGTCCTACCTAAAAAGGTCTACTTTTTTATATATTTTTAAATCACTGTTTCATTATTGTTTTGTTTTTTAAGTTTTTTCTTTATTAATGTTCATGGGATTTTTTTATATAAAAGAATTTTCTCATTTTTTTAAAAGACTGTTTTCTTATATTTTTCCTTTTTTCTGTTGTTTTTTTGTAATTTATTATTTTTTCGTTGTTTTTACCTAATTTCCTTAATTTTGCGATCATATGAATTTAAGATATTTTTTTTTAAATTTCCTTATTCTTATTCGACATAATTAATTAGATTTTAATTAAATGTTTTATTCTTCATTGTTTCTTATTTTATATTCTCAGTTTTAAAAATAAACTACATACAAATAAACATTTCGAAATTTTATATACTGATATACTCTTTTATATACTCTTATTTTATATTCTCAGTTTTAAAAATAAACTACATACAAATAAACATTTCGAAATTTTATATACTGATTATCTTTAAAAAAAATCATGATTTTTATCAGCCCTGAAAAAAGTGCTGAATTATAATTTTATTAAATTTAATTTTATTCGAGGTTTCATTTTATTTACTGGTTGAGTATTTTGTAATATTTATTGCAAACATAATTTTTAATTTTAAATCAAATAGGGAGCATTTTCAATTTTAAAATTTAATTTTTAATTTATGTTCTATATTCTTTTGCTTCCGTTATTATTTTTTAACCTCTTTTTTTACAACTTTTAAAATTATGTTTTTCATTTAATTAATTTTTAAATTGATTTTGTTTTCTTTTGTTTGCAATTTTTGATTTTTTTTCTTTTATTCTGGAAATATTTATGCTGTCTCTATGTTTCATTAAGTTTTTCTGTTTTCTTTACTCTTTTGTTAAGTTTTATTCGTCTTAAAGCCTTTTAAAAACTGTTCTATGCTTTTATATATTTTAGCAAGTTTTATAATTTTTTATTATCTTTTTCATGTTTTAATATTTTGTCTATTTTAAACAAACTGATTTTCTTAACTGATTCCGATTTCCGTCAGAAAAATTATTATTTAGTATTTTCCCCTACATTATTTTTCATAATTTCTTAATCTTTCTTCTTTTTTAGTTTATCTTTTTTCACTTTTCCGTTTTTTTTTGTTATGAAATTTGTTTATTTTTCTCCATTTTGCGCCAAATATTTTAGTTTATTTCTTGTATTTTTGCTTTTGGTAAACTTGTACTTTTCTTCATTAATTTCCTTATTTATTTTCATAATACAAAAATATTTATTTAATTTTTTAAAGATATTCTTTTTTCATGTTTTCTTACACTTTTTCGTAGATTATTGCGCGATTTCTTGATTTTTTTTAAAAAAAATTAGGTACTTAATTATAAATTATTATTGATTATATGAATGTTTCGATAAACGAAAATTTGATTAAGTAAAAATGATGAACTATGAAAAGTCGAATAAATGGAAATTCTTTTGAATTAAAATTTGGCTAATTAGATATTTAGTTAGATTTAATCTTGACTAAACGAGCTTGTTTTTCATGAAAAGCTGTATTATTAAAAATTCTTCTAGTTCTAAAAATTCTTCATTCTCTATTATTAAAAATTCTTTCAACTACTATTTTTATCATTTACAAATTATAATATTAATAAAAACTTTAATGAATTATACACCTGTCCTGGGAAATTGTAATTAGAGAATTTATTCGTCTTAAAATCTTTTAAAAAATATTCTATGCTTTTATATATTTTAGCAATTTTTATGCTTTTTTATCTTTTTCAAGTTTTTTATGCTTTGCCTATTTTAAACATATTTTCTACAGTTTCTCTATTGATTCCGATTTTCGTCAAAAAAATTATTATTTAGTATTTTCTCTTACATTTTTTCACTTTTCCGTTTTTTGTTATAAGATTTGTTTATTTTTCTCAATTTTGCTCCAAATATTTTAATTTATTTCTTGTATTTTTGCTTTTGTCAAACTTTTACTTATCTTCATTCATTTTCTTATTTGTTTTCATAATAAGAAAAGTTTTTTAACATTTTTTTTTTTAAGATTTTCTTTTTTAATTTTTTTTGCAGCTTTTTCGTACAAATATTTAATCTTTTCACCTCTTTTCAATTATTTTTGTCATTTTTAAAGTAGCTTTGTCAATTTTCAAGTATGTTTGCTAGTTTGAATTTAATTTGTTCAAATGTCAATTATTTTCTTCAGTCTTAAAATTATTGACATGAATTTTTTAATTTATTTTTGTCAAATTCCATTACTTTTGTTATTTTTTAATAATTATTTTTTTCAAATTTCAATTACTATTGTCATTATTCAAGTACTTTTGTCATTTTCTAATTATTTTCTTCATATTTCTATCATTTTTGCTATTTTAAAATTAGTTTCTACATAATTTCAATTGGTTTATTCAATTTTTTTTATTATCATTAATTTCTTCATTTTTTACATCAGTTTTCAATTATTTTCTTGAAATTTTAATCATTTTTTTCATTCTTTTTATTATTGTCATGAATTTATTAATTTTTTAGACCTTTTTGATTATTTTCTTCATATTTAAATTTTTTGCCATTTTTGAATTATTTTGTTCAAACTTAAAAAATTATTTTCTTCAAACTTAAATTATTTTCTTCAAAATAAATTAATTTCTTCAACTTTCGATTATTTTTCTCAAACTTCTCATATTTTTTCCAATTTATCTAATTATTGTCTATAAATTTTTTCTTTTTACACCAGCTTTCAATTATTTATGTCATTTTTCAATTAGATTTGTCATTTTACATTTTTTTTCAAATTTGAATTATTTTTGTCATTTTTTTAATTATTTTATACAATTTTTTAATCAATGTATTAAATTTTGTATTTTTCACTCCATTTTTGAATGGATTCCAAATTTCGGTTTTTTTTTGGTCATTTTTCAGCTTTTTCTACATGCAGAAATTGTTTTGCCATTTTTAAATTGTTTTCTTGAAACTTCTATTATTTCTCTCAATTTTTCTATATTGTCTAAAAAGTTTAATTTTAACACCAGCTTTCAATTATTTATGTCATTATTCAATTAGTTTTTTCTCATTTTAATTATTTTGTCAATATCTCACTTATTGTACTCAAATTTGAATTATTTTTGTCATTTTTTAATTATTTCCGTGTAATTTCAATTAATTTTAAACTTTTAATTATTTTCTTCAAACTTCAATTATTTCGTTTTAATTTTTCAATTGTAGTCTTCATTTTTTTATTTTTAATCAATTTATCAATTAGTTTTGTCATTTCGCAAATATTTCTTTCATATTACAATTATTTTTGTTATTATTAAAATATTTTAGACATTTTGGAGTTATTTTCTTTTTAACTAGCATTTCTCTCTATCTTTTTATTAAGATCGTGAATTTATTAACTTTTACACAAGTTTTTTTATTTATTTTAGTCATTATTCAATTATTTTCTTAACAGTTCAATAGTTTCGTCAATATTTTTAAGTATTGTCTTCAAATTTTTAATGTTTACACTAGTTATCAATTATTATTTTTGTTATTTTTCAATTATTTTGTTCAAATTATAATTATTTTTATCATTCAATTATTTTTGGCAGTTTGGGATTATTTTCTTTAAATGTAATTTTCTTCAATCTTTTTATTATTGTCATGAAATTATTAACTGTTACATCAGTTTTCAATTATTTATGTCATTAGTCAATTACTTTCTTCACATTTCAATTATATCGTTAATTTTTCAATTATTGTACACTATTTTTCAATTAATGAATTAAATTTTTTTATTTTTTACTCAACTTTTGAATTATATTTCTTATTTTTCATTGATTTCTTTCCGAATTTTAGATGTTTTTGTAATTTTTCAAGTGTTTTCTATACATATATAATTTTTATTGCCATTTTTTAAAAATTTTCTTCAAATTTCAATTATTTTCTTCAAGTTTCTATAGAACAATTTTGCAATTTTGCAATTTACAATTTTACAACTATTGTCCAAAAAGTTAAATTTTTACACTTGCTTTCAATCATTGATGTCATTCAATTCTTGTTTTGTCATTATTGAATTATTTTTTTCAAATTTCAATGATTTCGTTTAAGTTTTTCAATTTAGGTCTTCAATTTTTGATTTTTAATCAATTTTCAATTAATTCCATTTTATTTATTTTTTTTTCAAATTTGAATTATTTTTGCCAATTATCAATTATTTTGTTAATTTTTCAATTATTTTAGCCATTTATGAGTTTTTTTTTCAAATTTGAATGGTTTTCCTGAATCTTTATATATTATTGTCATTAATTTTTCAATTTTTGAAACACCTTCATTGTAACATACATCCTTAAAATCCCATAACTATTGGTGTGCCGTCTAATACTAACTTTTTTAAATTAAAAATTCATTTTTTTACTATTTTCAATTTGAAAGGCTCTGGCAGCCCTGGTTACTTTAAAAAACTACTTCGTGTTTAAAAATATGAAAGAGACAAAGTTTTAATTGAAAAAAATTAAGAAAAATATTGTATAAAATTTCTGATAGGTACAAATTGATATTTTTTTTTTGTCTTTAAAGAATAATGTAAATTAAATTGTAATTTTCAGGCAAACGGAATTAAGATCGGGCCTCAACATTCTCCAACCAGTCCAGGTGGATTAACAGGTTCTGGTGGACAAGGCAGCGCACAAGGTGGAGGATGTTGCTAGGGGTTAGGAATTGCTTGTCCACCAATTCATCCTTCAATAATTTGAACTGATCATCTCATTCCTGCTCTTCGTTTTTTTTTTTATCCCTGACCGCTTACATCTGTACATTTAATTTGGTTCGTTTAGCTCCAAGACAGTGAACGAAGAAGGAAGTATTTATTACTTAATAGATATTTACACTTATTGCATAGGTGACTATTACCAAACAAGAGTGTTGTATATCACACGTATGAAATAAAGACTTAATTTACAAGTTTATATAATTATCAATATAAATGAAACTAACATTCTCGCTAGCAATTGACGACTTAGAACATTTTTGTTACTCGTCATGGCTCAAGTGAAGATATAAGATTAGTTTAATTTTGAAAATTGTTAAACTGTTGCTGAGCAAAAAAAAAAAGAAAAATATAGCTATTTCACGATAATTTTAGTATAAGTCACGATCGACTTTACTTTAATCTGTGAAACAGATTAGACTTTAATCTGTGCAATAGATAATACTTTAATCTGCATAAAATAGATTATACTTGAATCTGTAAAAACAGGTTATAATTGAATCTGTACAACAGATTAATGATATTTTAATAGATCATTTTTCATTTGCATCTGCGAATTTTTAAAGAGTTTATTGCTCATAATTAGGGAAACTAAAATAACAGACTAGCCAATTATAAAAATCATTATATTACACATATAATATATATACTCATATTATAGATATATTCTATTTGTATATAATTGTACTGAAATTTCATTTTCTCGCTTGAAAAACACGACACAGAATTGAACTGATTTTCGAGCAGGAATGTTAGTTCAAATTTATTCATCAATTCAACATTATGTATATGTATGTAACATTGTTCTGTCTCAAATAACGAACATGCATTAAAAAATGATTATCCAGTCGATTTAATGTGGAAGCCTGATAACCGTATACAGTCAGATACTAAAATAATAATTTAATATTCAAGTTTAGCTAAGTACATTATTAAGCTTTATGGTATTAGGCTTCTTGCGTTTTGAATCAAAAATTCTACTCTCTTTTTGTAGATCAATATTTGATAATATTTTATTTTTACTGATTTTCATAATTAGAATATTACAATAAATTACTTACAGCTAAATTTCAAATGATTTTTATGTACTTGTTTTTGAGCATGCGGCTGGATTAAAAAAAAAAAAAGAAAATTAAATATTTGAAAAATAATAAATTTGACTTCTGTATGTTTGTGAGTTTATTGATGTATATTTACGTTTTACAAAATGTTGTGCAAAAATTTTCGTATCGTATTTTCTATGCAAAAGTATGAGTTTTTAAGTGAAATTACGTTTAATTGATTATTTTAGTTTAAGCAATGATTATCCTTTTAATTGGCATCATTGTGAAATTTAGTGTACGTTGTTAATTGTAACATTATACTTTTGTAACGAGGGTGCGATATGGTCAGTATCATAATAGTCACTAGTCAATGAATAACGTCGTTATTCCTCATTGCAACGGAAACTTATATACCATGAATTGTATAAACTTTAGTAATATAATGTAGAGCTAACGATCATATGATTTTTTGTATTTTAGTCACAAAATTATACTTCGTCAATCAATCTCGACTATCTGTATTCAGGAATCTCGGTCTTTATGTAAATTTGGAATATTTTTTATCCGTGAGTTTATGTAATTTTATTATCCAGTAATATACATTCATTTTTGCAAAGTGCGCAAGTAGTTTTTATTGATATGCATTTTTAATTTATTGATAGAAGTGTGAATGAATCAAGGATGTTCAATCCACTAAAATAACTGCAAATTATAAAGTGGTTTTCACAACAAATAAAATTTTTATTATATACATTATTTCAACATTTCAACAAATTTTGAAAAATGTACTTGTATATTTTTGAGGTTATGTTGAGGGGTGAACTTCCTTAATTTTAAATGGATATTTTGAAACGTAATTCATCTTTGTTTTAATAAAAATAAAATATTCATTGATCTAAATTTTAATCGATTTTGAATTCAATTCGTCGAAATTCTATGCGATTCTTTCTTATTTTTTATTGATCAAAAGTTCTAATAGTGGAAATTCAAATAATAAAAGTTTTTATTGATTTAAATTGATATCAATTCCAATTATTTCAAATTTTAATCTACAAAAGTTTCAATTTTTATCGATTTTCAATCAAAGTTTAAATTAATTAAAAAGTAATGCAAAAAAGTGAATGAATAGTAACAACAATTTATTTAAAATTTGAAAAAGAAACGAGATATTTTGTAAAGATACAAATTTGATTTTTTTTATAAATTTAGTTTTAAATTTATTAATTCTGTTAATCATAATTTTTATTAATTTTAATATATTATTAAGCAGGTTTTCTCCATTCACATAACCTCAAACTGATAAATCCTTTATTACCCCAAATAAAAATATTATTTAAATTACTTTCAACAAATTTTGAAATATCCAGTTGTGCATTTTTTAGAAAAAATTAGGTTAAGCTGTCAAATAATAGCTATTTAAAAATCCATGATGTTTCTTTAAATTTAGTTAAAATGTGTAATTTTAATCCGATTTTGACTAATAATAGCTCATTTGTCTCTTTGAAACATTCTGTACAATTTCATTTTTTAGATTTTTTAAAATAATACTACTCTGTTGAATAAATACGCAAAGAACAAATTTTATCTGTTTATAACTTTTTAACAAAATAATAATTTACAAAAGCCAACAAATAAAATTATAGAGAATGTTTCAACGAGAAAAATGAGCTTTATTATAGTCAAAATTGGATGAAAATTACAGATTTTAACTAGATTTTAAAGAACAAACATAAAATGTTACATAATTATTATTTGACGACAAATTTTAGCTCAACCTATTTTTTCTGGAAAATGTAAAACTGGTTCTTTCTAAATTTGGTGTAATTAATTTTAATAATAGTTTTATTCGTTTTATTTGATAAAAAAGCCATCTTTTAATTTGAGGTTATGTCAGTGGAAAGACTTTATTTATATGAATTAAACAAAACATTCATTGATTTAAATTTCAATCGATTTTCAATCAGTGGCGTAATTATTTCTAAATTTCGTATTATTCATTGCAAATTTAAATTAATTTTTTAAATTTACCATTATTTTTGTCATTTTGCAATTAATATTTTCAATTTTTAATGATTTTCATAATTTCTGAATTAATCATTGGCGGATCCAGGGAGGGGGGGCCACGGGTGCTTGGCCCCCCCCCAAAAGCCTCTTATTTAACAATGAGAGTGAGAGAGATAGCACTATAGTGCTATCTCTTTCTCTCTCATGCAATACCCCCTCGAAAAACCTTGTCTGGATCCGCCACTGGAATTAATTTACTGAACTTTCAAATATATATCTCAATTTTGAATTATTTTTTTCAATTCTCATTTCTTTTTATTATTTTGCAATTATTTTCTCCATTTTTTAATGTATTCATTATTTTTCAATTAATTTCCTAAATTTTCAGTTATTATTTCAAACTTAGATTTTGTCTTCAATTTCCAATTTTTTAAACGATTTTTTAATTATTTTCTTTTGCTAAAAAATAAATTCTGTAATTTTATATTATTTTCTCCGATATTTAATTAATTTTATTATATTGGTATTTTATAATTTTCAAAATTATTATTTATTTATCTGAAATTTCAATTATTATTTTAATCAATTTTCGATTATTTCTGCGAATTTTTAATTTTTCTTTTTAATTAAAATTATTAAGTAAGTAATTTTCTAATTATTTTATTTTTATATATTATATGATTTTTTCAATTATTTCTCTGAAATTTTATTTACTGTCTTCAATCTTTTATATTTAAATTATTTTCATCATATTTCAATTATTTTTCTCAATCTTAAATTATTTTTTAATTAATTTAAATCCTCGATTGTTAATTATTATTCTTATTTTATGAAATTTTTAAGTATTTTTCTAAAATTTCTATTTCAATAGAAGTTTTCTTCAATTTTTATTATTTTTATTTGTTTTCATAAATTTCAATTTTTTTTTTTTATTAATAATCGTAAATTTCATTTATTTTAATCTTTGTTCAATTCTTTTCTCCAATTTTTAGTCGTTCTTTTTTTTCAATTGATTATTCTAAGATCTTTATGTATTTTTTTCAAATTTCAATTATTATTTTTTTATTAAAAAAAAATTCTTTAGTTTTCTCAATTATTTCATTCAAGTGTGATTTATTTTTTACAACTTATCATTGTTTGTATTATAATATAATTAATCTCTTCAAGTTTGAAATTGTAAAATCATTTTTCAATTATTTTCCAAAACTTATTATTCTTGAATTTTCAAATTTTTCCAATTCTTTTATAATTTCAAAATTTTTATACTATTTATCTGAGAATTCAATTACTTTTTTCAATTTTCAATTATTTATAATATGATATTTTATATTATTTTCTTAAAATTTCAATTACTTTCGTTCTTTTTCGTAATTTTCAAAAAGCTTTTAATTAATTTCTATTTAATTAAAAATTATTCTCTTCAATTTTAAATTATCTTTATCTTGTTTTATTTATTTTCTCTAATTTTTAATTATTTTCTTTTATTTTATTGAACTATTAAAAGTTTTAAGTATTTTTCTTAAATTTTCTTTAACTTTCCTTTAATTAAAATATATTGTGTAATTTTTTCAATAATTTTCTTAAATTTTAATTATTTTTTTTCAATTTTATATTATTTATCTGAATTTTCAATCTTTTTTATTGAATTTTCAATTATTTTCCATTGTTTTTAATTATTAAATTTTTGTCAATTTATTTTTAAGATTTTCAAGTAATTTTGTCAAACTGAAATTATTTTCTTTATTTTCTAAAACATTTGTATTGAAAATACAATAAATACTTGAATAATACTTGAATTTTTAAATTACTTTCCCCAATTTTTAATTGATTTCATTTTGTTCTCAATTAATTTCGAAAATTTGCAATTATTTTGTTTAATTTCAATTGTTTTCCCTTGTTTTTAATTATTAAATTTTTGTCAATTTATTTTTAAGAGTTTCAAGTAATTTTGTCAAACTGAAATTATTTTCTTTATTTTCTAAAACATTTCTATGATGTTTTAAATTACTTTCCCCAATTTTTAATTGATTTAATTTTTTTTCTTAAATTAATTTGCAAAATTTGCAATTATTTTGTTTAATTTCAATTATTTCCCCTAATTTTTCATTTTTAAACTTTTTTTCAATTTATTTTTAAGATTTTCAAGTAATTTTCTAAGGGGTCGTCCACATATCACGTGATATCTTCAGGGGTGGGAGGGGGGTCGGCAAAATATCACGGTCCATGAAAATTTAATTTTTTAACAATAGAAAAAGTATCACGAGGAGGGGGGAGGGGGTTCAAATTAGCTCAAATTTGTATCACGTGATATGTGAATGATCCCTTAAACTTAAAATTTTTTTCTTTGTTTTTATAACATTTCTATGATTTTTTAAATTACTTTTCCCAATTTGTAATTTATTTCATTTTGTTCTCAATTAATTTCGAAAATTTGCAATTATTTTGTTTAATTTCAATTATTTTCCCTTATTTTTAATTATTAAATTTTTGTCAATTTATTTTTAAGATTTTCAAGTAATTTTCTCAAACTGAAATTATTTTCTTTATTTTCTAAAACATTTCTATGATGTTTTAAATTACTTTCCCCAATTTTTAATTGATTTCATTTTTTTTCTTAAATTAATTTGCAAAATTTGCAATTATTTTGTTTAATTTCAATTATTTCCCCTAATTTTTCATTTTTAAACTTTTTTTCAATTTATTTTTAAGATTTTCAAGTAATTTTCTAAACTTTAAATTATTTTCTTTGTTTTTATAACATTTCTATGATTTTTTAAATTACTTTTCCCAATTTGTAATTTATTTCATTTTGTTCTCAATTAATTTCGAAAATTTGCAATTATTTTGTTTAATTTAAATTATTTTCTGCAATTATTTTTAATTCTGAAATTTTATAAATTTTGTCCTAAAAAAAAAGGTTTATTAGGGTTGAATTCCCCTGAGCTAAAAGGCCCCGGGGACCCGGGGCACTTCACCACTTTGCCCCTTAATAGTTACGCCACTGTTTTGAATCGAATACATGGAAATTTTATATTTATCCTTTTTTTTATTGATCAAAACTTGTAATAGTGGAAATTCAAAGAATTTTAAATTCCATTCATTATAATTGCAATCAAACTCAAATTCAATTATTTCAAATTTTAATCTATAAAAGTTTCAATTTTTATCGATTTTCAATTAATTAAAATGAAAGTTCCAATTAATCAAAAATTAAAAAGTAATGCAAAAATGGGAATAAATAGTAAAAAAAAAAATAATTTAAATTCTGAAAAAAAAGCGAGATAGTTTTATAAGAATACAAATTGGAGTTTTTGTTTTTATCAATTGTTTTTAAATTTATTACTAAAACGGATGTATTTAAAAAACTAGCGCCAATTGGTTTGTGCATGCTCAAGTTAAATTCTAAGGTTGGCTGAACTGTTTTCTAATTTTCCTGAAGTTGGTAGCAGCTGACAATTGGTATTAGTAGTGGTAGTGTGTGTGAATAAATCGCAATCAATGCTTGATTACAAATACTGTCAGAGTTTGACACGTAGCGGAGAAAAACTATGAAGGATCTTCCTGGTTATTTCAATAACAAGTTTTAGTGATTTCAAAGGAATTAGTGTTAAAAGCTTGAATTATTTAAATACTTATCTTATTTTAAATCAGTGTCGCAATAATTACCGTGCGGTATCAAGCGGACGCATTTTGACGCCATGATGGTAGGTGGAACCTGTTATCATTTGACAGCCGGTGTTGTTTTTCCAATTATTATATTTTCTCATTAAATAGTTAAAAAGAGATTTAAAAATTCTTGAATTTTTATTCATTATTAGTTTTATAAAAATTGTAAAAAATGTTGCAGGAGGGTATTTGTGAAACTAATGACATTCTGAACAATGGGCCTTCGAAAAAGGTAATTTCTTTTTGCATGTTATTTTGTTATCAGATAACTTTTTTTAAAAACGAAACTCTTGATAGCGTGAAATTTGAAAGTCGTAAAGAATTTATGATAAAAATTGTCGTGTCACTTATTCTAGAATGGACATAAAAGCACGTAAATATTTCAAAATCGTTTTACAAGTAATCATTATTAATAACTATTGACATTGTTGTAATCAATTTGAAACACGACTTTAAATGCAAATTTATTTTCTTTGACAGTATATATTTAAATTTATTCGTGTTTTTATATTAAATATATGCGGATAGTTTCTGTTTTTTAGGTTATAAAATATAAAAGACTTTATTCCTTTGATTTATTTTATGTAATTATAATTTATGTCTTAGATTTATATTATATTCGTAGTTTATATATTAGAATTTATTTTATGTACTTTATTAAAAATCTAAATTTTGTACAATTTTTTTAGGCAAATACATCAGACACAGTCGATTTATCTGACAAATCATTGCAAGTTGATATCTCTGACGCTCTTAGTGAAAAGGACAAAGTTAAATTTACGGTACACACAAAGACAACGTTACCAGAATTTCAAAAAGAGGAATTTTTAGTTGTCAGGCAACATGAAGAATTTGTCTGGCTTCATGATCGATTCGAGGAAAATGAAGAATACGCAGGATACATTGTACGTAGAGTATTTTAAAAATGCAGTAAACTTGAAAACTAATTTTATGATAAATTAAATAAATCTAGGTATAATATTTTTGTCATCAAAATATTAAGAAACACTTTTTTTTAGATTCCACCGTGTCCACCAAGACCAGATTTTGATGCTTCTCGTGAGAAATTACAAAAACTTGGAGAAGGAGAGGGAAGTATGACAAAGGAAGAATTCTCAAAAATGAAACAAGAATTAGAAGCGTAAGTTTAGAATATTTCGTTTAATTATACAATTTTGTATTCGATTTACACTTGTTACAATATTATATTACTAATAATTTTGCATTGTTGGCCATTTAAAACTAAAAATTCTTGCAAATTCAAATAATGAAAATTACGAAATTGAAGAATATATCTATAAAATGAAAAAAATACTTGATAATTCGAAAAATAGTTACATAATTAAACAATTGAAAAGAATATTTTAAAAAATAAAACAAGAAATATTAAATTTAAACAAAATAGTTGAAAAATTATAGGAATAACTGTTGGAAATAATTGCAAATTGAACTGGATTGAAAATCGAAAAAAATAATAATTGAAATTGAAGAAAATAATACAAAATTGAGGAAATAAGTTGAAAATTAAAAAATTTGAAAACTAATTTATAACTGAAAAAAAAATTACAAAATGACGAAAATAATTGTCAATTGAAAACAAAATTCAAAAAACAGTTAGATTAATACACAACCGAACAAAATAATTAAAATAATAGCAAAATAATTATTACATTTTAAGATAATAATTGAAAATTGAAAAAAATTTTGGAAACAATTGCACATTTAACAACTGGATTGAAAATCAAAAAAAGTAATAGAAAAAAGCGATAATTTTTTATTATAAAAGAAAATAATTGAAAATTAAAAAGTGGAGATAAAATTTGAAGAAAATAACTAAGGATTGAAGAGAATAGTTCTAGAATTGAATTGAAATTTTAAAACAATTTTTATGAGTAACAAAAATAATTGAAAAACCTCAAGAATTATTGAATATTGAGAAATTAATTGAAAAGCAATAAAAATAATTGAAAATTAAAGAATATATTTGAGAGTTGAAGAAAATAATTAAAAATTGAAGAAATAAATTGAAAATTAAAAAATTAAATGGAAATTTCAAGAAAATAATTGACAATTAAAAGAATAATTAACAGAAGTTAATTATATAAGAATAATTAACAATTAAAAATATAAATGAAAATTGAAAAAAAAATTCAAAAAATTGTGAGAATAATCGTCATTTAAACAAAAAAAATGTTTAAATTAATGAATAATCATAAAATTGAATGAGAATAATAAATTTTCAATTGAAAACAGTTGAAATTTATTTATTTATTTGCTCGTACTAATTATGGAAAAATTTGTAAAAATAAATTAAAATTGAAGAAAACAATTGGAAATTGAAGAATCATATTGAAATTTCAAGAAAATAATTGATAATTGAGAAAATTCGAAAATTATTAAATGTTGAATAAAATAATTGAAAAACAAAAAATGCAATTGAAAATTGAAGTAATTAATTAAGAATTGAACAAAATAATTAAAAATTAGAGAAATAAGTTGAAGATTAAAGAATTAATTGAAATTTTAAGAAAATAGTTGATAATCGAAAGAAAAATTACAACATGTCTAAAATAATTGTCAATTTGAAAACAAAATTCAAAAAACGGCTAGATAAAAATCAACTGAACAAAATAATTTAAATAATAAAAGAATAATTAGATCATTTTTGAGACAATAATTGAACATTGAAAAAATTGAAAATTGCGGAAAATAATTGAAAAATTGAAGAAATAAATTGGAAATTAAAAAATTAAATGGAAATTTCAAGAAAATAATTAAAAATTAAAAGAATAATTAGAGTATGACGAAAATAATTAACTATTAAAAACAGTAATTAACTATTGAAAACAAAAATCGAAAAATGATTAGAATAATCGGCATTTGAACAAATTTTCTTTTTAAATTAATGAATAATCATAAAATTGAATCGGAATAATAAATTATCAATTAAAAACTGATGAAACTAAAGGAAAAAATTGTAGATGAAAATTGAAAATACGAGAATTATTGAATTTTGAATAAAATAATTGAAAAATGAAGAATGCAATTGAAACTTGAAGTAAATGAATGAGAATTGAAGAAACAAATTAAAAATTAGGGAATTATGTTGAAGATTAAAGAATTATATTGAAACTTTAAGAAAATAGTTGATAATTAAAAAAAAAAAATTTAAAATGACGAAAATAATTGCCAATTGAAAACAAAATTCAAAAAACGGCTAGATTAATACACAACTGAACAAAATGATAAAATATCAAAGAATAATTATAAAATATTAAAATCATAAGTAAACGTTAATGATATTGTAAGAAATAATTGAAAATTGCAGAAAATAATTAATAATTGAAGAAAATAATTGAAAAATGACGTAAATAATTAAAAAAAAAAAATTTAAAATGACGAAAATAATTGCCAATTGAAAACAAAATTCAAAAAACGGCTAGATTAATACACAACTGAACAAAATGATAAAATATCAAAGAATAATTATAAAATATTAAGATCATAAGTAAACGTTAATGATATTGTAAGAAATAATTGAAAATTGCAGAAAATAATTAATAATTGAAGAAAATAATTGAAAAATGACGTAAATAATTGAAAAAAATATGTGAAAAATTACGAAAATAATTGTCAATTGGAAACAAAATTTAAAAAAATGACTAGATTAATAAACAATTAAAAAAATTATTGAAAAAATTAAACAAGAAATATTAAATTTAAAGAAAATAATTGCAAATTAAGAAAATTATAGGAGTAGTTGTTGGAAATAATTGCACATTTAACAACTGGATTGAAAATCGAAAAACATAATTAAAATTGAAAAAAAGAGTTAAAACTTGAAGAATGGAGTTGTAATTTAAAGAATATACTTAAAAATTGAAAAAAAAAAGTAATTGAAAAAAGCCGAGAATTGTTAAATATTGAGAAATTCATTGAAAATCGATAAAAATAAATGAGAATTAAAAAAAATTTTTGAGAATTGAAGAAAATAATTAAAAATTGAAGAAATAAATTGGAAATTAAAGAACTAAATAGAAATTTCAAGAAAATAATTGATAATGAAAAGAAAAATAACAATATGAGGAAAATACTTAAATATTGAAAAGAATAATTAACTATTAAAAACAGTAATTAACTATTTAAAACAAAAATCGAAAAATGGTGAAAATAATCGGCATTCGATTTTTTTTTAAATTAATGAATGGTCATACAATTTAATGAGAATAATGAATTGTCAATTGAAAACTGATGAAAATTATGGAAGAAATTGTAGGTAAAAATGAAAATGGAAGAAATCAATATTTGAAAATTTAAGAGTTATATTGAAATTTCAAGAAAATATTTGATAATTGAGAAAATGCGAGAATTATTTAATATTGAATAAAATAATTGATAAATGAAGATCGCAATTAAAAATTGAAGTAAATAAATGAGAATTGAAGAAAATAATGAAAAATTAGAGAAATAAATTAAAATTTTAAGAAAATAGTTGAAAATTGAAAGAAAAATTGCAAAAAGACTAAAATAATTAAATATTAAAGAAAATAATTGAGAAAGGAGGAAAATAATTGACAATCCAAAAAAATCGAAATCTGAGGAGAATAATCGACAAAGAAACAAATTAATTAAAAAAAATTAAAGAATAGGTTATAAAATTTAAAGAGAATAATAATTGTATACTGAAAATTGTTGAAAATTAAAAAAAAAATTGTAGATTTATTTATTAATGAAATTAAAATTATTTGAACTGATATTTATAAATTTTAATCAATTTAAATGTATTTTTAAAAAAGTAACTGTTTTAAGACAGAAAAAATATCTAATTTCCAAACTTCAGGTCTGGACAAAACGAAAGAATGAATGAATGAATCGTGTGGATTATTATTATTATATTTTTTTCTATTATTTTTCAGAGAATATTTAGCTACATTCAAGAAGACTGTGGCGATGCACGAAATGTTTTTAACAAGACTAGCACATCATCCTGTTTTTCGAAACGATCATAATTTAAGGGTGTTTTTGGAATACGATCAAGATCTTTGTGTTCGAGGTAAATGCTGAATAGTAATTTAATTCACTTAATTACTTGTTTTTTGGTTCTTTTTATAATTTGATGACTTTAATTTTAGTTATTTAATTTAAATTACTTTAAATTCAATTTAATAACATTTGTAGAAAATTAATTTCCGTAAAGAAAGCATTAATAAATATTATTTTCAATTTTTCATTAGGTAAAAACAAAATGGAAATGTTTGGAGGGTTAGTAAAGTCGCTGTCGAAAACAACAGATGAGTACTATTTGTCTGCAACAGTCAAAGATGTAAATGACTTTTTTGATCAAGAAATGACATTTCTTCATCAGTATCACAATAATTTAAAAGAAGCAACAACTCGTGCTGATCGGCAAACAATGAAACACAAAGATGTTGCTGACTCGTATATAAAAATTTCCACCAATCTTCTACAGCTGGCTACATCAGATTCTGGAAAACTTGAAAGGTTTTTGACAAAAGTCGCTGAAACATTTGAAAAAATAAGGGTGAGGATAATTTGCTTTATTAACCTTTTTTTTCAGATAATTAAATTTTATTTTTCATACCAATTTATTCAAATTTGATTATTTTTTTTTTAGAAAGTGGATGGTCGTGTTGCTTCTGACGAAGATTTAAAATTATCTGATACTTTACGTTATTACATGCGAGATTCGGCCGCTGCCAAAAGATTATTATTCAGAAGACTAAAAGCATTACATGCCTATGAAACGGCAAATAGAGCTTTGGAAAAAGCTCGGGCTAAAAATAAAGATGTTCATGCCGTAAGTAAATTTATCGTTCTTTTTATCATTATTAATATTTATTATTATTAACCTTACAGTTTGTGATAAAATTAAAAATTCAGGGTGTCTACTAATCGGTATAATCGGGAATCAGAAATTTTTTAAAAATGTTAATAACAATTCTTATTATTTTATTTATAATTTAATTTCCTTTTATTAAAAATAATGTATTTTACCTTTAAAAACAATTAAAAAAATAAATTTTCAATAAAAAAAAAATAAATAAATAAATAAATTACTATTTAAATTTATTGATTTTCGAATATAAAATTACATTTTTAATTAAAATATCATTCTTAACCTTATAATTGTAATAATAATAGGTAAAAGCAACGAAAAACTAATAAATTATATAAAAAAAAAAACATAAAAACGTAAAAAGATCAGAAAAAAGTCTATTAAAGAAACGAAAAAAAAATTTTAAAATAACATAAGCATGAAACAGTGGCATAAAAATATATAAAAAAGTGGAAACTCTTTTCAAAAAATTAAACTATTTACGGACATTTTTTTAAAATTAAAGAATAAAAAAGATGATAATTTAAACAAAGTTAATATATATTACTGAAGAGAAAAATTTTTTAAAATTAGAAAAATTAGAGAATTATTTCACAAATTGACAAAAAAAAAAACGAATGAATGAAATTTTGAAACATTTTTAAAGAAATTTAAAATGGGAATATTTAGTACAAGATTAAATTTTCATAATATAAAATAAAAGAATAAATTGAAGACTTTTGTTTTCAAAAAAGTAGAAAATTGAGAAATTTCATAAATTTAGATAGAAGCATTAAATAAATGTTTTCAAAAATTCGTAATCACAAGATGAATAAATAAATAAATAAAAACTAAACAATGTAAAAGAAGGAAAAATGTTTGCAAGAAATAGAGAAATGATGACAAAAATTAAAGAATTGATTAAAAAATTGTGAAACAACAAAAAAATTAAATAAATAGGAAGAAAATGGAGAAATATTTTTTTTCTTAATCTAACAAACAGGAGAAAAAATGTAAAAGTATAAATAATAAACAAAATTGGTAAGAGTTTTCTTAAAAAACTCTTAATAAAAATAAAATAAAATAATGCTTTAAATAAAGATAAATAAAAAGTCCACAAAAGAAATTTAAAAATTCTTTAAAAATAAAAAAATTTAGGAAAATTAAACCAAAAATATTTTTATATGTAAATGATATTAAATATGATATATTAAAATGAGTCCAACAATAAATTTAGAAAAATAAAGAAAATCTAAAAATTTTATGAAAGAATAAGTAAGTTTGCAAAAAATGGACAAGATGTGAAAACACATTGAATAAATTTATAAAAAAAAGGGTATATATTTTTAAAAATATAGAAATAATTAAAAAAATCAACGAAGTAAAGTTTAGTGAATGTTATAATAACAAAACTGTGTAAAATAATATTAAATAATTTGTATAAAAAGAAGAAAATTAAAGAAAATCCTAAAATAAAAAATCCAATACAAAAAAATATCAAAAGTAGAATAAAAAAAATATTTTTTAATTTGGTAGAAATAAGAAATTATAAGATAAAAATTAAACAGTTTCGAAAAAGTGAAATCTTTTAGATATCTTGTAAAAACTTAAAAAAGGATTATTGTGAATATGGAAAATAATTAATATTATTTAATTATTATGCAATAATTAATATGCATTTAAATTTAAATGAATTTAAATTTAAAAGTTTGAATAAAGTGGAATATGAGTTAATTGACGTTTGCAATTTATTTATATTATAATTTATACATATTATAATTATCTAATGATTTAAATCAATTGCAGCCCTGTTAAAAGTAGAAAAAAACCAGAGAAATTGATTGTTTAAAATTAGCAGACACCCTGTAAATTCTTAACATTTCTTTTCCTAACAATTTTTGTAATTTGTTTTTTTTTTTTAAACATAAATATATCTAGGATTTATAATATTTCATTACTTATTGTTCTTTTTTGACTTTTTAACTGTATATAAACATTTAAATGTGAGGAGCACTTAAATTCACGTAGATTGTGTTTAACTATTATTTACACGTAACACAATCTTTTAATGATTGCTTTAATTCTCTTTTCGCTCCTCAAGGCACTGGAGGTTGCAGAGGTGTGTTAATTTCTTTTATGTGTAATGTTTATTGTACATTAAATTTAAAAAATTCTTTCCTTAATGTCTAGCGGGACACATTTTTGCGAATGTCGCTATTCGAAAATGCATGATGTGTTTAGATGTATTACAAAAATTCTTTTCAAAAACGACCAAATTGTTTTTAGATTTATATGTGTATTTATTTCTATATAAAATACTTTGTAGATGTTTTTTTCACTACAAAAATGTTCTGTTGGTTTTTGATGTTTAAAAAAAGGTAACTTAGTTACTTCAAAAATGTTTTATTATTTTGCAAAACAGATCCAATTATTTTGCAAAAAATGTTTTACTGTTTTGTTAAAACTCACTGTCTGCTGTTTCATTTGTTTGAAAAAATGTTTACAAGTTCTTTTTGATAACAGGCGGAAACAACACAAACGGAAGCCTGTGAAAAATTCGAGCAAATGTCGGAAAAGGGAAAAGAAGGTGAATTTTAAAATTTTTTCTTTAGATTTCTTTTCAATAATTCAGAAAAATGTAAAAACAATTAATTATTTTTTTCAGAATTAACGGACTTCAAAACTAGAAGAGTTACTGCCTTTAAAAAAAGTCTCATAGAACTTACAGAATTAGAGATAAAGCACGCTAAGGTAAGATAAAAATACATTTAAATCGATTTTCTTTAACTATTTTAATTTTATACTTTAAAAATAATTTTTTTCAGGCGCATGCTGAACTGCTCAAAAAGTGTCTAACTACTCTTAGGGAAGAATGATTTTATTAAAATCATTTGCCATGTTATAAAACGCAAAGAGCGTATTTTCTAATGAAAGCGATATATATTTAACGTATATAAAATTTCATTTTTATTTTGTATATTATATATTTTTTGTTATCAACAGCAATAGTAGCCTATTAATGAGAAATATCGATTACATTATAGAGTGAAAATACTTTACAAGAATATATATGTATATGTAAGAAAGTTGTGACTCTATGACTTTTGACTTTTTTTTCGTTTTAAATCGATGTTAACGAGCTACTGAATCTGATCAAAGTTAATCTTTGGCTGCAAAGAGGTTAGTCGATAATTACTTTTAATATTAAGACAATTTTTCATATTGCTTCGAATTGTGTAAGATTAGGTGTGTAATTTTCCTTGTATAAAAGATATAATGTTTTTTATTACTCAAATTTTATAGATATTTCGCACCTCTTCGCAGTCTATTGTGAATTCTATTACATTTATAAGGGAATCTTCTTTATATTATATGTACATGAGTAAATTTAATATGTTATGAATAAATGGGTGTAATGAGTGTTGCGACAAAAAAAAATGTGTAACATTAAATGTATACCATTTTCGTGATTTTCGGCAAAATTTAGAAATGATTTTTGTATTGAGAGTAAAATATTAGTTTATATAAACCACAAAATTTATTTCTGTTAATTTCCATAAACTCATCTTATTAATCTGAAATAGGTCAGAGAGTGAATCAGGCGATTTAATCTCAAATGACTCTTGAGATAAAAACTTCGTGCTCCAATAACTCTTTCTTTGATGTATGCACTTCATTAAAGGGAACTGGAAACAAAATTTAATTAATTTAACTCGATCTCAGATTCACTTTAGAGTTTCTAACTTTTTAACAATGATATGCCTTTCACTCGGAATCTTATGATAAAGATTTTTTTTCACGCAGAATCTTGTTTCAATAGCATTTTCCCAATGAGAATCTTTTCAGAAAGATATTTTTAATTCTGAATACAATTTTCTCTCGAGTGTGAAATGAATCTTTACATTTTTAAATTTGTTCAAATTCAAGTTTTTAATTCATTATTTTTTTTGTCTTCTGTTTAAAGGCAGGGAAATAATGTTGATTTCTTTTGTTTCATAGATTTTTATTGAATGAATCACCTTGTCTATAATACATGATTGTAGACATATACTGAGAAATTTGTAAGTCGTAAGTATCGCTTAATTCTTTTAGAATTAATTCGAGATTCCATCATATTATATATACATATAGTTTGTGTATATATATACTCTTTCTTTTATCTCTATTAATCTTAGTAATATTAACAGATCCTACATGTAGTCTAAATGGACCGTATATACAATAGACTGAAAGTTCGATTAGTCTAATGCATATATATTTTTTTTTTATTACCGTACTTAGATCAGTAGTTACATTGTAATTTTTAATCATAGTAAAACGTCAACTATACGTAATAGAAAAATTTCTCGTAAAAATGATACGACTTGGTTCTTGGTAAAATAAAAAAATAAAAACGAAGAGGTCATTTGTCGATGCTCGCTTGCGTGATATACTTTGGTTTTTGCTTGCACTCGAATTATTAAAATCCCTTTATTAATTATGCAAATTACAATTTTCTAAATTAGGTTCTTTCTATATTTAGTAGTTTATCTAAAAAAAAATTACATGAAAGAATATTGAACCATTATAGAAAAAAAATAAAATATAATGTATAGTCTCCAGACAAAGTCCATTTAATAAAATTAGAAACTCATCACATAATAAAAAATTTCTACGTTTCGACAAATAAAAAGGCCTCCTCAGGACATAAAACTAAAAATTATAAACATTGTTACATAATTAAAACTCATAATACAGATTAGTAGGTTAAAAACAAGACATAAAAAGAATTAAACTTAAAAAAAAAAAACAGAAAATACTTGATTCTAGCATAAAATTGTCATGAAAATTCAACGATAAAAATCGTAGTGACATTTTTAAAAACAGTCAAAATTAAAATGCATACAAATTTTGAACCATTATAGAAATTATAATTGAGCTGAGGTTTGTCATTACTTAAGTATATGTAGACTTTAGTTTTTAATTTTGCATTATTTTTTGAAATAATAAGCTATATACGCAGAAAAAAGCGGAATTAGATTTTGGGTTATATAAATAAGTTAAAAACTGTAGATATTGTTTTTTTGACGAACAGAATTAATTTTCTTCTTCTTAAATGATTTTTGGTGTAGCCGACTGTCAGAAACTCAGAACTATAAAAATTAAATTTTGAGAGGGGGAAAGCAATGACTTTGTAAGTTTGTATGTAACTAGAACGACCATAAAATTACAAGATTAAAAGATAGTAGGTTTGGAAAGAATCTATGTCTCTGATTGGCTAGAAAATTTCTGGAAATATTACGGACCAATTAAAAACATGGATTCTTTTCCGACATGACACTGACTATCTTCGCAGCTTGTTATTCTATGGTCGTTTTAGTGTCACTGTTTTATCTCTTACATAAATATATAAAATAATTTGTTTCGTGCATTTTTAGTTATTCTTCTTCTTCTCCTTCCTCAAGAAAGAAGACGAAGGAGACGAAGAAGTAGGAAAACATTATATACTCAGTTTTTAACTTGCTTATATCAAATTATATTTGATTTTGTCTGGTTTTCCCGAGAGTATCGAGTGTTATTTTGAAAAATCACGAAGTGATTCGTGTTGGACATTGTGATAAGGCAAAAATTAAAAAATTTCAGAACATATGTTTAAAAAATAACGCAAAATTAAGAACTAACGATATTCTTAAATTTTGCTCGAGTAATGGTTAATGTCAGCTCAATTATAATTTCTTTTATTTTTCAATTATATTTATTTGTCAATTTTCCGGTCATGTTTTCCCGTTTTATTTCCTGTGGTCGCAAACAAATGACAGGAAAATTTCATAAGAATTTTTTTTAACAAATTTTAAGATTAAAAAAAGAATATTTATTATGAATAAATTAATTAAAATCTTGTTATCTTGCAATTTTCTTTTAAGAATCAGAAACACATTTTTTAAGTAAAGGATCTAATTTATATTCACTTTGTGCAAGCAAATTTAGTTTTATTGCAGTTTTTCACGCGCATTTTCGATAATTTATAATTTATTATGAACTATTTTATTACGTACAGTTTATTTAATTCCGTGATAAACCAATCCTTCAAGTCCTCAAGTACTTGTATATTTCAAAAGAATGAGGTTATTTTTTAAATAGCTAAACGTTGATAATGAGCAATATTTAGGATATTGGTAAATAATTAATATTATATAAAAACGTTAGATTCGGAGTCTTTTCAAAATATTAGCTAAGTCGACAAAAAATAATTCTTAAAAATGTTAAAGGAACTTGAGAATTCGAGGAATCCTGTTTGTATTTATTTTATTTAGAGGTTTCTTAATTTTTAACCTTTACAAACAATAATGAGAGATAATTTTTTCTTGGATTGACTGGCAAGGAAAACCATACAGACATTCTAAACAGGACTGATCACACTCTTTCAAACTGGTGTTATTTACAATAAATAATCAATCAATCTTCATAGGATGATTTTAATGAGAGACGTAAAATTTGCGATTATTCTATGATTTACAAATTTTTATTAACCACTGCCTATCGATTGTGTAGAATAAAGAATATAACAAATATTAACAATTTTGATAACATTTAACTTACAAAATCAAAAGAAATATTATCTTTAAGGAAGTTCTACCGTAAATCGATTAATCAAACAGATTTTGATAAAACTTAGTGTACTGCTAAATAAAGTTTCTAAAATTTTGTAGTTAAATTTTTGAGACCTGTAGGTTCTTGGGAAAAAAGTTGTGATCGATTTATTTTTTCACTGTTTAACCTGTTTAACATTGATTCTTATGAGAATTCATTACTCTGTCACATATATTTTAATACTAAAAATTATTAATTGACGAGATAGTGATAAAAGTTTGTATAGTTAAACACATATATGTAATGAACCGATATTGTATTTAAAAAAGGACAATAGGTTCCTGTAAGAGTTGCAATAAATTAATTTGTAAAAATATTTTACGTTTTACACGATACAGTTCATACGTTCTGACATTTTAAAATGTTGATTTTGATCGCACATGCAAAATAGTCATATTTAAAAAGTAAATAAAGTTAATAAAGTTAATAAATACAATTGTTTAATTATATATCAGTAAAATTAAATTTAAACCTAACCACAAAATAATGGTCTCTGTTTTGACTAGTATCGTCATACGGTAGAACCTCCTTAAGATAATTTATAATATTTCTACAATACTCTTTTTGTATGCTCTTTTTGTTCTTTTGAAAGTACTTTGTTCAATTTTTTTTATTCATTTCATTTAGTTTGTTTACACCCTCAGCTTAAAAATCAGGATTAACTAAAAATAATAAATAAATAATAATAAATATATACAACTTTGATTAAGGTAAGAAGTCAATTTTTAGTCTTTCAAGTAATTCAAAATTGACAAAAAGGTATTTTATTAGAAAACCTGGAAAATGTAAGGCGTTGAATAAGGTAAGTATAATAAAAGTTTATTAAGTTTAATTATTTTGTTCGATTAAGCAATCGAATATTGAGAAAAAGGTATTTTATTAGAAAACCTGGAAAACATGTGGCGATGATTAAAATAACCAGTAACATTTTTTTAAAAAATTAAAAATAAGTAGGTAACTTTTGAAAATTTTTATGAACATTATTTTTCTTTTATAAAGTAGATTGTCTCGAAATTCTGGAGAAAAGACTTGAATTATAAAATTTTAAAAGTACCTAATTGAAACAGTTTTGAGATTTATAAGATTATTCAATTTGTGGAAAGTTTTGATTGTTTAATAACATTTGAATGAGTAAGCAGCAGAAAATACCACATTTTACATTATTCTTTCGATTATCTCGAAAGTGTGCTGTAATTTTAGATTTATGCATAGGCAGCTAAACTTACTCGTTTACATAAGATTATGTAAAATAGCATTATCGAAGCTATCTCAGGAAAAAAGGAGTAAAATTCAAAAATGAGATAATAATACATTAACGTATGAAATTATCATTACAGTATCACACATTTTTCTGTTCTCATTAAATTAAATTCTTTTTAGCTGTATCAGCAAGGATTTAACTTACTTTAAATAGATGCTTTAATTAAGTTTACTTATTAATTCAAGTTCTATGATTATTTGATGAATTTATATTTGAGACAAATAACAATTTTATATAAGTAACATTTATATATATCTTAAAGGCTTTAAATTAAAGAAAATCTTATTTACAATAAGTTCAATTTTACAAGGAAAAAATTGTTATTTGCTTCACAACAGTACAAAAAATTAATTTTTTTTTTTTTGTAATAATGATTTGATGATTGTCTTTTTAAAGTTGTGGAAATAATTTTAACACAGTTCTAAATGCTAAATTAGTTAAAATTTGTAATTTGTTATTTTTGGTTAAATTTATTTCTATTTATGATTGTTTAAATAAATCTACTTTCATGATCGTTTGAACAATTTTCCTTTTATGAATTGTTTGAGTTATAAAAATAAAAAAAGTGCAATGAAATACGAGGATTTTATTTAAAATTTGTTTTAAAATTAAATTCCCTAGAATTCAGTGTTTTATTGTACACAATCGATAAACAATTAGTGGCCTACTATTCGTACATGACATTAAATTGTTTCTATGTGTAGTTCAATTTTTGAGTCTTCACAGAGTACGTGATATTATATTCCATATTATTTTCTGATATTATCAGACAGAACGAATACAATTCAATTTTCTAATATTAACAATATTATTAATTATTTTCAATTAAAACAATTATTTTACACATAAACGTAATAAATTTAAATTCCTGGCTTCTTAACAGTTTTGAACTAGTTCCAAATATTTTTAATTTGCTTCAAAGTAGTTTTTGTTTATTTTAATCACTTTTGTTATTTCCAACAGTTTCGATTTTTCTTCTAACATTTTTGAACTAGTTTATAACAGTTTTGAACTTGCCCTGAATAATTTTAGACTAGCTCTAAACAGTTTGTAACAAGTTTTAAATACTTTTAAGTAGTTTTTGGCTTTCAAGTTACTTCATTCAACATTTTTGCCTCAATTTTTAACGATAAAATTGGTATTTTTTTTAATAATAGTAAAAATTATGTCTGAATCAATTTCACGATTTTGCTTAAGAACTTTGCCGTGTAATTGAACATGAAGGATGCGGAAATGGAAACTAGAGAAGGGCATTAAGGCGGCACTGATAAGTTATTAGTTTCAGGAATAAAATGGAAGAGATAATGCGGATTTATATAATGAGACGTGGATCTCTGAAGACTCAAAATCATTGAACTGGGTCGAACGATTTCGATCAGGAATATAACGAAGATATAAAATGATTACTGAGGATATAGCAGATTTGGACTGACATGAGCCGCAGAATAGCAACACTTTTCGTTTCCGTAAATCGGGTCTAATTTTGGAGAAAAGACGTTTTATCTCGACTCATATCCGTGTCGTTCTATCCGACGATGGATACGTTCGAGTGAGCAGACTATATCACGAATGTAAAATCAATATTTTATTTTCCGTGCTCAGAAAATTGCTGGCTCCATTTACAACAATTTTTATTGTTTAATTTACTTTTAATAAAAAAGTAACACTTTTGGACAGGAGATATTTATTTTAAAAATTCGTGTCGGACAATTTTTTATAATAAATGTTTCTCATCTAAAATTGTCACTTTATTTTTCAATCTTTTGACCAGTAATTTTCAAGGCACATTTTTTTGGTTTAACCTGGTCATCGTTTTTTTAGTTTAAAAAAGAAACGAATAGTTATGGTTATAAAACAATTATTTTTCGATAAAATAACTTAAAAGTTATTTAGTTTGTAATTTAATTCTTTAACATAGCATCGAATTATATTATAAATAAAATATTTTATTTGTATACAATATTTACAGATATTTTTGATTTAGAGTTTAAACAAAGTATCTTTTCAGATTTCTGGTTTTGAAAAATGGAAGATGTCGAAATACAAAATAAGATCTGGCTAACGAATCGTGAAATTTCGGAATAAACTCATAATTCAGAGCTGAACGTCTCTTACGGAAAATATGATTTAAAGTAGATACAATAAATTTCAGAGTTTGTCCTACTCTCCTTATTTAATGCATCTTTTGGATAGTTGACGGTTTATCTTGAATTTCACGTTTGTGGCCAAAAACTATGATTTAATTCCAAAAAATTCCACGAGACAGAAAAACAAGTTTTTGGATTTTAGAATGTTTTATAAACTTTTGAAAAGTTTTTATCGAACATGTTTTACAAAACTGTAAAATTATTATTAATATTGAATATTTGGTACGTACAGTGGCAGACAATTACTCATAATGAATAAACAGAAATTATATTAACAAGATTAAATGTACCTTTGATTTTAAATAACTATAATTATCTGAAAATTGGAAAACCAATTAGAAATAAATTCACAAAGCGCAAAATCATTTTGATAATGTTTAAATTACTTTTTATCATCACAGAATTATTAATCAGTAACCTAAAAATCTCATCTCGATAGGCAACCCCCGTTCACCAAGTAATTACGATTAACAATATTTACACAAGCTGGGTGGTGGATATTAGCTGGGGATATGCCCTCTTGGATAATCGTTAAATTTGCTTTATATATATATATGAAAAGTGCGCTGTCCAACTGCTATTAACCTCGATGTGAAAAAAGATAGTAGTTGCGAAATATATCTACCTAGTACGTAAAAGAAATAATTATAATTGTGGACATTTTAATGAAACGTTTATCGCACTAAAAGGGCGCTGATTAACAGGAGTGTTAGCACCAAACTTTCTGTCGTTCCTTTTGCCCCCGACGTTTTCCGCCGAAGAATTGCTGCCATTTTGTCGCCTGAAATTGTAAAAAATAGTTTCATTAAAAAATACTGAATTAAAATTGTATCTCTGAAGCAAATGTATAAGTTAAACTAAATTTTCTGTAAAATTTATATTTGTAGCGGTTTTTTTGCTCGACTGTTCGTTTAAATACGTTTTTACGTATTTTACGCAGAATGAGTAGTCTTAAGGTGAAATCACATGGGACCGTCAAACGTTGCGTCGTAATGAGAAAGAGAAATACGTAAATATATCTTTGTCTCTCTCTTTCTCATTTCGACGTAACGTTTGACGGATACATGTGATATCACCCTAAAGGTGAATTCACAGGGATGCGTCAAACGTTGCGTCCTAATGAGAAAGAAAAAGACGCACAAATGATTGTATCTCTTTCTATTTTATTAGAACGCAACGTTTGACTGATCCATGTGATTTTACCCTTAGAAAATTATTAACCAATGAATAAACAACTTGAAATTAGGTCTTAAAATATGTAAAACATCCTTAAGACATCTGTTTTTACAGTACAAAATTACTAAAACTTAAAAATATCTAGAAATTGCCATTTTGAAAAATAACTAGGATCTGAAGACAGTAAATAAAAGCTAAACAAGAATAAATGAAAAATGAAAAAATAAAGAATAATATCTAAAAAGGGAGCAAATAGTTGAAAATCAATAGACAGTATTAGAAAACGAGAAAAATAACTACAAAATGAAGAAAATAACTAAAAAGTGAGAAAATCACTAGAAAATAACAAAATAACTGGAAAAAAATACCTAAAATAACTGAGGAACAAGTTTTTTTACTGGTGGAAAAAATTACTAGAAAGTGAATAAATAACTAGAAATATAGATAAATAACCAGAAATCAAACAAAATTCTTTTAAAAATTAGAAAAATCTGTTGAGGATTAAAATGTGTAAATCTAGATTATTATAGAGTATTTTAATGTGACGTCACTAGTCAAAAAGGTTAGGTCATTTTGTCAAGAAGGTTAGGCTCGGACCCAAATTTACATTACGTTATAATGGAATTTTCATGACAATTTAATAAAAAACTTTTAAAATTATTAAAGGCAAAAGATAAAACATATTTTTTTACGATTTTGTAGTATAATCATACTTCTTATCGGTTATCTGCTTTATTTTTAAATGCAAAAAAAAAAAAATAGTGAAAATTTCAAAATAGGTTAGAAAGTTCTGTCAGTGTGATTGTTTTTTTTTTTTTGGTTTCTAAATACAAATTTAATTAATTGACAAGGAATATGAATACATTATAAAAATGTAAAAAAAGATTTTCTAGCTTCTAATAACAACAATTTATGCAATTTCTAAATAAATTAGTCTAAAATACCTTTTATATTAGAAATTTTATAGCTCAATGTAAATTTGGGTCCGAGCCTAACCTTCTTGACAAAATGACCTAACTTCTTGACTATGTCACATTAAAATACTCTATTAGGAAAGAATAACTAGTGTAAGTAAGAAATATCATTTGAATGTAAAAAGTAATTAATATTAATTTTAGAAACTAAAAAATGTTAAACATCCCCTAGAAAAATAATAACTTCTGAAAATAAAGACCAAGAACTGGAAAAAAAGTAAAATTACTAGAAAGTAAAAAATACCTGAAAATTCAAGAGATTTTAGAGACTAACATTTTTTTTCACAAATTTATTAGGAATTAAGTCGAAAAATAACTATAAAATAAAAATGATAACTAAAAAAGTAAAAAAGCTAGTAGATCCTATAAAATAACTAGAAAGTAAAGAAAAGAATTATAAATTGATGGGGGGAAACAGAAATTTTAATAAATTACTAAACAAAATGGGAAATGAATAAATAACCAGGATATAAAAGATAAATAGCCAGAATTAAAAAAAATTCATCTAGAAAATGAGAAAGAAATAAAAGGATATTTTATTGTGAATTGAAATATCTTAATATTGGAAAAGGCTAACTAGAAAGTATGTAAGAAATAAGATAAAAATGAAGTAAATAACTTTTTGAATTAAAATCTACAGGTTTTATTGAACTCCTCCAAAGAAAAGACTAAGAAATAATAAAAAAATTCTAGAAAGTAATAAATATCTTGAAAATCCAGACTTGAATAAAAAAATATATTTATTACTAAAAAAAATTTACTTACAGTTACAAAAAGTCTACGTAAAATAAAAAAAATTGCTATGAAGTAAAAAAATAATTAAAAAATCAGAAGGAAACTAAAAAACGAAAAGAAATAATAGATATTGAAATAAAGTAATTTGCAAATGAAACAAAGAATAAAAAATAAGAAAAAATTACTAGAGATCGAAAAAATTCTTAGAAATTTAATAGAAAGAAAACTGGAAATTTTAAAATTCTACCAAGCATAAAAATATGCTTGGACTATATGCTTGGATCAAGAAATGTTATTTTAGGACGAAGAACATTATTCTTATACACGGAAAATAATTAATCACAAATTTGAAATAGGTTGTATTCTCCTAATTTAATGAAAGTATTAAAAAAATTATTTTTAAAAACAGTTTTTTTTATAATTTTTTTTACTTTATAAGAAAGATTATTATGAAAAGATAACCTAAAAATGTTATTCTTTTCAAAATCAAGATCGTTTTTTTATTGTTCTTATTTTTGTTTTTAATTTGAAAAATCCTTTCTTTTATATAATTATCAATATCTACATTTATTTTGATAATTATTAATTAATAGAATTTCTTCAACTATTTTTAAATTTTTGGAATTAAAATCTTCATGTAATAAAAATATCGCACAATCTTTTGGAATAAACAAAATTTTACTATCTACGTATCTCTGATAAAATCGAATTTTGAATTTTAATTTATCAAAAACAAATTCTTCAACATCTTTTAATACTAAATTTGAAAGAATTGTAATAAAAGAATAAATTCTATTGAATTTAATTCTAGATGTAAAATCATTGGTTATTTACTGTAGAAAAATAATAAGTAAGAAGTTACCTCAGATAAATTACTGACCCACCTCTGGCCAAGGTTGTTAAATATCATAAGGTTAGTTTATGCGCGCATCGTAAGTCAATGAAAAAAAGATGCGCATAAACTAATCTGATATTTATAAGCATTCTATACGCCTTTTTTCAGTTTGGAACAAAATAATAAAATAGAGGTGTTGAAATAAACGAAAAATACAATTTTTTTAAAATTAAACACAAATTCTCGTCTCTTTTCGATAAAGTGTTAATAAAACTGATTAAACTTTTTCCCCCTTCTAAGCCGAGTATATAAAACAAAATTTTCATTTAACAAGAATTTTTATGAGTTCGAACTTTGCAGAATTGCAATAACCATTTTTTGTCTGACTGGACATTCAAATAATTGCAACTGGTAATGAAATGGGTTGTGCAAGTTCAGGTATATTTTACCAACGAAAGCACTGTTTCAATGAAAGATTGTGTCTGCACTGTATATTTGAAAAAAAAAAGATTTTTTTTCATTTTATAATATTATTCTCTTTGATAGACTTATTCAAAAATAAAAAAAGCCTATTACATGCTTATTTTTCAGGTACTATTAGTATCTAAAATTAAATATGTAGGGCATCCCTCAACCTATCATTCAAATATGTCATGTTCCACAAATCGGAGTGAAGTTTCTGACGTCAAAAATAAAGCTGATAAAAAAAGAGATTATACTATGAAATGGGTATTGTGTATTCATTGAATTTATATTGGTAATACAATTTTAAAAATCTCAATAACATAATAATATAAAATTATCAATAATAATATAAAAAACTATAAATTAATTCATGTGAAAATGCAAATTGTCTATTAATTATTAAAAAAATAAAATAAAATAAATTCAGGAACATTATCGACATTATTAAAACGATTTAAAGATGGACTTTAATATGAATTTTTAAATGGATTCACGCTCTATTATATTCAAGATTCTTATTCGTTCTAAAGAAAGACAAAAGATGTAAATCGACGCCTCGGCAAAAAGTGTTTGAAAGCTGAATGCTGTTAATATCTTCACCCTATATTTATGCATATCGAATCTTTTTTGTCATTTTTTCCATTTACTTTTTTCGCTCAATTGGAATTCGATCTTTTGTGCTTTTTCACAAAAGGAGACATCTATTAAAAACAAATACACACGAATCAATAGAATAATACTTTTTTTTTGTCACTTTGTAATATTCGGCACTTTTTTCAGAAAAAAAAAATCCAACTTATGAAATTGTTTAACATTTTATTTCTAAAACGAAATGGAAATTGGTTTTATTATAATATGTGATCTGTCTGATTAGTTTTTTATCTAACATGCAATCTATACATTTTGTGAAGTGGATTCTTATACCTACATATAAGAATAAATTTTTAATAGAATGATAGTAATGAAACATTTGTGAGAATTGTCGGTATAAATATAAAATTAATGTGATGAAGCTGATAAATTATTTTTAAATTTAAAATTGGAATAAATGTCAAATTATCGGTTTTACAAATCGCTATAAATACAAATGAGGAAATGTTGTTTTCAACTATTATTCTGTCTGACCTAATCCAGGCAACTATCACTTAAAATGTCCTGAAAACTCGCTGTCACTACTGAATTCATCCGAGATTAAAAATAAAAATTTTAATCATGTTATTTAAATATAAATAACACGGTTAAACATTTTTTAAATATCAATGCTTTCAAATGTAAAAGCTTTCAATTTCTTTCTAATAAAACATTTCTAATAAAAAGTGAAATATATTTGACATACACACGTATATTAAAAAAATTTTCAAATCGGCTTTAACAGACAATTAAAAACGAACTCAAAAATTAAATTGTAATTTTTACTCATGCATGAATGATAAATTTGCGTAAATCGGTTTTTGGGATCTTTGGGAAATTGGCAATTAAAATGAAACTCTTTGAATTGTGAAAATAAGCGAATTGGAAGTAAAGCCTTGATTGGTTATTTTCACTAATTAGTTATAAACAAATTGACTTTTTGTGTTAAAAAAAAAAAAATAGTAAAAAAAATATATTATTTTAAGTTGAATTAATTTATCTTTCAATTTAAATTGGAGAATATAAAAACAAATTGTAGTAAATACTTTACGATTGTAGAATGCTACGTAAAAAGATTTATAAAATACCGATAAGTTGGGATAATGTTCGTTTGGAGGAAGAAAGATGAAAAAGCAGTAAATACCCGTTGAAAACTTTATGTATTTGCTTATTGATTTTCCATCACTTAAACTCTTAAACTTCCTTTTCACCAGTTGCAGAATTTAATCCTTTTGATTATTGAAGTGGATTTTTCTGATTCCAAAATTAAAAAAGAGGTTCTTTAAACAACTATATGCAGAAGAATTATAAGATCGTTATTTATATATTTTATTTATACAGTTTATACATATATTTCAATTTTCAATTTTTATTTTTTCAACATAAATGCTAGTATTACATAACCTCAAACTAGAAAGTTGTTTTCTACCCTAAATAAAAATATTATTCAAATTAAGTTTACCAAATTTTGGAAGATACGGTTGTACATTTTTTGGAAAAAATAAGGTTAAGCTCAAATTTATTGTCAAATAATAATTATTTAATATTTGATGTTTTTTATATGATAACTTTTAAACAAAATATTATTTAACAAAACCCAACAAATAAGATTGTAGAGTTTCAACGAGAAAAATGATCTAATATTTGTCAAAATTTGGTGAAATTAATTTTAATAAGTTTTATTTGATGGGAACAAAATTTTAGTTTGAAGTTAAATGTCAATAGAAACATTATTTAGATAAAACATCAGTGGCGTAACTGGGGGTCCAAAGGCCCTGGGGCAAAAACGAAAATGGGGCCCCAATTATATATAATAATTTACAAGTTTAATTAATTCATTCATTCATTCTATCCACATCTGATATTTGTCACTAGATATTTTTTTCTTCTAAAATTTTGAATCATATTTCACCTTTTTAAAATGTTCTCAAATTTTAAATTTGTAGCAATTTTAATTTCTTCAAATTTCAGTTAATGTGAACTTGCATTGATTAAAAATGCAATTAATCCACGTTTAAAAAATACTAAATTTGAAGTGATTTAAAAATTTCTTCAATTTTTAATAATTCTTTTCTATTATGATTTCAATTGCGTAAAATACAATTTTGTACTATTTTTTATCATTTCTCAACTATTTTCTACAATCCTTAATGATTTTAATTGTTTTTAAATTGATTCTCTATATCTTAAATTTACCTTCTTCAAATCTCAATTATCAAATATATATCTCAATTTTCAATTCTTTTGTTCAATTTTCATGTCTTTTTATTATTTTTCAATTATTTTCTCCATCTTCTAATATTTTCATTATTTTTCAATTAATTTCTTAAATTTTTAGTTGTTATCTCAAATTTAAATTATTGTCTTTACTACTCAATTTTTTAAAAGATTTGTCAATTATTTTCTTTAGCTTAAAAATAAATTCTGTAATTTTATATTATTTTCCCCGATTTTTAAATATTCTCATTCTTTTGGAACAATTTCCAAAAATTTCAATTATTTATCTGAAATTTCAACTATTGTTTTCATCAATTTTCGATTATTTCTGCAATTTTTTAATTATTCTCTTTAATTAAAAATTTTTAAATAATTATTTTCCTTTTTACACAAATATTCTACGATTTCTTCAATTATTTCTTTGAAATTTTATTTAATGTTTTCAAACTTTCATATTTAAATTATTTTCTTCATAAAATAAAAAAATTCATAAAATTTTAGAATTTTTATATATTTTTCTCAAATTTCTATTATTTTCTTCAATTTTTAATTATTTTCAATTGATTTTTAATGATTTCCAATTTTTTGGATTAATTATCGTAAATTTCATTTAATTTTAGCTTTCTTCAACTATTTTCTCAAATTTTAAGTTATTCTCATTTTTTTCAATTGATTTCTAAGATCTTCATGTATTTATCTCAAATATAAATTATTTTCTTTTTATTTAAAAATAATTCTGTAATTTTATATATATAATTTATTTACTCTCCCTTACGGGTTCGAGGGCCTCCGCTCCCTTTACAATTCTTACAACTATTTGCTTACATTAACGCTTACAATATTTTGCGACAGCTTAACCTCTAAACAAAATTCTTACAACTAACTATTCTAAACGCTCTAAACGCCTTTGCCAGTGCCTGGGCTTCCGTTTCCTCTTACCTTTTCTTTTCATTCTAAATTCGCATTTAACCTTTATTTTTACTTTTCTCTGTTCTCTCTTTTTCTTGGCTTTACTCTAAATCATTTTTTCCCTCTTACACTCTAACTCTCTCATCCATTTCTCTCCCGTTCCACTTTCATGCAACTTTTCACACACTCTCTCCCCTACACCTCTATTCCCATCCTCCTCCTCCACCATACACACATCCAGTACATGCGCCCAATCTTCCAATTCAAACATGCAAACTCTACACTTTCTCACCTCCATTTCCTTCCAATATTTGCACTCATTCATACCTTCTCCCATCCTAAACCTAATCACTCTATTCCATTTACCCTCTTTTTTCAGCTTATCTAAGTATTCTGGCCTTCCTTCTCCCTTAACCATTTTGTACCATCTGTTGTTCCTCGATTCATTTATCTTTTCCCACCTTTCCTCCCTATCCTTGCTCACTAATCTTTTTTCGATTTCCGTCCATCCTCCTGCTTTCTCACCCTTTTTCAGCCCTTCGATAATCGCATTTGACCTATCCTTCTCCCAATCCGACATACTTGCATCTCCTCTCTCCGATCTATCCCTAATCTGCTTCCAACATAACTGCGCTATCCTACTTCCTTTTCCCTGACTAAATTTTTCCTCCATCTTCCACGCTCTCTTTCTTTGCCTTATGAGCATTTTCTCTCTCCCTAACTCTTCTCTTAACATGTATCCCGGGCAATTGTAACTCACTCCCATCGTCCATCTCAAAAATCTCTCATGCATACGCTCCATACCTTTCTCTTCCTTCCATCCCCATACTTCCACTCCATAACACATAACAGACCACACTAACATATCAAACATCCACACCCTTTTCTTCCAGTCATTCCTAAACCTTCTTTTTCCTATTCCCCACACCTGCCCCAACACCTTACTTGCCCTTTCTATCCTTTTTCTTACATTTAACTTTCCACTTCCATTACTTTTAAACCAATATCCCAAGTAGCAAAATTCACTCACTTCTTCCACGACTTTTCCATTTAACTTCCATACTTCACTCTTACTCTTCACTCTCTTTCTAAATCTCATCATCTTTGTTTTCTCCACATTCACCCACAGATCTTTTTCACTCACATACTTCTCAAACTCTCTTATCATCAATCTCATACCACTCTCATCTTCCGCCAGTAGCACCACGTCATCCGCATACGCCAGGGAGAAAATCTTCACATTGCCTATTACTACCCCTCCCTTCCCTCTCTTCCACATTTTCTCCTCCAAATCTGCCATTAGCAGGTTAAAGAGCAGAGGGCTTAAAGGACATCCTTGCAGTAACCCTCTACCTAACCAAAACTCCTCTCCCAACCTGTTTCCTACTCTCACTCTGACCCTTGTGTTCATATACATTTCCTTTATCCTCTCTACCATTCCCTCCTTTATCCCTCTTTCCTTCAGTACCCTCCACAAAACGCCCCTATTGACTGACGGGAACGCTGCCTTAAAATCCACAAAAAGCGCTACCAATTTTCCTCTCTTACTCTTTAGGTTCCTGTTGACCAAAAAGTTCAACACATATACATTGTCCATCGTTCCCATCCCTTTCCTGAACCCACACTGGTTATGCGGTATGCAACCTAACCCCTCGACCTTCTCCTCTAACCTCCTTCTTACAATCTCTGCATATACTTTATAGCCTACCGGCATTAGAGTAATTCCCCTATAATCTTCTACATTCTTGCCCTCTCCCTTCTTTACCAAAGGCACCACCAGACCTGTCCTCCATTCCTCCGGCCACCCTTGCCCTTTCCATACCTTATTTACCACTTCCCATATGTCCTGCCTCAGGCCTTCCCCTCCGTACTTTAAGCTTTCATTCTCCATTCCATCCCATCCAGTCGCCTTGTTTCTCTTCAGTCTCTCTATCGCTTTATCTACTTCTTCTCTATTTATATCCTCCTCATCCTCCTCTATACTTCTTCTACCTTCTCCTCTTACTCTGCTTGTCACTCCCCCATACATGTCACTAAAGTACCTGGTCCATTCTTCCATACTTATGTCCCTACTTATCTCTTTCCTACATTTCCTCTCTCTATTTATCACCTCCCATTCTCTTCCTTCTCTAATTGCCTTTTCTATTTCCTCCATGTACCTTTTATTCCCTTCCTCTCTTTTCCCTTCCAGAAGTCTTTCGTGTTCTTTATGTCTCCTATTATATTCCTTTTTCTCTAATCTACCTTTTCTCCATTCCTTTATGTTTTCTCTCATCTTTCTTCTACTTTCTTCACATTCCTCGTCCCACCATCCTCTTGCTGGTATGTTTGCATCTTCCTGTTTCCCCATCTCTTCCTTAACTCTCTCGATTCTCTCCTTCACTACCTTTAAACACTCATCTACATTCTTTTCCTCCACATCTTCTCTGCTTCCTTTTTCCATTCTCTCCCCAAATTCAATGAGACTTTCTTTCCTCCAATTTCCCATCCTTTCCTTCTTCTTTCCTTCCCCCGCCTTCTTGCGCTTTCCCTCATTCTTTAACCTCACCGTGACCACAATCGGAAAATGACCTGATCCTACTTCTCTCGCTACCTTCATCTTTATCATCCGTCTCCTTACCTCCTCATCTGCTAGCACATAGTCTATCACCGTCTCACCTGTCCCTCTAAACGTAAACTCACCCTCTTCGTCTCCTTCAATATTGCCATTGCAAATCGACCACCCTGCCTCCTCCACCATCTTTAGCATCTTTTCCCCTTCTTTATCCACTTCTTTGTGCTTCGAGTTCCTGTTATATAATTGTTTTTCTTCATCCCATATACCTCCTCCCCTTTCTCCTGTCCACGCATTCATATCTCCCCCTATTATTACTCTTTCTGATTTACCCTTCTCCATTCATCTCTCTATCGTCTCCCATCCTTCCTCCTCCCCCCTCCTTCTATAAATAGCTACTACTGTTAACTTTTCTTTTCCAGAACCTATCTTCCTTATCATGCTGCCTTCCATTTCCTCATTCCTTCTCTGACTTTTCTCTTCTTTTATTCCTACTCTAACTCCCGTTACCATCCCTCCTGCCAGTCTACCCATCTTCCTCTCTTTCTTTGCCTCCTGCATTCTCCAGACATACCCTGCTGGTAGCTTTCTTTTGATTACCTCCCATTCCCTGTTATCTATCCAGGTCTCACTCAACATCACCACATCCCATTTTCCTATAACTTTCCAAAATCCTTCGTCCTTATTCTTCAATCCTGAAACATTCCAAAAAGCTATCCTAACCTCATCTCCTCCACCGTTTCCTGTTCTTCCCTTACCTCTTCGCTGAACCCCGCCTGGTCTCCAATTCGTTCCTCTCTCTTGTTACCTTCTTCATTCTCTCGGACCTCACTTTCCCAGTAATCCCTTGCTTCCCCTTTCCTCATTCTATTCCTAACTACGTCCTTAAGCTTTACCAGATCCCCTTCTTCTTCTACTACTACCCACTTCTCTCCTTTTATCCAAACAAAATCTTTCCCCACTCTTACTTCACTCCCTTTCTCCCATTCTTCCCTTGCTTTCTTCTCGAGCTGCCTACTCAGTCTCCTTTCTTTCTCCGTCCTATCCACATCTATCCAAACTCTCCTACCTTTCAATCTTTTCTTCCGTTCCAGGACTTGTCTCCTGTCCTCCTCACTCCCCAGTTCAACTATCCACACTTTAGGTCTGTTTCCTTCCATTCCCAGACCATTAACCTCTTTAACCACAACTTTCGCCTCTATTTCCTTAAATATTCTTTCTACTTCCTCCCTTCTACTATTCTTATCTACCTTCAGCCCTCTTATCACTATGTTCCTCCTCTTTCTCTTTTTCTCTTCTTGTTCCAACAAATTTTCCAACTCTTTTACCCTTTTCTCTAATTTCTCCTGACAAGCCGTCCCAACTCCATCTCCTTTTCTTTCCACCCTTTCTATTTTCAACGAAATATTTCTCTTTTCCTCCTTATCTCTTTCCTCCATCTCTTTTTGCCTCTTTTCTAACTCGTCTACCCTTTTCATTACCTTGTCTTTCTCCCCTCTCCATCTTTCCTCCCAGTCTTCCCACCTTTTCCTAATGTCTGCAATCCCCTCACTTATTCCCTTCTCCCACTCCTTTCTTTCTACTTCCTCTTTTTTCTTTCCCACCTCCCATTCCTTACTAAGTTTCTGTATCGTTTCTTTTGTTTCCTTACTTTCACTCAAGATTAAATTTTTTATTTCTTCTAACTCTGACCCCTTTCTCTTTCTTTTACTATCTCTATTTTTCTCTCCCTTTAGCACTTTCTCAGCCTGCTTGGTTTCAATATTGTCGGTTTCCCGATCTGTTTCGACCATCCAACTCCGCACGCTACCAGAGCTTACGCTATCAGACCTAAAAATAATTCTGTAATTTTAACAATTATTTCACTAAAATATTATTTATTTTTTACAACTTATCATTGTTTTTATTATATTTAAATGATTTTCTTTAAGTTTCAAATCAAAAACTCATTTTTCAATTATTTTCTCCATCTTTTAGTATTTTCATTATATTTCAATTAATTTCCTAAATTTTTAATTATTATCTTAAATTTAGATTCTTGTCTTCAATTTTTATTTTTTTAAAAGATTTTTCAATTATTTTCTTTTACTTAAAAACAAATTCTGTAATTTTATATTATTTTTTCCGCTTTTTAATTATTTTCATTCTTTTGGCTGAATTTTCAAAAATTTTAATTAATTATCTGAAATTTCAATTTTTATTTTGATCAATTTTGGATTATTTCTGCGATTTTTTTAATTATTCTCTTTAATTAAAATTTTTAAGTAATTTTGTAATTATTTCCTTTTTTAAACATATATTCTACAATTTTTTAAATTATTTCTCTCAAATTTTATTTAATGTTTTCAATCTTTTATATTTAAATTATTTTTTTCATAAATTTAAATTATTTTCAGCATATTTGAATTAATTTTTCAATTTTAAATTAATTTTATCATTTTTCAATTATTTTCTTCGGTTGTTAATTATTATTCTCAGTTTCTAAAATTATTTTCTTGAATTTTTAATTATTGTTTTAAATTTTCAATTATTTTCTTCAATTTTTAATTATTTTTATTTGTTTACTTAATTTACAGATCTTTTAATTAATTATCGTAAATTTTATTTATTTATTTATTTACATCAAATAAACGGGTAGAAACACATTACGTATAAGATAAGATAAAAATGTTATTAAGAACTAGTTTAACAATTACGAGGCCTTTTTCCGAAAGTTACATTTTTCAGTGATGAAATAAATAAATGCAAATTTTTTTTTTCGTTTTTTATTTTTAGCTTTGTTCAATTCTTTTCTCCAATTTTAAGTTGTTCTTTTTTTCAATTGATTTCTAAGATCTTCATGAATTTATTTCAAATTTCAATTATTTTTTTTTATTTAAAAAAAAATTCTGTAATTTTTGAATTATTTCTCTCAAACGTGATTTATTTTTTACAACTTATCAATGTTTGTTTCAAATTTCAACTATTTTCATCAAGTGTCAAATTGTAAAATCATTTTTCAATTATTTTCCAAAATTTATATCCTATAATTTTTTTAATTTCTTTTATAATTTAAAAAATTTTAAACTATTTATCTGAGATTTCAATTATTTCATTCAATTTTCAATTATTTATATGATTTTTTATATTATTTTCTTCAATTCAGTTATTTTCGTTCTTTTTCGTAATTTCCAAAAAGTTGTTAATTATTTCAGTTTAATTAAAAATTATTCTCTTCAATTTTAAATTATGTTTATTTTGTTTCATTTATTTTCTCTAATTTTTAATTATTTTCTTCTTTTTTTCAATGAATTTCTGAAAGTTTTAAGTATTTTTCTGAAATTCTCTTTAACTTTCCTTCATTTAAAATATATTATGTAATTTTGTCAATTATTTTCTCAAATTTTAATTATATTTTTCAATTTTCAATTATTTTCCCTAATTTTTTATTTTTAAATTTTTTTCAATTTATTTTTATGGTTTTCAAGTAATTTTCTCAATTTTAAATTATTTTCTTTGTTTTTAGAACATTTCTATGACTTTTTAAATTACTTTCCCCAATTTCTAAATGATTTCATTTTTTTTCAATTAATTTGAAAAAGCAGCCATTATTTTGTTTAATTTCAATTATTTATTACAATTTTTTTAATTCTAAAATTTTATAAATTTTGTCCTAAAAAAAATGTTTATTAGGGTTGACCCCTAAGCTCAAGGGCCCCGGGACACTGCTCCACTTTGCCCCTTAATAGTTACGCCACTGTAGAACATAAGTTTCATGTCAAAAAGAATGTAAAATTTCCAAATTTATAAATTTATATCTTAAAAAAAGAACGGTAAATTTCAATAATATTGTAACCATACATGTAAAATAATGTATTTAATATGGCATTAAAATTTTATAAGAATCTGTAGAAAGTCGATTTTTGAATAAATTTCCTTAAGATGACATGAATTTTGCATTTTCTTATTTAGCATAATAACCGAGTTTCAAGTTATCAATTAGTAACATTTATCGGAAATGTCAATATTTTATTCAGATTGATTAATCTTTTAGCTAAGTAAAAGTAATGGTTAAAAAGTGAAATATGCATTGTATTTATATAAAATTTCTCAGCTCAGAGTGATCGATGAGACTATAACTTTCTTGATTGATAGTTTTTACCGGCAACTATATAACTTTCTAAGTTCTCTAGCCCTGAATATCCACTTTTCGTAATTATACCTTAAGGCATGTTGCATCGGCGGCCGAGCAGGATAATAACTGAATAACGAGAGGTTCAAGGGGTGAGAAAATTTGAGATAGGTGATGGAAAACGATTAAACACTTGTTATATTATGTTATCCTCGCGTGAGAATATTAAGAAGGCTGTGAAATTAATGACAATATAAACGGTGAAATTCGTACTTTGAATTTATAAGCGAGATATTATTTGGTGTAGATTATGTAAAATGTACGAATTTACACAGGATGTGTGAAAATTAATATAGGTTGAAAGAACCAAATTAAGTAGAATTTTTAATTAAATTAAAAACACCTAGAAAGTGAAAAACGGCTACTAAAAATAAAAAGAAATTAGGTTTTGTTAAAAAATTTTTACAGGGACTTTTGTGGTATTTTTAGATTAAAATATTTAAATGACATGTTTCGACTCATTTGTGTCTCATCAGGTCAAGAGATTTATCGGATTTTTAAATCCGTAATAAAATAATAAAATAGAAATTTGAGGTTATAAATTATATTATGTCAAAATGAACATGTATTCAATTATCAGAAAATATAAACTTACTTTCAGAAGCTTCATTCTTTTTGGATGTTATTAAAACCAAATAGAAATTTGAGGTTATAAATTATTTTATGTCAAAATAAACATGTATTCAATTATCAGAAAATATAAACTTACTTTCAGAAGCTTAATTCTTTTTGGATGTTATTAAAACCAAATAGAAATTTATGGATTACATTTTGATTTTATTTGATTTGTTTGAATCATTTTCATGAATCAACATTTCGATTTTAAAAGAGAAATGAAGTTAGGAAAAAGATCGTTAAATCGATTAATCGAATAAACAATTTTATTCGCGGGAAATAATATGAGTTTTAAACACTTAAATGTCTAAATTTCTAAATTGTTTAAAAATTTTTAATTAGGTATACTTAAATTTGCAATATCTTGATTAAAAATTTACAGTTTTTCCAGAATTACTTTACATAAGAATTATTTCAAGGTGTTTTCTTATAAATACATTTCCTAAAAATATGGTAAAAATAAAATAAAAATGTAATCCATAAATTTTTATTTGGATTTAATAACAACCTAAAATAATGGAGCTTTTAAAAGTAAGTTTATATTTTCTGATAATTGAATACATGTTTATTGTAATATAATATAATTTATAACCTCAAATTTCTATTTTATTATTTTATTACGGATTTAAGAATCCGATAAATCTCTTAGAAATCTGATGAGGTCTCAAACGAGTCGAAACATGTCCTTTTAATATATTTTAATATAAAAATACCGCAAAAGGCATTGTAAAAAGTTTTTAACAAAATTAATAAATGCGTATATAAAAAAATTATAATAAAAAAATTATAGTAAAGAAAATTAAAGTGAAAAATTATAATAAAAAGAAATTTAGTTAAAAGTAAAAATTGTTGGAGATTTAAGAAAAGTAAGTAATAAATTTGAAGAATCGCTTGAAGATGAAAAAAATTTGCAGAGATAATTAATAAATAAATTAATTATTGTTATTGAAAAATTAAGTATGACTAAAGTAAAGTAAGTATAAATTGATTTAAAAAAAAATAGAAATTTTGAGGAAATACTAAGAATAAAGGAATATGACTAAAAGTTATAAAAAAAACTAGAAATGTAGAAAAGTAACTCAATTTAAAATACTTTAACAAATGAAGAAAACATAAAAAAGAAAAATAAGGAAACCGAAATATGATGTATAACTGAATTTTAGTTTTAAAAATATGTTAAAAATTGTTTAAAAGAGGAGATCTTCATAACTTATTAACTTATTATTTTTAAAAAATAAATAATTTGAAAATAAAAATAGCTTGTTAGAAACTAAAAAATACCTACAAATTTCAGAGATCTAACAAATTTTTTTTTATAAAATACAGATAAGTCAAAAGATAAAAATAAAATAAAGATAATAAATAAAAAGTGAATAAGCTAGACAGTTACTTGGAAGTTACTACAAATTGATGAAAAAAATATAGAATTCTAAAATAATAAAAAAATCACTGGTAATAGTGAATAAATGAGTAGGATTAAAGATAAATAACTAAAAGTAAAAAAAAAAAAATTAAAAGTAAAACTATTTGGAAAATGAGATAAGATATTATATTACGGACTAAAATATTGAAATATTGGAAAAGCATAACTAGAGAATAAGAAATATAATCGAAATATGAAAAAGTAAATAGCTTTTAGAATTTTAAAATTTAGAATATGTTAATAAACTTTCACATTATTTATTAAAGATAATACAATTTTGTAATTGTTAAAAATAAAAAATAGTCATTAATTCTATTAATTTCTGAAAAAATACATACTTTCGACAGACCAATTAGTTCGTTTTTTAATCTAGAATATTTTTCTAAAGGTAAATTAGCATGATTAATATTATTAGTAAGAAAAAAAATTAAAAAATAGTTAAAATTTGACTATTTGAATTAGTAAACTGTATTAGTTATTTTGACATAATTTAAAAATGAATTTAATGAATAAGCAAATTAATAATTTTTTTTATATATAATTCAGTTTTAGAGAGTTTACAAAAAATTCCATAAGCTATGACAAATTTGAAAAAAAATGATAAAAATTGTGAAAAATTAACTAAAAGAATAAAAAACTGTTACAATAGACTAATTAAATTTACATAATTTAGACTAAATATTAATTTTGTGATTCAACAAATGGAAGGGAATGAGTTTCGGAATGAAGAAAAAAGGAGGAATTGATAAATTTATAATTTTGAATAAATTAAATTAATAAACTCAAACACACTGAAATTAAATATGACTTAAAAATTAGTCAATTAATATTAATAATTAATATTAAATTAAAGAAACTGAAACTTCTCTGAAATAAAAATGAGGTCTTACTCTTGAAAAATCGATTTTAAAGTTCAACAAAACGAATGTTAAATAGCCGAATTGGTAATCATCAAAGTGAGTTTCCTTTCTCTCATCAAAAGATTAATTTTCCAATTAAGATTCCTCTAATTTTCTTTGACAAAATTCCTTTAGAAAGACTCTGATCTCTTTAAGGTCACGGTCAAGATAAAATGGCGTCGTTTGTTATTTTTCACGATTACCAACGTAATGATAAAAACATGCCAATTTGGACAAAACACAATCGAGACTTCCAATAAAATAACATATAATCTAGATGCTTCTTTCCTATTGGCTGACATCATAATAATGCGAATTTAAAATTGAAAAACTGTGAAAAAATATGGACCTCTACTGCGCTGGAGATCGATCCCAGGTCTTTTCAATTGCGTCTTTGTCTTTTCATATTTTCAAATAATGCGAATCTTTTAAATGGAAATCTTCTGATTCAATTTGAAACAACAACAATAAATTGATTCGGTCCATGAGATGGTAGATCAACATTCTGCTCCTCCAATAATTCTACTTTTGAATATATATTGGCAACTGGTAAATTCTTGAATCTCAAAGAGTCTTGAAAATTTGTAGAGTTTTGAATTTAAGTTATTTTATTTTAAAACTGTTTCAAAATTTGTTAAAAGATACGTTACGTTCAAGTTAATAAGAGAAGAAAAGGTTATTCGTCAAGATAACGGATAAAGAATACTTGGGAAAGGATCAGGTCAAAAACGACCGTAAAGATTAGGCAGAAAAGAGCAAATAGCTGAAGAGAAGAGAGAGGGAGATGGGAAACTCGAGGTACGAAGAAAGCAAGACAGGTAGAATCTAAAATTTTCATGGAAAAAGAAAGGGAGGAAAGGTTGACGAGAGTCAGTCAAAAATAAGATACGTAAGTGAGAATTTTAAAAATTGAGAGAAGTTAAAATTCAATTGGAAACTGTGAAATGTGTGTGACAATATATTGGAACGAAGAGTTGAAGAAGAGAAGATATTTATTCTTGTAATTTATTTCTGGAAATTTAGAATAGATGGTAGAGAAAGAGCTGAGATTTAGTAGAAGAGATCTAGAGTTAAAATTAGAACGTAATATGCTCGAGAAGAAGTCTAGATTTGAAAGGTAATCTGTGCTGAAAATCGGAATTGCCCATGGTAAGGGTTTAAAATTAATTATTGAATAATCCAAAAGAGATTGAATAAGAAGAGTTTTTCTAATAAAAAGATTGAAAGAAGGGTGATTTTATCTTTATGTTCAAAGGTAGACAACGACTTTCAGGGTGCTTTAAGTTGGCCTCCTGAGAACAGCTGACCACACTTGCAGCCAACTTCAAGAAACTGACGCTAAACACGAGTTTTACTTTTTAATTCTCAATATTAATACATGTACATTTCGTATCAAGTGTGAACTGAGGACGTTTTTGAAACAAGCGCAATGTTTTTGCAACGAATTGTAGGCGACGGTGCCAAAGTCCCACGAAACAAAAAAAAAACTAACCGAAAAGATTAAAATTGACGATATCAAAATTTGAGGTTAGGCTCCCACTTTCCACTATTTTCAAAGAGAACGTGACCAGAAAATTCAAACATTATGTCACACCGAACATGACAACTAATAATATTAATGTTAATTAATTTGGTGAACACGGGAACGTGAGTCTGCTTCAATTAACGAAAATATGTAAACAAACAACAACAATTTCGTTCCGGTTGTCGACTCGCGGCGCAACTGCGCAGTAAATGGCACTTTTGTTTGCCCATTGCCGCGTCACAGCTTTAAGCAAAAACATTCACTATATTCTATTGGTCAAAATTGCAATGCTCGAGCGTTACGAAAATACGGCAACAGAGACAAATCGAGCACTTTTCTGAACAGAAACATATTTGGATCTTAAAAGAATCTTAATGCCACAAACCAAACCAACCAAACATCAAACATAACTACTCAGTCCGCCGTACAGAAAAGCGCCACTTTACGTTCATTTACGGAGGAACAAATAACGCCATTTTCAGGGCTGGATCAAGGCTATCACGGGCCCCGATTAAAAAAAACAAAAGTTTCTACATTTTTATGTTATCAGAGTGTCTAGCAAATAATTATTTAAACAATGGAGAAAATGTTCAGAGAATCTTAACAAAATGTAAAAAAATAAAATTATACAAAAATTACAAAAAATACAAAATTTTAATAAAACCAGTATTATGAATGAACAGATAAGAAAGATAAGGATAATTTCCATTGAAATGGAAAAATTAAAGCAAAAAAATGTTAAAAATTTACTAATTAAAAAACTTGCAAAAAATAAATAAATTCTTCAAAAATAAAAAAGTTTAAAAAATCAATGAAAGTAAAAGAAAGAAAATAAAGAAATATGGTAATAATGCGTTATGGAATATTAAACCGTTTTAGGTAGATTGATTAAATTAATTTTTTAAAATTAAAATACTACGCAATAAACAGTAAAAGTTTTTAAAACAAAAAATTGAAATTACAAAGAGAAAGGAAAAAATGATTTTCAAAAAGTTAAAATATTTGTGGACATGTTTTTATAAATTAAGAAAATAAATAAGATAATCAATAAAAAAACGGAAAAATGTTAATAAAAAAAAGAAAAAATTTAAAAACTTGTTTTGAAAATCAAACAAAAAGCAATAATTTTTTTTAAATGAAGAATTAAATAAAAACATCTAAACAATTTTAAGAAAAAAACCAATATTTCTATGAAATAGAGAATTTCTGAGCAAATGAGAAAATTTGTTATAAGATCAAATTTACGAAAAATTAAAAAAAATAATAAAAGTCTTTAAAAATTATGAAAATTAATAAGTTTTGACAAATGACAAAAACCCAAATAAATATTTGAAAAATCATAAAATTGAACAAAATTATATTTTACAACTTCCAAATTATAATAATAAATAAAATTAATCACTAGGAAAGTAAATAAATTTGTCTAAATATTGTTTAAAAAAACTGTATAAAATTAACTGAAGTAAATTTGATGAAAAGAATAAAATTTTTAAAAAAATCTAAAAAAAAGTATTAATAAACGCATAAAAAAAGAAAATTTTTTAAAAATAAATGAAAGTGAGGTACCAAAGTGATTTTCTAAAAATACAGAAAAGCACTATAAAACATAACCTATCAAAAAAATTGTTTGAAAAAGAAAAAATTGCAAGAAAGAATAATTAAATATTTCAAGAAACTGATATAAATTGGTGTGAAAATAAGTCTACTATATTTTCTATAATTTTCAAGCGTTTTCAATTTACAATTATTCTCCTTAAATTTTATAACTATTTTTTAACTTTTTTAATTGTTTTGTTCTGTTCTAGATTATTCTTGACAGTTTTCGAATTTCTTTTTCAAATTTCAATTATTTTGCGCATTTCTCAATTATTTCCTTGATATTAAATTATTCTCGTCATTTTGTAATTTTCTTTAAATTGTGAATTATTTTCTAAAATCAATTTCATTCTACAACTTTTAATTATCTAATATTCCAAAAAAACTTGACTTTTTTCAACTATAAACCATTATTTCAAACTATAATTTATTTCTTAAATTTTTTATTATTTTCTTTAAATTTCAATCACATTTTTTAATTTTTAATTATTTTTTGAATATTAATATGCTTTTTTAATTTTAAGTACCTACAATTGTTCAATTATTCTCTTCAGTTCTTAATTATATTTTAAAAATTTCATTTCCATTCTTCAATTTTAAAATTTTTCCTCAATTTCAATTATTTTGGTCGATTCAATTTTTTTCAATCCAATTGTTCAATTAGCAACTATTTCCAACAATTATTTCTATAATTTTGTTAATTTTTAAAATTTTAATTATTTTTTAAATTCAATGTTTATAGTTTGGTTTTTTAAATTATTTTTTTAAATTGTGTATTAATCTAGCCATTTTTCGAATATTGTTTTCAATTGTTAATTATTTTCGTCATTTTTCAAAAATTATTTTCAAATTTGCTATTATTCTTGTTATTTTTCAATCCTTTTTTTTTCATTTAATAATTATTTTCTTTAATTTTTAGTTATTTCTTACAATATTTAAATTTTTTATTTATTCTCTTAAAATTTTATAATTATATAACAACTCGCCTTTCGCAAATTATTTTTCTCCATTATCAATAAGATTCGTTAGCTTTAAAATTTTTATTTTCTTCAATTCTCAATTTTTTCTTCAAGTTTCAATTTCATTTTTCAGTTTTTAATTGTTTTCTTCTATATTCAAAAACTTTCGGCTTTTTTGAAATATTTTTTTCAATTTTTAATTATATTCCTTAAATTTGAGTATAAAGTTTCAATTTTCAATTATTTTATTCAATTTAATTATATTTGTCGATTTTCAATTCATTCGTTTATTGCGCAATTATTTCCAACAATTATTCCTATAATTTTCTTCATTTTTCAATTGTTAATTATTTTCTTAAAATTTAAAGTTTTTGCTATATATTATCAATATTTTTTCAGTAGTCTATTAATCTAGTCATTTTGTAGATATTTTCTTTAATTCTTTAATTATTCTCATTTTTCAATTATTTCTTTTAATTATTAACTATTTTTCGCAATTAAAAATTATTTCCTACAATTTTTTCAATTTGCAATTAGGTCTCTTAAAGTTTTCTAATGATTCTTTGAATTTTTCAATTATTTTTTTTTTTTGGTTGTGTATTAATCTAGCTATTTTTGAATTTTGTTTTCAATTGTGAATTATTTTCAAGTTTTGTAATTTTTCTCCATTATTATCAATTTTTTTTTAATTTCAGTTTAAATTTTTAATCTTGAATTTATTTCTGCAAGTTTTTATTATTTGCTCCAAATTTTTATTGTTTTCTAAAGTTTTTAACTATTTTCTTCAATTTCAATTTTTTATTTTTTTTATTTTCAATCCAGTTGTTCAATTTGCAATTAGTTTCAACAATTATACCTATAATTTTCTTAATTTTTTAGTTTAAATTGAATGTATAGCAATTATTTCTATAATTTTCTTAATTTTTCAATTTTCAATTATTTTTTAAATTAAATATTTATATATTGATTTTCTCAAATGTTTTTTCCAGTTGTGTATTAATCTAGCTAATTTTCGAATTTTTTTTTTCAATTCTCAAATATTTTCGTAATTTTTCAGAAATTATCTCTAATTTTGCTATTATTCTTGTTATTTTTCAATTTTTATCTTTAATTAATAACTATTTTCTTTAATTTTTAGTTATTTCGTACAATATTTCAAATTTATATTTATTCTCTCAAAATTTTAGATTTATTATTCAACTTTTTTAATTATTTTTTTCAGTTGTGTATTATTCTAGTCATTTTTTGATTTTTTTTCAATTGTCAATTATTCGCTTTAATATTTTAAAATCCTCGCCTTTCGACAATTATTTTTGTCGATTTTCAATCCATTCCTTCAATGCGCAATTATTTCCAACAATTATTGCTATAATTTTCCTCATTTTTCAATGTTTAATTATTTTCTTTAAATTTAAAGTTTTTGCTATATATTTTATCAATTTTTCACAGTAGTCTATTAATCTAGTCATTTTGTAGATATTTTCTTTAATTTTTGTTTATTCTAATTTTTTAATTATTTCTTTTAATTATTAACTATTTTTCGCAATTTTAACTTGTTTCTTATAATTTTTTCAATTTGCATTAGTCCCTTAAAGTTTTATAATGATTCTTCGAGTTTTTCAATTATTTTTTTTTATTGTGTATTAATCTAGCAATTTTTCGAATTTTGTTTACAGTTGTGAATTATTTTCACGTTTTGTAATTTTTCTCCATTATTGTCAATTTTTTTTTAATTTCAGTTTAATTTTTAAATTATGAATTTATTTCTTCAAGTTTTTATTATTTTCTCCAAATTTTTATTATTTTCTAAAGTTTCAATTATTTTCTTCAATGTCAATTTGTTTTTTTTTTATTTTCAATCCAGTTGTTCAATTTGCAAGTGGTTTCAGCAATTATTCCTATAATTTTTAAAATTTTTTAGTTTAAATTGTTTAATTTTGTTTTTAATTGTGAATTACCTGGCCCGGACTTGAATACCATTGTCTGAAACATCACTATGCTAAATTGGTTTTTAATTTTTCGTATGCATATGTATATGGGCCCCAAATTTTTATTACCGGCCCCGGTTCTCCTCTCTACGCCCCTGATCAAACGTAACTACTCAGCCCGCCGTACAGAGAAGCGCCACACTGAAAAGAGGTTAGGAAATCTGTCAAACGTAATTCCTTACAGCAGAAGTTTTTTAACCTCCGAATAACGGCAGCGCCAATTTGGTGTCGCTCCTGCCTTATTTTGGTACATATATTGTACCAAACTTGCTCCTCAGGACGTAAGACTGCTGACGCTCTAAACTTTGGTACGGCTCCTGTACCAAACTAAGACAGCTCTATTACCAAATTTTAATTATCTATCTATATCGGTCATTTCGAACGTACCGTGTACTACACTTTTTTCGGTGCACTTTACTTTCATTCACGGAGGAACAAATAACGCGATTTTTTATGACTGCGTTATGAAAAAAAAATGGTGTCATTCTTTCCTGTTATTTTCCATGGTCGTGAAAAATCATACCTAAGGATACCAATCTGTTTTCTATTTTCTCTGTTCGTGTTACCGGAAATTTGTTACAAACCACGCAATTACAACATATTCTAAATTAAACGGGTTAGTATACACCATTTGATTACACCGTTTCGTTCATCGTCTAAACGGAGGATAAGTTTTAACTAGTCGCAAGTTGCAGGTCGATGTCGCCTTTGAAATTCGAACTATCACTCGTTGTAGTTGTAAGTTTTGATGAATGTCTCAGATTGCATGAAACGGTAAGTCTGTAGCTGACTTGTGACCTAACCTAGAGTTTGCGCTTTGTATGCGTTGTAATGACAGTTATTTTGTATTTAAGTTTGACGAGTACAACTTATGAATCTTGTTAGAATTTACAGTAATAGAGAAGAGAGACTTACCTTCTGTAACGAAGACATATATCGATGCAGACTTAGTATTAGAAGCAGCGCACGTGTAATTGCCCGTATCCGATTCAATTGCTTGGCGAATTGTGAGTCGGCTTTGGGTTGGTCCTGGTTCCGTTTGTACTGCAACGCTTCCACGAGCAGTGTCGTAGTTTATCATTTTGTTATTGTGATACCAGAACACGTACTGCGGTGGCGTCGGACTCTGAAATTAAAATTTCATCCATTACTATAGTCGAGAGCATCCGCTCCGTATTACATACTAGGTGCTTATTATTCTTCAATGAAGCTTTCCAACAACTATACGCTTTCAAAGGCACACTCTACATTTTTTAAAAGTTTAACCCACTTCCTTCTTCTTTCTCCATTCTCGTTTCTTTCTCCAATGTTTATAATCGAGTAAACATTTATAGTACCGTCGCAATTTATCAGTCCACCCATTTTTTTAAGATTTAAAATACGTCTTTAGACGTACAAATTATAATTATTAAAATGTCTCTGTCTTTAATTCCTCAAAGTACACTAAAGGACACTATTAAGTGGACACCGTTATTAAAAACACGAAAGCGTTTGAACTGTGATAAATCCACGAAAAATAATGCTAGAAAAATTTCCAAAACTGATTCGGAGAGCATATGAAATTTCTAAAAAGGTGCTTAATTTTTTTTATATAATACTAAGTAAACTCTAAATTTTAACTATGAGTATTGACAGTAATTATTCTTGAATCCTATTCTAAAAAGAACGGACGTTGTGGTTAACTTCAGACGTGTAACTCCATTTCCAAGTCTCCCATTGGTCAGTAGATATCAAACAGAGCCGTAGCTTAGGTTTTTTGCGCCCGGTGCGAGATAAATATTTTTGCCCCCACCCCCCTATATTTCATAGAAGAATAGAAGTTAAAAAATATGTTTAATCAGGGACAGAGACTTGTAAATTTTTGCCATCTGCACACTTAATGCTGACCGATGGAGGGAGGGGGAGAAGAGAAGTAAAACAATATTAAATTAAAGAGTCTCTTAATTATCGCAATTATTTTAACACAAAAGTTGACAATTTATTTCATTTCGAGTAAATTTTCGGAATTAATAATGAAATAATCAAAATAATATAAAATTTGTGAAAATTAATCATTACAAATTAAAAAAAATAAATAAATAAAAATTGACGAACTTGATTGAAATTTGAGAAAAATAATTGAAAAATGATTGAAACATTGAAAAGTGTATACTATAACTTAGATTTGACATAATAAATGAAAATTTAGGATATAAATTGAAAAAAAATTAATATATCTAATATTAAGTGGACAAAATAAATGCAAAAAGATAAAAGAAAATTCAAAAAACTAATTAAAAAGTCAAATAAATAATTGAAAATTTAGGAATTCAATTGAAGAATAAAATTTGAGAATAACTAAAATTTGAAGAAATTGATTGCAAATGATAACAATAATAATTGAAAATTGGAGAAAATTTTTAAAATTTAAGAAAAATATTTTAATATCTAGGAAATTAATTGACGAATAATGAAAGTAATAAAAACTTCAAGAAAATATTTGCAAAATAATAAAAATAATGAAATATTGAAAACAATAATTTTGGTTTGTTAAAAATAATTGAAAAAATTACAACATATAGTTATAATAAAAGAAAATTATTGCATAATAATAAAAATAATTGAGATTAGAAATAAATAATAAAAAAAAGTTAGAGAATTTATTAAAAAATAATTGAAAATAACAAAAACTAATTTAAAAATGATAAAAATAATTGAAAATCGAAGAATTTAATAAAAATTTGTAAAAAAGTAATTATAAAAATTACAGAATGTATTTGAAATAAGCAAGACTACTTAAAAATGATAAAAATAATTGGAAACTAAAGTTAATTATGGAAATTTAAGAACACAAATTGAGAAAATTACAAAATTTATTTGTTGTAAATTAAAGTGATTCAAAATCCAAGAACATAATTGAAATACTTGAAAAATACAAAAAACAAAACTCATATATTTTGTAAAAATAATTGAAAAATGACAAAAGAATTTGAAAGTTAATTAATACATAATGAAACTAATTTGATATTGAAGGAAATAATTTAAACTGAAAATGCTTTATTTGAAAAAGTAAAAGAAATAATTGAAACTTGCAGAAATTTGTAATTTAAAAATTAGGGGAGAAATTGAAAAATAATGAGAATCATTGAAGAAATAATTTGAAAAATGATAAAAATAGTTTAAATTTGTAGATATTAATTGCAATCATAGAAAAATAATTTTAAAAAATACAGAATATTTATAAAGTAAAAGTATTACAAAATGATTTTAAGAATTTTAAATTCAGGAAAATAATTAAAACATTATAAAAATAATCGAAAATTTACTAAAGACAATGAAAATTTCAGATATATTATTGAAATTCTCGGAAGTAATCAACAAAGATTCAAAATAATAAAAAAATTGTGAAAATAATGCATATAAAAAAAAATAATTAAAAATTTACGAATTATTTGAAATTTGAGAAAAAAATTGAAGAATGATTAAAACATGAAAAAGTGGATGCAATAACTTAAATTTGAGATACTATGTAAAAATTTAGGAAATTTATTGAAAAATAATTAATATATCTAATTAAAAGGTGAAGAATTTAGAAATGAAATTTGAGAATAACTAAAATTTTAAGAAATAGATTGCAAAATGATAAAAATAATAATTAAAAATTAAAGAATATTATTAAAATTTGGGAAAAATATTTTAAAATCTTAAAAAATAATTGAAGAATAATGAAAGTAATAAAAAATCCGAGAAAATATTTGCAAAGTAATAAAAATAATAAAAAATTGAAGACAATAATTTTAGTTTTTTAAAAATAATTGAAAAAATTACAACATATAGTTATAAATAATAAAATAAAATAATTGTAAATTGAAAAAATAACTAGAATTTGAGATAAATAATAAAAAAATTTCGAAAATAAATCAAAAAATAATTTAAAAAGCCAAAAATTAATTTAAAAATAAATTAAAAAAAAAAATAATTCATAGAAATAATTGTTAATTGAAGAAAATAATAAAAATTTGTAAATAATAGTTGCAAAAATTACAGAATATATCTGAGATAATAAGACTACAATTACAATTATAGGTATACTATAATTTATCGAACGTGAATTAATTTGAAATTTCATTGATTAAAAATTTAATTAATCCTCGCTTTGAGAATAATAAATTTTAAATTATTTAAAAATTTCTTCAATTTTTAACAATTATTTACTATGATTTTAATTATTTGCTACAATTTTCATCTATTTTTATCATTATTTAAAATTTTTCTTTCAATTCTAATTATTTTCATTATTTTTTAATTTTTCCCCTAAATTCTAAATTCAATTTCTGCAAGTTTCAAATATTTTCTTTCATTTTTTCAAATAAATTAATTGATGGAATTGTTACTTAAAAACTAAATTTTACTAAATGAACGAATTATTTCCTTTCTATTAATAATTCTCATATTTATTGATTTTAAAAGTTCCATTAAAATGATCTTTTAAATACAGTAAATAAACACTTTTTGTCTAATGAAGTACTTACAATTAGTAACATTTATAATAATCAACTTCGAACTGTCTAAAAAAAGTAATCTAATTTTTTTGGTTTCATAATTTTTTTTATTAAAAAAAAATATATAAAAAAAATTTTGCGTGTCTCCAAGTTTGCGCCCCCCGAAGACTGCGCCCGGTGCCACAGCACCGACGGCACCACCCTAGTTACGGCACTGATATCAAACCTCACTATCGATAGTTTTCAGTTTCGATTTTTTGTTTTGCAGACGAATTAAAATCTTTTAATTAAATATTGTAACTTCAAGTTTATTTTATAAAATTTTTTATAATGTTAACAATCTAAAGTAACAAAAAATTTTAATAAAATAATTAATACCTAGAAATTAGCTTTGACCTTGACTTCCCTATACGAGAACCCTTTCGACCAACTTCAGAGGTGTAACGAGTTTTATCTGGCTTTTGATTGGCTAGCAGATGTTCGATATTTTTTGTCAACAATAACATCACAGTTTAGACGTTTATTTTCACTATTTTTCAATTTATTTAAAATCTTCGTTTATTGAATAATTGCATTTTATAAAATAATAATAAATTGAAATCATGTTTTGTTTACATTAGCATTCGTTTCTGACAGGTGAGTAATGATAATAATATTAATAATCTTTTATTTTTTTTTATTTTATTTGTAACGTATTTATCTGTTTTTTAGTTCTATTATTTAAATGTTATTTTTGTTCTAAAATTATAATAATTATTTATGTCGTTTAAGGTTTTGATATTTCTTTTTATTGGAATGCACGTGGTGATTGTCATCGGATTTCTTTTCGGCCAAACGGAAATGGTGAAACTGGAAAGTAATAATAATTTTTAGTTCTTTATTTTGTTTTATTGTATGTTTATAATTCATTAACCTTTTAAGTTTCTGTAAAATGAAAATATTATATTTTCATGTCTAAGGCTATGTTTTTTGTTATTATTCTCCGGTTAGGTAGAACAGTAGGATAAAATGACAAAATTTGGTTCAAATTGACTTTTACACCGCAATTTTAAACCAAATTTGTTTTATAAATTTTTAATAGTAATGCAAAAAGTATGAAAAAAATGATTTTTTACAATTTTTGATTTCTTTTGCACAAAAATTTTTTTACATACGTAATAATGTATGCATTTGATGTTTGGGGGTGTGTCAATAGTAAAAAAGAAGTTTTTGCGCTTAAAAATGATTATAAACAATTTATATAAACTATTACACTTTATGAATTTTCTTAAACAGTTCACATTATAAACACTCAATCAGGACATCCAAAAAGTCCCTTTTATTAAAATCACCCATTTATATAGGAATTTTTTAGATGCGATTTATTTTTAATTAAAGTTTATAATAATTAGGGAATTTAAAGGTATTTGTAATTTTCCCGAGGAATAAAAATAAAAATTTTAAATCATCTCTGTTAAATCCAGGTTTTGTAATTATTTGTAAAATAATATTTAAAAATATAAATTAGTTCACACAGAAATTACTTTCCAAGCTGAATATTGAGAAATTGCTTTTAATTTACATAATTTTCAATATTTTTGATGTATAACGAGTTCATAGTATCGGTAATAAGTTTGTAAACTAATTTCTGCTTACATTAAACCACTTTCATCTATCGCTCAGAATAATTCGCGGGTATGGGAAAATTTGATAAAAGAAATGCTAAAATTGATTTGAATCCATCAATCAAACTAACTATTTTTCCAATAGTACTGCAGTAGTAATTTGCTAAAATTTCACGCAGTTTAATTGATCCTTGTTGTATAACTTGCGTCCCAATCTCTAGATTAATTTTTTTTTCAGTGGAATTTTTAACCATGGTTTAGAAAACTTTAGATTGTATTTACATAACCTACTTTTAAACATGTTTACAACCTCATTTCCTCATGTTTAGAATGAATAAATTCTCATTTAATATTACGTCTTCATTTATCAGTTTCATCTTTCACCAGCTTTCTGCATCTATTTCTATATTTATGTAAAATTTATCTTGCAGAAAATTCAAACTATCATTTTATATATCGTTTTTTTTTATTCTTCTTATGTCGGTTTTTATTCCTTTTTTATCAGTTTTATTCCTTTTATATCGGTTCTATTTTTTTTATACTGCTAATAGTCAAATAAAGCAGAATATATATAAATAGTAAAAAATGTTTCGTAAAATGATTAATATTAAATATTACCACAACAATTATCGAATTATTTTCCAATAAACCACTTTCTTTTTCTTTTTATCAACTTCCTTGGACATTTTTGAAATATCTTTGCTTTCACCTCAAAAAAGGTATTTTCAATTATTCCAGAAATAATATTGGCATCGTGTTGCCTTGAACAATGCATCGATCTGCTCTGCAGGTGCAGAGCAATAAAGTAGGATAAAATACGCGAAGGAAATTTTGTTTTAACTCATTTAGTTTATTAGAGATTATATTTATGAACTATAAATTATTGAATACTGTTCAATTTAATCTCAAACAATGAAGTGGATATATTTTTTTTCATAAATATATTTTTTATGAAAGGTAGGTTCTTTATGAATATACATTTTTTATAAGAAGGCGTTCTTTGTAAAAAGACGTGTTTCATAGAAAGAGGTTTTTCATTAAAAAATGTTTTTTTATAAAAATACGTTATTTATAAAAAGACGTTCTTTATGAAAATACGTTTCATAAATAACTACTTTTTCAAAACAAAAAAAACTATCCATTGTTTTGTACACCAAGACTAAATATAGATTTTAAATTGTAATTTAATAAACGATAATTGTACTAGCAGTGTACAATGACCTAAAAGTGTTCTTTTGTGTTAAAAACAATCTCGTGACAATCAATATTTAAAACGAATTTGTTAGGAAAACAATACATGCATTTAATTTTATTTTATTTTTTAACAGGAAACTCTTCAAATTGACGTTTAGTAAATTGAAACGGCGTGTATTTTAACTTAACCATTGAGTTTGTTACATATAATTGATTTAAAATTTTCAATTTTAAATAATCGGATTTATACTGATGGTATTTCAAGACTATTAATCAATTTTGAAAGGTTTCACCTTTATTATCCCTGAGGTTATTCTGTAAGCGGAGAGTCGAGTGAAAAATGATGTAGCGAATGAAAAAGGATATTTTTTCAATTAAGTACCATTTTTCGTATTTTATGATTATTTTATTTTTTGTAAAAAGCAGAAAATTGGATTCTTAAACATCAATTAAATTAACCCGTGTGGAAAGCTGTAAAGTCATGAAAAAAGTGTCAGGAGTGATAAAAAAAAGGGACATGTAAAGTTGTTTAAAATTGACGAATTTTCAGAGTGTTGTTAGTTTTTTGATTATTTCAATTTATTTGCACTTTCTGTCAATTTATAAATTTGCCTTTTATCACAATTACATTTCCGTTTTGAAATTTATTTCATTAATAGATGCTTATTTCATTTTATTTGATAATTTAACTATAATAAAGTTCAAGCAACATTGAAGATTTTATTAAGAAGATTTTTAAAGAAAAAATATTTGCAATAAATAAATAAAATATCGAATAATTATTGTTTGACAACAAATTTTGCCTCGACTTTTTTAATAATTTTTCAAGTCATTTTTTTCTGACCTAATTTTTCTCAAGGTATAGATAAAACAGAATATAAAAATTATAAATTAGTAAAACTTACACATTTTCTAACAAAAGAGCATAGTATATCGAACACTTTATAGACTCGGGGAAAATTAGTTCTAAAATGAGAAATTTTTGAAACTTTCCGAAACTCAATTGATAGTCATGGCTTTAGGTAGATACTATAAAGCTTGTTATGTTATAGGTTCGGAAAGGAACAAGAAATATAAAAGTTTTGATTAGCCAATGAAAATGTAAATCAGATCTTATGGTTCACTTTTAATGTTAATTCTGTATCTTGACCAAGGTAATTTAATCTTTAATAATTCTTTTTGCATGATGTCAATTTGGAGAACTCAATTAATAAACTCAATTTATGGGTCCGGAACCCAAAAGGGCCGGGTGGCAGAATTTAATGTATCGTGAAAAAAACTTTCAAATTGACGAGAATTTTCAAAATGATCTGTAAATTTTGAAACTCTGGGACTCTGGGACTCTTTTTTAACAACTTTTAAACTTTTTTTTTTTTTTTTTAACATTCTCATCTAAAATGAGAAGATATTTAATTTGTTTCTAATACATAACGCAATTCATTTAATTGATAAAGGAGTTCTTAACAGTTGGTTTTCATTTAATCGTTTTTTGAAATACTTTTGAATATTAAAAATTGCTTCAAAGTTCGCACCCTTGTGCAGTTGTTAATGTGAGTAAATTCACTAACTCTTTTGTTTATTATTTAGTGCCCTTTCTTTACTCCTAAAGCAAAAACAAATATTAGTACCTATACTTTAAGCAGATACCAAACACAATTATATTGTGACTATTAATTTTGATTTTTATCTATTGCTAAAAGTCAAACTATTATTTTTGTATTTATTTATTATTTATTTCACTTGTCTAAAATAATCGGTAAATTCTTTTTACGCCTATTATTTATTTTAGTTTATTCTTGTTGTTTTGTTTTGATAACTCATGTGAAAATGGAGTTGGTATCTTTTACAATATTCCTACTCTAATAACTTGGCTAATTTTTTCATATTATTTAGAAGTTTATTTTGTAGGATAAAATATTCACATTTCTTGGCATCTTTTAAAATTTATTTTTCAATAAACGCTTTATTTTTCAATAAACGCTTTATTTTATATAACCTCCTTAGCACTAGGCAAGAATGATTAAATACTTCTTTACACAAAAAATGGAAATTTTTTGATTTTTAATAATTAGAATAAATACTCTCTCAAAATAATAGATTATGAAACAGATGAAACAAGAAGTAAATGCATCAACGTCTATCATTTTGACTTGGATACAAAAAATGTATTTTTACATTTAGAGTTATTAATTAAATTTAATTCATGAATCGATCGTAAGTTTTAATTTTCTGAATTTTGTATTTTTATATAATTTATTATTATTTTATTTTATTTATTTATTTTTTTTTAAATTTTATTATTATTTTGTTCTCTTATCATAAAAAAAAATTTTGTTATTAAACATTACATGTATTTTTGATATACATTTTATAAAATTGACCAAATGTTTGAAGAAATTTCTCGATTATGAGTTTTATTTTTTCTAATTCACCTTCAGAGCTTATAAAGATTTTTCGGAATTAAAAATTAGCTTCATAATTTTAAATAAATAAATATATCTTTCCTCACGATGCATTTGATTAAGAAAATCTTATTCTTATCATTTTCTTTATAAGACAAAGCTGAAGTGCTATTCCTTTTGAGCAACAACTTTAAGTTCTAATTTAAGACAACCAAATTTATGTTTTTTAAGAATTTCTTTAAACCTTAATAAATTACTAAACTAATGAGTTAATTTTTACTTTTATTATATACCATAAAATTTCAGGATTTTTAATGTGTTGTTCAAAACTGTTCCTACTGATAACAACAAATCAAAATTATTTGTATTCTTTTGAATAGGGATTGTGAAAATTACCTTTACACGTTTCCTAATATATTTTCCTTTTTTTTATATATAAAATTCCATATTTCTTTTGTAAGCCAAGTTATGATTAACAAATGGAAACATTTTGAAATTTTGTAATTTTTTCTCTGCCATTTTTCATTGAATACTTTTGTAAGGTATGTTATAACTATACATCATCGTAATAGAAATTAAATCCAAAAAACTCAAAAACTTCTTTGTTGATTTCATTGACTACTTAACGTCATACAATTCATTATATATTATGACTTTTTAGTTAATTTTATTTTATCAAATCAAGGCACTCTTTGTAAAGATGTTGTAATTAACAACATGTAAATAAAGGAAACTAAATTTATTTCTCTGAATCAGTTTTCTATTAATTTTATAATTATAAAGACTGTGATGCACACGAAACATACATGCAAACTCAAATAATTTATTTAAAATCTCATATGATTTCAAAAATTCTACCTGAATAAGAAAACAAATGTCCTATGAATTTATTTCGACAATAAAACAATCATTAAAAGTTAAACAACTCTGCAATTTTGTCTGTTTTTCAACTTTTTAATTGTGAAAAAACACTGAATGTGTTTATTTTATTATTATATCTTATTTATTTATTGATTCCAGATAGAGAAAGAAGTGTTTTATCCCAATTTTTTTTTTAAATTTAATTTTTCAATAAATTTTATTATTATTATTTTATTTATTATTATTATTTATTTATTTTTATTAATTAATTAATTTGTTTTTTATTTTATTTATTAATTTTATTATTTTTTTATTGCTTGATCTAATGATTTCTAGTAATGTATTTATAAATTGTTATTATTTTTAATATTATTATTGTTATTACCTTTTATTTTCAACATGATAAAAAGACTTTTTTTTTCTAGGGTTATAAAAGTACTTTTTCTGCTTTATAACTATCCTGAACTTTCCAATTAAAGATTTTGACAAAGTTGCTGAATTTACTTGTCCGACCTCTTCAATAAATGGAATTTTTAATATCCTATTTTTTAAGATAAATTTGGTGGAGGTTATACAGTTTTAGTATTACAATGTGTTCTAAAAATCATTATAATTACGTTTACAGTCGAAAATGATGATAAATAATTGTGCTTGTGATAAGACAATTTTTATACTTGTTTGACACCTCTCTGTCAGCTTACACATTAAAACAGATTCAACGTAAAGAAACCTTACTTGTACCTAATTTAAATTTGTCATCGTTGTTAACTGCAATAATTACTTTTTTGTCAATTAAATTGGTTCACTTTTTGAAAAATCTTTTTCAAATAAATTTACATCTATTATATTTTCAAAAATTTTTAGTTTTAAATTAATTTACTATTTTATGTTTATTTATATTTCTTTACTTCTATTATTACTATTATTGTTTTCGATGTTCTAATTTTTAACAAATTATACTTTCTTAGAGATCTGACCAGAGCATGGCGCTTCTCTAAGAAGTCGCTCAGCGCCCTCTTTGTCAAAATTAATCTTTTTATTTTATTACAATGTCTCTAAGTTCAGACCAGAGCATAGCGCTTCTCTGAGAAAACACTCAACGCCCTCTTTGTCAAAGTTCATATTTGTATTTTATTACAATGTCTCTCTCCAAGTTCTGACCAGAGCCCGGCGCTTCTCTAGGAAGTCACTCAACGCCCTCTTTGTCAAAATTCTTCTTTTTGTTTTGTCACATTGTCTCTCTGAGTCCTGACCAAAGCCCGGCGCTCCTCTAGGAAGACACTCAAAGCCCTTTTTACCTGAGTCGATTGAATTTTAAAATGGCTGCATTTTCTGCTTTTCGATTGTTTTGATTTTGAAAACCCTGATTACAACGGGACAAACTTCTAGGGGTTTGCTCACCGATGTCTTTATCAGAACATGCACATTCAGTTTTCCAGAATTTATTATTATTTGTCCTTCCTTTCACGCTTTTTCTAATTACAACATTTAACCTACGAATCACACTGGACACCACGTTTGAAATGTTCTATTCACTTTTCCAAATTCTATTAAAAGCCTTCCATTTTCACATTTAGATTTTGTTTTTTAACACTACAGACCTATGAGAACTACATTTATCTGATAAACTCACTTAAAGTTAGATTTTTCACTTAATTATTGAGGTTAATGTCAATTTACCATGTGGCGTGGACCGCACAGAAAAACGTAATGAGGAACGAGGAAATGGGAAGTAGACAGCTGGGGTCAGCGCGCCAACTGTACAAAATAAAAACCGCGAAATTTAAAAATCTGTGGAATGGACCGGGCAACTAACGTTACTACACCTTTTGACCTAGAGGACGAGAAGACGAAATATAATAATTAATAAATGAAAAAAATAATTGAAAAATAACAAGAATAGTAGCAAAATGGAAGATAATTTCTGAAAAATGACGAAATCAATTGACAATTGAAAACAATATTCGAAAAATGGCTAGATTAATACACAACTAAAAGATAATTTAACAAATCAAACTATAAATATTTTATTTAAAAAATAATTGAAAATTGAAAAAGTAAGAAAATTATAGGAATCATTGCTGAAACCAATTGTAAATTAAAAAATTGGATTGAAAATCTAAAGAAAAAAAAATTGAAATTGAAGAAAATAATTAAAAACTTTAGAAAATAATAAAAATTTGAAGAAAATATTGAGAATTTGAAGAAATAAATTGATAATTTAAAAATTAAACTGAAATAAAAAAAAAATTGATAATGATGAAGAAAAATTACAAAACGTGAAACTAATTCACAATTGAAAACAAAATTCGAAAAATGGCTAGATTAATACACAACCAAAAAAAAAAGAATTGAAAAACTCAAGAAATCATTATAAGACTTTAAGAGACTAATTGCAAATTAAAAAAATTGTAGGAAATAATTTTAAATTGCGAAAAATAGTTAATAATTAAAAGAAATAATTAAAAAATTGAAGAAAATATCTACAACAAGACTAGATTAATAGACTACTGAACAACAATTGATAAAATATATAGCAAAAACTTTAAATTTAAAGAAAATAATTAAATATTGAAAAATGAGGAAAATTATAGCAATAATTGTTGGAAAAAATTGCGTATTGAAGGAATGGATTGAAAATCGACAAAAATAATTTAAATTGAATAAAAAAATTAAAAATTTAAATTCAAATTTAAAGAATATAATTAAAAACTGAAAAATGGAATTGAAATTTGAAGAAAAAATTGAGAATTGAAGAAAATAAAAATTTCAAAATTAACGAATCTTATTGATAATGGAGAAAAATAATTGGCGAAAGGCGAGAATTTTAAAATATTAAAGTAAATAATTGACAATTGAAAAAAAAATCGAAAAATTACTAGAATAACGCACAACTGAAAAAAATAATTGAAAACGTTGAAAAATAATTTTAAAATTTTAAGAGAATAAATATAGGTAAATTTTAAATATTGTAAGAAATAACTAAAAATTGAAGAAAATAATTAATAAATTAAATAATATAATTGAAAAATAACAAGAATAATAGCAAAATTGGAGATAATTTCTAAAAAATGACGAAAATATTTGACAATTGAAAACAAAATTCGAAAAATGGCTATATTAATACACAACTGGAAAAAATATTTGAGAAAATCAAACTACAAATATTTAATTTAAAAAATAATTAAAAATTAAAAAATTAAGAAAATTATAGAAATAATTGCTAATTGAACAACAGGATTAAACAAAATTGAATCCATTAAAAATAAATAAAAATTAAAGAATGGAAATTAAATTTTTAAAACATAATTAGGAAGATAAGAGAATAATTTAAAAATTGTACTTAAAATTAAAAAAGCATATTGATATTCGAAAAAATAATTGAAAATTAAAAAATGTGCTTAAAATTTGAAGAAAATAATCAAAAGTCGAAGAAATAAATTGTAGTTTGATATAATGGTTTATAATTGAAAAAATTCAAGTTTTTTGAAATTTTAAATAAACTTAATTAAAAATTGTAGAATGGAAATGACTTTAGAAAGTAATTCATAATTTAAAGAAAGTTACAAAATAACGAGAATAATTTAATATTAAAGAAAATAATTGAAAAATGCGCAATATAATTACCAATTAAAAAAGAAATTCGAAAACTATCGAGAATAATCTACAACAGAACAAAATAATTGAAAAAGTTAAAGAATAATTATAAAATTTAAGGAGAATAATTGTGAATTAAAAACGGTTGAAAATTATAGAAAAAATAGTAGACTTATTTACATACTAATTTATATCAGTTTCTTGATGGTGTTAATTTTATTTATTATTATAATTTGGAAGTTGTAAAATATAATTTTGTTCAATTTTATGATTTTTCAAATATTTATTTGGGTTTTTGTTATTTGTCAAAACTTATTAATTTTTATAATTTTTAAAGATTTTTTTTCTTTTATTTAATTTTTCGTAAATTCGATCTTATAATAAATGTTCTCATTTGATCAGAATTTTTCTATTTATTAGAAATATTGATTTTTTTCTTAAAATTGTTTAATTGTTTTTACCTAATTCTTCATTTAAAAAAAATTATTGCTTTTTGTTTGATTTTCAAAACAAGTTTTTAAAGTACTTTTTTATCTTTAGTAACATTTTTCCGTTTTTTTATTGATTATCTTATTTATTTTCTTAATTTAAAAAAACATGTCCACAAATATTTTATCTTTTTGAAAATCATTTTTTCCTGTCTTTTGTAATTTCAATTTTTTGTTTTAAAAACTTTTACTGTTTATTGCGTAGTATTTTGATTTTAAAAAAGCAATTTAATCAATCTTTCTTAAACTGTTTAATATTTCATAACGCATTATTGAACAATTTATTTATTTTTTGCAGATTTTTCAATTAGTACATTTTTTTACATCTTTTTGTTTTAATTTTCCTATTTCAATGTAAATTATCCTTAACTTTCTTACCTGTTCGTTCATAATACTTGTTTCAATAAAATTTTGTATTTTTTGTAATTTATGTAAAATTATATTTTTTTTGCATTTTGTTAAGATTCTTTGAACATTTACTCCATTGTTTAAATGATTATTCGCTTGACACTCTGATAAGATAAAAAAGCAAAAACTTCTGTTTTTTTAGGGGGGCCCTGAAATTTTTTTGTGCTTCAGGCCCATGACAGCCTTGATTCGGCCCCGTGTATTACAATCATTTCCAATGCGCATAAATTAAGTCTTTTTTTTCTAAAACGGAAAACAATTTTTTTTTATACACTACCAATTGAATATTGTTAACCCAACAATTCATGTCTCGAAAATTACAACCAACTTTTTATTTCAAAATTGTTATAGTGTTTATTTTTAAACGTCACGCGTCAATACGTTAATGCAGCAAGTTTTGCATATTTCACGAGAAATATTTGAATTTTAAATTGAGAAGGGACGAAAATATCGCATCCATTTTTATCGGGAAATAAAATATAAGCTCGACATATTTTACATTACTTGAAAACCGTAATTGTAAAAATTTAAATAATTGCCGATACTTTTAATAATTTTCCATTGGCGTTGGATTTCAGTGGTATGTCAACTGAATTTAAAAGATACAATTTAAATTTTAATTTAAATTACTTTTAGCATAAAAGAGTTAATTGCAAATTTTTTTTTTATTATTTAATAAAATTTTTTTTTTTAAATACCAATGAATGTAATAGGGGAGAAGTATTATTTTCCAGTCTCGTATTTTACAGATAAACGTTTGAGTTTTAAATGCCAAAAGATCAATTCCCTTGAGGCATCGGTTCACGTATAACTTCCACTCAAGTTTTTGCAATGATAAGGAAATTTGATTCCTCTCTTTGCCCTTGGCCTATCGTCGCGACATCCATTTAACCGGATTTCCGCCCGGTGAGTTTAGCGAAGATTAGCAATTCGACGCCACTAGAGGGTCTAAAGGAAAGGGATGGCAGAGAGATTGTGTTATATTAACATACTGACAGGTGCATAAATTTTACATTCACACATTCACACCTCAATCAATTTATTTCAACTTTATTTATTTAACTGCTAATTTACACTCGAGATAAAAATAAACAAAACTGACGAAAAATAAAAAATGAAAAAAGATACCTTGTTGAAAAATAGAATATCAGAAATGATATCGGAAATGATATCAGAAATGACATCAGAAGTTTCATAATTTCTAGTCCCAAAATCAGATGTCATTTCTGATATAATTTCTGATGTCCGATTTTTCAACAGGGTATTTTAAACAATGTGATATTAAAAAGACCCTTTCTTTATTTTTAAACAAAAACGTATTAAAAGTTTTTGCTATTTAGGAGCTGGACTGGTGTTGATGTCAAAATTAATTTTTAAAAAACACACAGGATTTGATTGCTTTTTTTAAAAAAAATTGCCTTCGACTTTTCGGACTCAGATTGAGCGCCATCTTCAGGACTTGTTCTTTATTTAAAAAATTTATGATTTAAAGAAGACGAAAATACATTGATGAGAAATTTTCTTATCCTGTAGTATCTTGATAATTTTTTTGGAAACTTGTTTGGCAATATCAGAAAACTTTAATTCAATTAGAATTATATTTAATGATGTTGTAAAGATGAATAGAAAATATCTTGTTGATCCTAGTTTGAATTCTTATTGACTCGAAATTAATTAATGTTATAAAAAATGTTGCCATTTAGGATATTGATAAATGTCAATTTATAATAATAAGTAGAATAACAGAACTATAGAAATTAATTGGAAAATTATACAATTAGCCAATTATTAAACATGGAAATAGATATACACACACATATTTATAGTTACGATTAAATTAGTAATATTCAAATTTCTAAATTAAAGATAATATTCAAATCCTCACTAGTCATTAATAACAGAGCATACCAAACAGTTCAATTTTCCAGTATAGGTGTAAAATCAAAATTTTGTATATTAAAATAATGAATTTTTTTCTCACCAAAAAAATAATTATTGTGTGTTTTTATTATGTGTAGCTTTATTATAAAATAAAATTATCAGCATCAGTATTATTATCAATAAAAATTAAATTAAGTAAACATCATAATTATGGTAAATTTACTTCAAAAATAAACAAAATCATTACATTGATTAAATTAATTATTTTAATTTCGACTTAAAATTTAGATTAAATTTAATTTATAAAAATATACAGGTTAATAAAACACTTTACAGAATATGGTACAAAAATTAAATTAAACAAAAATTAAATATGAAAAAAATTTATAAATTAAGCTTCTATACCAAATTTAATTTAAAATCATTTTTTTTAAACTTAAAATAATTTAAAATAGTTTAATATAAAAATATAATATTGAATGTATTCAAATAAAAAAGAATTTTTTTTTAAATAAAAATTAGTTAAACTAATAACATTAATATGTCATATTAAAATAATTCTTTTAATTTACATTTTTTTCCAATTCAATTTTTAATTTTAATTTTAATTGAAATAAAAAAAAAAGTAAATTATTGTTAATAATTATAATGATTATAAAAATTGATATAATCCAATTAATTGACTTATTTAATCTTATTTTTCCCATTTTCTTTATTTTTTTCTTATTATAAATAATTTATACAATTATTAAGGGGTCATCCATAAAAAACTTTCGATTTTTAGGGGGTGGGGGGGGGGAGAGTTTAAATTTAAAACGTTCGTATTTTTATGCTCTTATTCTAATATTATTTTTCATTTTTGAGAATTTAGCTTGAAAAGACAGCAATATAAACATTTCTGAAAATTAATATTATATAATATATATTTAAAAAAATCATTTGAATATTATTATAAAATATATTTTTATAATCGTGTTAATTACTAGTAATGATTAATAAAAATAATTTAATTTAATAAATGTATAAGAATAAAAATTTGGATTTTTGAGGGGGAGGGGGTATAAATATTTTTAACGTTATATTTAGGGGGGGGGGTTCTTATTTGCAACCGAGTGCAACATGGGGGTAAAAATCCTCGAAAATTGATCGAACGTTTTTTATGGATAACCCCTAAGTCCAAATTTAATACTAAAATAATTTTTAAAAATCTCTTTTTTTGCCTCTTTAAATAAATATTTCTTTAATTCGGACGGAAACCTTCCGTTTCCGTTAATTATTTATTTATTTGTCTTTTTTAATTGATAATATTTATTTGGCATTATTATTATTTCTGTTTTACATAGATTGATGTATTTTCGTCTTCTTCAAAAATCATGTATGAAAATTTTTTAACTAAAGAAAAAGCCGTGAAGATGGCGCTCAATCTGAGGCTAAAAAATGTATTTAATGTTCCGTGTGATAATATTCGAACTAAATTAGTTTTAAAAAATTTTACAAACTTAAGTATATAATACTGTTCAACAAATTTTCACATTCTATAATGAGAAATCAACGATCGCGTTTAAATGAGTTTCTATGGATTTGGTTATTCATTGGTAATTCCATTAAACTTGGTAAGTAAATTCAATTCGCAAACAGTACTTTACTCAGTAAGAATTATTTACCAAGAAATCTAACGGCATTTCAATCTCTTAGAAAATGTAAAATTTTTACTGGAACTAGAAGTTTCTAACCTCAAATATTTATAGTAGGTAATTTGTTGTTTTCTTTTATAGGCGAAAAGAACCAAAGTAATTTTTTAAAATTCTATATTGCTAAACAGTAACCTCAAACTTTAAATTGTTTTTCTAAAGTTAAGAAAAAAATTGACATGATTCGGATGAAATTTGATATTTGGTGTTTTCTAAAGTCGCTTATTACGAATTTGAAATCAAAGTTTAAAAATCCAAAATGTCGGATCCAATTTTTTTTTTAAATTGATGCAATTCGCATGAAAATTTGCCTGAACTGTATGTATATTCGGTTTTGAATTTAAAGTGAAGATCGGGTTGAAAAATGTTAGGTAATGATTTTCTCGGTTCACTAAAATCACACGTCTTGTAGTTGTCAGGATGTAATCGATCTTGTTGGAGGGAAACATGCTGTTTCGCGTTTTTGTCAAACCTATTTATTGGTTCAGTAATCTTTGACAAGATTTAATTTACTCTGTCAAAAAAAAAAAAAAAAAAATCTCGTTTAATTTAAAATTGAATTTTACAATTCAACAGGTATTATACAAGTTTCATTATATTATCAAAATTGTACAATTTTATTACGCATTTATTAAAACAATAAAGGACATTAATTTCAATTAATAAGACTTCAAGTCAATTATAAATATCACCGACAATTATTATTGTGGAAAAATTTAGAACATTTTTTGCAAAATGCATTATGTTACTTTAAGCCCTTATCGAAAAATGGAAAAAATTCTCTTCAAGTGAATCTTGACGTGCAAGTATGTAGAAAACTGACTGTTGTCCTACTTAAAATTTAAAATTGCATGTTGCATATTACACCATTTTTACGAGGCATATTTACGACTTCATTTTACTTTTATTTCTGTTCGAACAAATATTTGAAAATGTAAATTAAAAAAGTAATAATTTTTTTATGAGTGATGAGAAAGTGCAAATATTTTCTCAGCTTTTATCGTTTTAGATTTTAAAAATGGTTAAATCATAGAAAAAACTGATTATTGAATCCACTCAAGTGTTTTTTGAAAGTTTAATTCGTTTTTCTATTTTTGAAAAATAAAATCCCATTTTATTGTACTTTGAATTAAAGTGTAGCAATAAAAATAAAAGTTTTTCTTTTTTGTCAATATAATCATCTTTCAGTGCATAAAAAACGAGAAAATTGAGAAAGATCCTTTTCAGTAATATCAATTTATGCTAGATTACTGAAGTTGTGCCAACAGACAGGACAAAGAAAATATTCGCCTGAAGCGGGTATTTTTCACAAAGAATGCAGAACCCCATACAAAAAATGAAAAATAAGTAAAAATTTAAAGAAATTGATTCTTTTATATTGCAATTTATTTTGTAATGTATATAAGAAGTTTAAATATACCAATAAAATTTTATAGTTTGACTTAATTGTTGAATAAAACTAACAAAGCTTTTCGTTTTTTCTTATTTGATAATATTAATGTAAAGTTCATTAAATTTTAATTAATAAAATTGATAAGAAAAGTAATATTAGTATGTTGATATTTATAATATATTATATGGTATAAAGTAGAATTTAGTAAATAATAAGTAAAATATAATAATAAAAAGTAAATCTCACCTTTTCTATTATGCATACAAGATTTATGATAGATCCCACATCGACATGATGCTCACCACTACCTAATATAAATGCTTCTGGCACTACTATATTGAGATTGACGAAATGGGAAACAATTCCAGAATTTCTCGAAATCTGAAACAAAAAATGGTGAAATTACATTATTTTTAAATATATTTTTTATGTATTGCGATATAATGTCTTTTCATTCTGACCAAGGTACAATTAAATCAGGGCCGGATCAAGGCTGTCAGGGGCCTGAAGCACAAAAAAATTTCAGGGCGCCCCTAAAAAGAAACAAAAGTTTCTTCATTTTTATCTTATTAGATAGAGTGTCTAGCGAATAATCAATTAAGCAATTGAGAAAATGTTCAAAAAATCGTAACAAAATGTAAAAAAATGAAATTTTACATAAATTGCAAAAATTATAAAATTTTATTGTAACCAGTATTATAAATTAACAGATAAGAAAGTTAAGGATAATTTACATAAAAGAGGGAAAAATTAAAGAAAAAGATGTAAAAAATGTACTAATTGAAAAACCTGCAAAAAATAAATAAATTCTTCAAAAATAAAAAAGTTAAAAAAAATCAATGAAAGTAAACTAGAGAAAATTAAGAAATATGGTAATAATGCGTTATGAAATATTAAACAGTCTAAGGAAGATTGATTAAATTGCTTTTTTAAAATCAAAATACTACGCAATAAACAGTAAAAGTTTTTAAAACAAGAAATTTAAATTATAAAAGAGAGGAAAAAATGATTTTTAAAATGTAAAATATTTGCGGATATGTTTTTTTAAATAAGCAAAATAAATAAGATAATCAGTAAAAAAGCGGAAAAATGTTACTAAAGATAAAAAATACTTTAATAACTTGTTTTGAAAATCAAGCAGAAAGCAATAATTTTTTTTAAATGAAGAATTAAGTAAAAACATTTAAACAATTTTAAGAAAAAAACCAATATTTCTAAGAAATAGAGAAATTCTGATCAAATGAGAACATTTATTATAAGATCAAATTTAGGAAAAATTAAATAAAAGAAGAAAAGTCTTTAAAAATTAAAAAAATTAATAAGTTCTGACAAAGGACAAAAAACCAAATAAATATTTTAAATATCATAAAATTGAAAAAAATTATATTTAACAACTTTCAAATTATAATAATAAATAAAATTAATCGCTGGGAAAGTAAATAAATTTTTCTAAATATTGTTAAAATAAAACTGTATAGAATTAACTGAAGTAATTTTTGTTAAAAGAATAAAATTAAAAAAATCTAAAAAATACAAAAGTATTATTAAACGCATAAAAAAAGAAAAATGTTTAAAAAGCAATGAAAGTTACCTAAGTGATTTTCTAAAAATACAGAAAAGCAATATAAAACATAATCTACCAATAAAAATTGTTTGAAAAAGAAAAATTTGCAGGAAAAAATAATTAAATATTTCAAGAAAGTGATATAAATTAATGTGTAAATACGTCTACAATTTTTTCTATAATTTTCAACCATTTTTAATTTACAATTATTTTCCTACAATTTTATAATTATTCTTTAAATTTTTTAATTATTTTGTTCTTTTGTTGATTATTCTCGACAGTTTTTGAATTTCTTTTTCAATATTGTTAATTATTTTGACAATTTCTCAATTATTTTCTTTAATATTAAATTATTCTCGTCATTTTGTAATTTTCTTTAAATTATGAATTATTTTCTAAAGTCAATTCCATTCTACAATTTTTAATTAAGTTTATTCAATATTCCAAGAAACTTGACTTTTTTCAATTATTTTGTTCGATTCAATTTTTTTCAATCCAGTTCTTCAATTAGAAATTATTTCCAACAATTATTTCTATAATTTTCTTAATTTTTTAATTTTCAATTAATTTTTAAATTATATATTTATAGTTTGATTTTTGATATTATTTTTTCCAGTTGTGTATTAATCTAGCCATTTTTTCGAATTTTGTTTTCAATTGTCAATTATCTTCGTCATTTTTCAGATATTATCTCCAATTTTGATATTATTCTTGTTATTTTTTAATTATTTTATTTAATTTATTAATTATTATCTTAAATTTTTAGTTATTTCTTACAATATGTAAAATGTTTTATTTATTCTCTTAAAATTTTTAAATTATTTTTAAATGTTTTCAATTTTTTTTTAGTTGTGCATTATTCTACTCATTTTTTGATTTTTTCAATTGTCAATTATTTTTTTTAGTGTTTTAAAATCCCTGCCTTTTGCAAATTATTTTTCTCCATTATCAATAAGATTCGTTAACTTTAAAATTTTTATTTTCTTCAATTCTCAATTTTTTCTTCAAATTTCAATTTTATTTTTCAGTTTTTAATTGTTTTCTTCTATGTTTAATAACTTTCGGATTTTTGAAATACTTTTTTCAATTTTTAATTATATTCTGTAAATTTGAATTTAATTTTTCAATTTTCAATAATTTTATTAAATTTAATTATATTTGTTGATTTTTAATTCATTCGTTTAATGCGCAATTATTTCCAACAATTATTCCTATAATTTTCTTCATTTTTCAATTTTAAATTATTTTCTTAAAATTTAAAGTTTTTGCTTTATTTTATCAATTTTTTTCAGTAGTCTCTTAATCTAGTCATTTTGTAGACACTTTCTTAAATTTTTTAATTATTCTCATTTTTCAACTATTTCTTTTAATTATCAACTATTTTTCGCAATTTGAAATTATTTTCTATAATTTTTTCAATTTGCAATTAGTCTCTTAAAATTTTATAATGATTCTTTGAGTATTTCAATTATTATTTTTTTTGTGTATTAATCTATCCATTTTTCGAATTTTGTTTTCAATTGTAAATTATTTTCTCGTTTTGTAATTTTTCTCTATTATTATCAATTTTTTTTTAATTTCAGTTTAAGTTTTAAATTATGAATTTATTTTTTCAAATTTTTATTATTTTCTAAAATTTTCAATTATTTTCTTGAATTTCAATTTTTTTTTATTTAATTTTCAATCCAGTTGTTCCATTTGCAATTGGTTTCAGCAATTATTCCTATAATTTTCTTCATTTTTCAAGTTTTAATGATTTGTTTTAAAATTAAAGCTTTTGCTACATTTTATCAATTTTTTTTCAGTAGTCTATTGATGTAGTCATTTTGTAGATTTTTTCTTTAATTCTTTAATTATTCTCATTTTTCAATTATTTCTTTTAATTATTGACTATTTTTCGCAATTTGAAATTATTTAGTCTCTTAAAGTTTTATAATGATTCTATGAGTTTTTCAATTATTTTTTTTAGGTTGTGTATTAAACTAGCCATTTTTCGAATTTTGTTTTCAATTGTGAATTATTTTCACGTTTTGTTATTTTTTTTCATTACTATCAATTTTTTTAAAATTTCAGTTCAATTTTTAAATTATGACTTTATTTCTTCAAGTTTTTATTCTTTTCTCCAAATTTTTTTTATTTTCTAAAGTTTTTAATTATTGTCTTCAATTTTTATTTTTTTCTTTTGATTTTCAATCCAGTTGTTTAATTTGCAATTAGTTTCAGCAATTGTTCCTATAATTTTCTTCATTTTTTAATTTTTTAGTTTATATTGAATGTATATTGTTCAATTTTTTAGATTATTTTTAAAAATTGTGTATTTGTTTAGCTATTTCTCGAATTTTGTTTTTAATTGTCAATTATTTTCGTCATTTTTTATATATATTCTTTTCCATTTTGTAATTATTCTCGTAATTTTCGTTATTTGCATTTCCAAAAATTTATAATTTTAAATGACGAACAGCAATGTAAACTTTCTTATTAATGTTGCTGTTAATTAATATTTTATTATATACATGTAATAATTGCAACTTTGATTAATTGAAACTTAAGTTTGAAAAAACTAAATTTGAGTTAATTTACTTAAACTGATAAATTGATTTAATATTTTTAATATTTTGATAAAAAAGAAAAATCTTTTTTTTCTGTGTTTGATTTCACGAATTCTGACCCAATTGAAAGGTTTATTCTAAAAAACATTTTGAGAGAAGTAATTTTTTTTTTCGTGTGTGAAACAATTTTGGATTTCTGTGTAGACCTCGTTAGCATATTTAAGCTTTTATTGATTGATTTCGCAATTTTAATTAAATCCTAAAATCAAAAATGTAGATTGTACTTTTTTTTAACCTTTCCACGCCTTTTTTATATTCTCTGAAAAATACCAAATTTCGAGAAAATCACATTTTGTAATATCCCGTTCTGTGCTATTTTTCTTCTAAAATTATTTACACATCCATTTAGAGTAGAAAATTTCTGCTCTATAATTTCACGTATGCATGGAAAAATAATGGACATGAAATATACATTTATTTTTGTATTTCGTGTGAAGGGTGCAATGCCTATAAATTTGAACAAAATGTACAATCTTGATTTAATCTGCATGTTTAAATTATGATTTTGTTGTTGTTGATAAAATGGTGTTTTTTTTGGTTCTCTTTTAATTCAGTACTTTATAAATTGTCAGTTCTCTCTTAATTGAATTATTATAATCTCGTGATTTTCTGGTATAAAATTTCTTTCTTGAAAATGATGGTCTTAGTTTGAGGCTCTCCTTCAGGCTTCAACCTGAAGGAGAGGATAATGTAAAGTACACAAAGGAGAAGATTGTTTTGATCAACACAACTTTTCCATTAAAACTTGTTATTAAATTTGGTCTCTGCTTCTAAAATGCACCGAACAAGCTTTGCCTCGTCACATTCTTATGTTTGTCAACAAAATAAAAATGTAGGAAAGCAGCCATTATGTGTAAGGTTTATAAATTTAATGTAGTTTACTGGTAAATTTTGAATTAACATAATCCGTTTTGGGGAATAAGCTCCTTATTATGTCCATTGTTATGAACTTTATGCTTGACATAAAGTCGACTCTCCCATTGCTACAAAACAACCACAGTTTGTTTCGTAGTTGGTGCGGTGTGCATTTGTCTTCAAAGATGACACAGACATTCTACAAATGAGCTCAGTGGTTATAATAGCACCCTATATAATTAATTTAAAACCTGGAGCAGATGGTGCAGTTAGTGCAAAACCATTCAATCGGATGAAATTGCTATTGTGAATCATTTCAAAAATGATATTTAGGTATCTGCAGATCTCTCGTATTGTATTTCGCATAAACCTTAATTTTATGCGAGACAATTAAAAGCTGGGAATGATGTCGATTTGGGTCAAAACAATAAACGGAAGTTTAACACGAAAGTATACAATTTCAATAAAGAATGTCAGTTGAATATGAGAGGAACAGATTTCTTTGGTCTTGGTTTGATTTTTTATTCCAAGCAAATCAAGTTTACGATCTCGACAAAGCGAAATGTGGAACTTGTTCTTTCATCTCTTGGGACAGGTTTCAGGGGGTTATATTCGAGTCGTTAAAAAGCAATAGTTTACTTGAAAATGGTCTAAATTTGATGTGGGATTACATTAATTTTTACTGTTTGTACTATGACACATTCTTTCACATTATGTTAAAGGTTTAATTATTTAAATTTTTAATATTTAATATAAACAAATAAACAATACAAAAATACATATCTGGCGCCAAGTTATTTTATTGAGAAATAACTAAACAACAAAATAATAAAAGGATAGACTAATGAAATTAATCGAATTAAACAAAATTGTAAACAACAAGCCACGACTAACTAACTTTCCGGAGAATGGGGAGTGAGGAGTAGCACAAATACGAATTTAAATTTTAACTGTAAATCGACATTTATTAATTTGATGTATCGAAAGGATTTGAAAATAGTCGGCCGCATGGCACGGCCATTGCGAAAGACGCCCACTGAACACTGACTCGATTTTCTACAATTTTTGGTCGAAGAACCGACTCTGATGAAGACAAAAGTCAATTAATTATTAAAGAAGCTCACCTGCTATGGGTCTACGCCCTTAGATTGCTCCTCTACGAGACGTTATTATTTATATTAAATCAGAAATGTTTATTAATTGACCAATGACACACAGTGCTAACAATGCACACCAGAACTGGAATGACGACAGGTTGAACGCATCGTCGTTAAGTAAAAATTGTCTCCACACAATCACTCCCTATCGCGACAAGCCTGGGACACAATCGTTCCAAGTTTAAAGTTACGCCGAGATCCGTCGCCGTTACGTAGCAACCAAGAGCGACCGAATTCTGTCGAACGGCGAAGTAGTGGCCTTTTCCGCCCATCCCTGTATCTCCGTCGTCTGCTAGTTTGTTTTGAAAGGTGATAAACAATCACCTTCAATATCGTCTTCTGTCCCTGGTACTCTTGTTAGGACGGGATTCACATCCGTGTCTAGTGTCAGGACGATCCCACGACGAGGGCTCGAAATCCAGAGAACGACGATCCTCAGGGTAACTTCTCAGCGAAATAAAAGTGGAAAATCCTCTACTTGTCCAAATAGAGGCGAGTCAGGTTCGTGCAAAATAAAAGAACATATATTTGTAAATAATAGTTGTTGTCGACAATAACAACAATTCCTGATTGGCAAGTTGGCAGGTAAAATTAATTAATAATAAATAAATGAAATGAATTGCAGAATATTTAGATTCAATATTACTTAAAATAAAATTAAGATTAAAACAAAACTAGAGAATTACTTAAACATTAGATTAAAAATGTACTGAAATATAAGATAAATGCCTTGGTAACTGGGGTAGTGGGAATCGTGATAAAGGTCATTGGATATGCACTTATTATGATAGAAATAAACTTTTTGTTCATGACAGTCATAATGGAAAACGCTTAAATGAAGATCAAAGAAAATATCTACAAAAATATTTAACATTTCTATTAACATTTACCATTTTTGCAATATTCAACAAATGTCGGATGGATGTTGTTAAATTATAAAAAAAGAACTGGATTATAATTTCCCGGATGAAGATTTGAATATTGTTCTTAGATTATACATAATTAAAAGTATTAGATTGCGGACTTATTATGTGAATCTGTGTTCTTACTGACCTGCTTTCAGGCAGAATGTGAAACCGTTTTTCAAAATGAAGTTAAAATTTCTTGAAAGGATATTTCTTAATTGTTACAAATTCGTTTTTGAGAGAAAAGAAAAGAAGAGAGAGAGAGAGAGAGAGAGAGAGAGAGAGAGAGTGAGAGAAATGAAGAGGTGTGATAACGGTATAACAACTGATGTTAATAAATCTAAAGGATAAAAGAATTTCCGTGGGTCATGCCCTGAAGTTATGAACAGAAATAAGAAGAAATATGAAGGGACACGTTTCAGGACGGAAGGCAAAACCTAAACTACGTTATTCGTTACTTTTAAGAATTTCTGCTCTGCTGTATCTCTACATCTTGGCGGTATTATAGAGTCGGACAATGATACTTTATTTATAAGCCTGATATATTCGAAGCAATATCTTTAAAAAAAGGAAGTTCTGAACGTAAACATCGAGATTCTGCTACAAGAAATATTGAATGTTATCACGATTGAAAAATCCTATTTTGCTGTCTCAACTTTTGGTTTCGTAAAATTTATGTTTTTAATTTATATTCATGTCACTATAATGTCAAAGTTTCAAACTAATTTAAAATTTATCTACTCACTTCAAAATTGTTCAAATATGTAAAGTTAAAGCTAGCAGTCGAATTAAAAATAGGAATAAAGAAATAAATTAATTTAAGTGTTGTAAAAAGTCAAACCGAGGGGACAAAATATGAGAAAAATAAATTCAAATAAATTTTATAAAATCAACAAATAAATAAAAAAAATAAAAAAATATAAAAATGTTTGAAACTTGAATAAAATTTTGTGTTTTAATCAACGCCTTATATTTTCCAGGTTTTCTAATGAAATATGTTTTACTTAATACACGATTGCTTCAAACTTACCTAAAACTTTACTCGTTACTGCAGCACTGACTTATATTTTCCAGGTTCTCTTATAAAATACCCTTTTTCCATTATTTAATTGCCTGAGTCTTGAAACCAAACTTGACTTCTTTTTTATATCAATCTTTTACTTTTACAGTAGTAGTACTAGTAGGATCATAAATCACTATTTTTTCCTTATGAAACCCGTTAAAAAATGCCACGAGTACTTTTTACAATTGTTTTTATGTGGTTCTGTATTTGTGTATTTAATGTACATCAAAACCGTCAAATTGACATACTTGGATGGCGTGGATAATTAATAAACATTAATTACGTTCCTACATTTAATTAGCGTGAAACTTTGAGATTGGTGGACGTTTGATGACGATTAATCCCTGTATGGGTATAGCGTAAACTACTTGGGTCGCTATATGGTTAAAGCTAGTTTGACGATATCTCCTTGTTCCTCATTAGTGAGCAGTATACTAACCATACATATATTCGAGACTTCACTATATAAACAGCAATAGCATAACAGTCTCGCTTGCGGAAAAATAACTAAGCAGTGAGAAAACTGTGAAGCGATTCATTAGATAATTATAAACAGTTTCACAAATACATGATAAACAAAATTCAATTTCTATACTACAAAGTTACTCTTTCCAAAGCTTGTCTATCATCAATTCATTTCTTTGTATTGTGCCTTAATTACAAAAGTCACAGTGACATTCGAGTCGATAATAATACACAACCAATGAACTGGCTAATCTTAGCTTGCTCCTCATTAGTAGTGCTACAGGAAATGCAACAAAAGTCATCACGTAACCGTCTTGCATCACTTTTGCAGATGAATAATACTTCAATACAAAAGAGGAACCTTCCATGTTTCAATTAGTAAGGATTTTCTAAGTGAAAATTATTTCTCGAAACTAACTATATCTGTTAACGAACTGAATTCGTTAATTCGGGTAATTGAGTTTCTGTTGTTACCAACAATTCATTATTATGTCTATTACATATTATAATTCACCAGTTTTGCTTTTCTCTTAGAGATCATAAAGGTGCAGCTTAAGGCTGAAGACGGATGCGATTGGTGGTTTCAAAATTGCAGGGAAAACCCATTTGATTCTTTAGTGGGAGACCGAAGAGGATCAGTTTACAGTCGACCGTCGCTAATTAACTATAATAATTTGCTAGTTCAGTTCGCTTCTGGATACTATAATTTTATTTAAATGGGATTTTAGTAATATAAATAAAAGTTTAGATTTTAGGATAAGGGATTAACGTTAACACATTTGATCTCGGTTTTACGGAAAAAACACACCCGCGACCTTTCTTAAAAATTAAGAATCGGTTTCCGATCCTGCGGAGAGGATCGTGGAAATAAAAGGATTATAAATGATTCTTCACTACATGGTACCTTTAGATTAATTTATTTTAATCAATAATTAGCAGGAAACACAAATCATCAAAGAATCGTATTGAATTTTAGGCTTCATCGAACAATGGAATAAAATAATTTACAGAACGATGGATTGAGAACAATTAATGTTATTTGATGATTAGAATAATTTTATTTATAATGCGGATTCCAAAATCCAAATTTTGGTAACAAAATGTGTCGAAATGTCGCAGGAGGTAATAATGATGTGAGTTTAGACAGAGATAGTACGCTACCACCATTACTACAGTAGCCGCCTTGGCTCGTCGAAAGTGGGGGTTACCACTACTCCTCGCCGCGCTCTCAACCCCTTCTACATCTCGGCGACTAGACTGGGTATATAACTTAGTACTCGCACATGAATTGCTCAGTCTCCTGGTCGACAAGACTCGAGGTTCACCTTGATCCTGCGCTAGGCTACTCAATCCAAGGCAATCGCCTCTCAGATCCACCTGTGAGGGGATGTTGGTCATTGGGAGTTTTGTTTTCCCCCACCAGATTTTTTATATGACACTAAACAATCTAGTGAAAAAAGACTATGCAAGACTACAAGAGCACCTGGGGGTTAAATGGAGGTTCCCCTACTTCAGTTCTGAGTTATAATATCCGGAACTCCTGGGATGAAGGATGTCCTAGGCGTTCTTCCTCCGATAAGGGTTCTCCTTTTTGGATCAAGGAACGGAAACCATGTTTACATTGCCTACGGGTTCTCCCGTGACAACGTCTAGGTTTCTCAAAAACCGTTGGTGGGAGCCAATACAGGTTTCCCTATTTGGAAAACCACCACGGTAAAAACACAATTCTTCCCTTCAAGGGAATTATTATACGGGGGTTGAGAGTGATGTCAGAATAGTTAATATATTACTTAGTCTTTGTAGAACCAACGGATGGTCAACTAAATTTTCGAGTAACGTAGATTAGACAGTAAACTGGAAATATGAATTCTCGAAAAAAATATGTGAATTAGACTCGGATCGTTTTATTGTTTTATGTAACTCAGTCTAGATTAGAAATTGTAATAAGTCTAGTTCAGAATTGAAGTATATAGAATTACATTCAATTTATTCCGTGATTATCATCGAAAATTTAAATTAATTTCTTGTAAATTATTTTATTTCTTTATTTTAGAATATATTATTTGTTATCAAATATGGTGTCATGAATGACTTTTCCTAGTAACTCTAAAATAATTTATTATACAATTTAAATATCAGCCAGCAGGCTAAGATTCTTATTCCTCTACTATATAAATAAAAAATTGTCAGCCAGCAGGCAAAGATGTATTCAATTTTCAGAAACTAGATTTAAGTCAAAGATTTTAAGAACCTTGAATATCCAGCGAGACAATTCCGGAGCAAAAAAAATCCCTATCATTACAAAGTAATGAGAATACTTTTTGGATATCCATGTTCCTAATATGATATCCTTGGAATATGTTTTTATTATGAGAGTAAAAACACCAGTCGCATGCTAATTTTTCTAGTTTTAAATAATTTACTATTAATTACTAACAATCTAATATTGGAAATATCTCAAGAATCAAAAGTTCAGTAAATTTGATGTGAAAGAGAAGTTTCCTGGAAAGTCTGATGCTGTGACTCATCAGTGATAAGTAATGCCATTATTGATATTTCTCGCTCGAGGAATAAATGAATTATTCGATTCGCATTAAAGAAGGGAACTCAGAGTGCAACTTAGGACAAAAGCATTTAATATTCCAGGCATGGAAATCACATCTAGGTTATTATTGAAAGTGTACTTTTGCACAAGCAAAAATCTCTTCTGGGTTAAGTTCATCTCTCATTATAATAGTTGAAAGATATTATAAGTTGGTTCATGTTACAAAAGTTATTCACGTAAACAACTACACAGACACAATATGCCACATTATAATCGATGTTTGATCATATAAATCCAAGGAATTCCCACCAGTCACGTCACTATAATACACCAAGTTAATAATGTGCCAGCTTTGCGGTATTGTAACTCTCCATGGAGATGTGAAAACGTTTTCAACTATTCTGGAAGGGGAATTGATCCAATTCCAAAGTTGCAACTGTACACCAGTCAACTCTCTGAATTTAAAATTTAAAACAATACGAAAACCGATAATGTCAAATTTTTGAACAGTTAAATCGTAAAATTCAAATAGGAAATGGGAAAGTAGATAGGAAAGTAATGTTTAAAATGAACTTGAGTTTTAAGGGCGAATATTATTTCAATTCTTTCAAGTAATGAACTATTGATAGTGTAATATTCATAATGTAAGTTTCTTATTACTTTTTTTTTTGTATTAGTTACCAAGCAAGTGACCTGGTTTTGAACGAACATTAATGTCTGGACCTGCACAAGGTTTATTTACGACACGAAATAGTAGTATCAGTTTTTAGTCTCTCTGTATAGAAGCCAGACTTGTTCTTCTTGAGCTTGAGTTGAATAAAATATGTAAATTCAATTTTTGTGGGTTTTGTCTTGAATTTATGCTTTTACTTTTTTACTTACTTTGTATTAGGGATGAAACAAACATCTAAAAAGTTTTGTCTGTGAAATCAAATTTTATGAGAAAGAAGATTTTCCTGTCTGTAAAAGCTTGACAAAGACTTGAGAATATATAAGATAACATCAATTTTAATATATGCTTGCAAGAGTTAATTTTATGGTATTCTAAATAAGAATTATTCCATTCTTCCCGTTTAATTATTCAGGAAAGATCAGGTTTTTAGTGAATATAGTATTTACCTGATGGTAATTAAATATTTTAGATTGGCAGCTTTCGAATCGAGTGCATCCAATTTTCAATTCATAAGCACTTCTATAAATAATTCTCCAAGTATTCTCCAAAATCTATTACGAGAAGATTGGTAATTTAACAATCGATTGAATTCAGATTTCCGTTTTGCATTAAAGTCAATCAGATATTCTATATTATTAACATCTCTATAGCCATACCAATATCTCGAAAATAATATATTTTAGATTTATAGAGAGTTTTTATACATAAATAATTGTAATCGATAATTATAATTAATGTAATTAATATCATTTAATAAAAAACAGATTTTTTATACAATTTAATTTAATTAAAGTTCTGCCATTTGTATTTAAAAAGGGATTTCCTTGTTCCGTTTTTACTGAAATTCATTTACCTAATGAAAGGTGAGAGAAAAACATTGAGTAAGTTGAGAATGTTAATTTTAAAATTTACTTTGTTTAATAAAAAAAAACCCCTTAGGCTAAATAATCACAAATATTTCCCTAACATTTCTGTTACGTAAAACTGAGAAAACATTTATTTGGAAAAATGTAAATGAAACAACGAAACATATTGAAATTTATTTCCGCGTAAAAATTAGCTTTGCTATCACAATATCTGTTTTCAATGTTTTCCACTATTTTTCCAATCTCTCTGAAGATAGTGGTTTTTAAAATAAAACAATTTTTCTTTTATGTAGAGTCTAAAAAAGATTTTGCTATTAGATTAAAAAAAATTTATTTGAAAAATGTTGTAATCTGCATAAAACATGTTTTACAATTTTTAAAAACGAGTTGTTTGGATTTAAAAATTGGTTTTTAATCAAATATATCAAATACTAATTTGGCTTCTTAGAAAGATTGTATACATTTAAACTTTATCGAAGGTATTTTTAAATCCTTTATATAAATTAAGTTTTAAAACCACGTATGAAAAGTGAATTTTTTTGGTTAATTCGACAATGAATAAAAAAAGGTTAGTTTTAAAAAATGCACGATAACTAGTTAGCGAATAAATGTTTGGTTAACCTTTTTTAACGCATCCGCTCGAATTATCTCGGGCTTTGCGGTTCTGCTGTAATATGCAGCTAGATATAACGTTGGTCTGAATAATAATAAGGTAAGCTTGTAGAGTCAAAAAACCTTATGCTTATAATTATTTTTTTTACCGGTCAAATAATTATACAATAATTTTTATTTTTATCCTTATTTGAAACTTGAAATCTAAAAAGTGTTACAAACTCAATTTCTATTTGGTAATAGTGGTATTTGGTCGTTAAATTTAATTTAAAAATAAAATGACTAGTTCATAAAATAATATTTTATTTTCATTGACTAAACAACAATTCTTGTATATGAAGTACCAAAATAAATTTATTCGTAGTTTGTTTGTTGATAAAAACAATTTTTACATAAGAGGTTTATTAAACTACTACCAACTCAGAGTTATAAATATTAGGTTTAATCTTCAGTTAGTGAATTTGTGAAGAGAAGGAAATATTTGCTAGTAACATACCACAAGTTTAAAGGTCCTTTCGGTGATGATGAAGCTAACTCATCAAATTATATCTATATTAATGAGAAATTCTCGTTTGCCTGTTTCGTTGCAATTCTTTTAATTATTCTATGCAGGGACTATACAATCAAAGCGTTGCCGACTAACACAAATATTTTATTTAAGCTGTATGCACACCTCGGCAGTATTTTTGTCGTGAATTCCAAATTCATCAAAATTGTACTTTTTCTGTAAAAAAAAAAAAAAATGGAAAACGTTGCAGTCAAAAATTCAACCTCATACGAGTTTTTTTCGATACGTTATTTTGTATTTATAGAAACATTACTTTTCGTTAGAAATGAATTTCTACAATGCCTTACAGCTAATATTTTCCAGGTTTTCTAATAAAATAACTTTTTTTAAATGTTCGTTTCTTTAAATTGAACCAAATCGACTTGTTACTGAAGCATTGCCTTATATTTTCCAGGTTTTCTAATGAAAGACCTTTATTTAAATCTTCGTCCTTCTAAAATTTAACCAAATCGACTAATCACTTGAAGTAGCGTCTTATAATTTCCAGCATTTCTAATGAAATATGTTACATTAGAAACATTTCATTTCAATTTCTGTTTTCAAAATTAATCCATACAATATTCAACTATAAAATTAAATGCAATTATTTTCTTTACGAAATGTTTTATTTATGTATACCTTTCAGTGTTTCAATTAAAAGTATATTGCTTGAAGGTTTTATTTTATTTTGCCTTAAAAGAGGATAAATTCTAATTAATTATTTTCTTGAAGACGAAAATGTTGATTTTTACTCTCCTGAGAGAAAGTTTAGAAAAAGAATTTTCATTAATTTTATACAGTTACATCAGACTGTTAAACTTGTTCTGCATACTGTGGAACATTCTCGAAGTTTGTAGAGTATAAAGTCCTGCTACTTTCTTCTTCTTATCTAATTTTGGTGATTTTAACTTCTTTCGCCATCTCTAGTTTTTACATTTCTTATCGTTATCTCTTGTTTCTACATTTCTTATCGCCAATTCACTTGTATAGTGATTTCAGTGAAATAAGTATTAAAATTAAATGTGGAAATAGTGTAATAAAATTTGCATAGGGATTTAGCTTCCAATACTTTTGAGTTGTTCTCCAGAAAAAAGCTGAAGACCATCTCAATTAAAATTTTCCAGATGATTAAGATTGATTACATGCTGAATTTTCTTTCTAAGAACCCAAGAGCATCGTTACAGTGTTTTTCCTGAATTGTCACTAGTAATGAAAAAAACTCGTTAATTATAACTAAGGATTTAATTACTCTCACAAATCCAAATTAAAACTATCAGCTTAATAAGTTTTATAAGAGACAAATTTTATAATGGTTTTTATCTTAATCGCAATTTGCAAATTGAAACGAATTTTAAACGAGCTAAAATTAAGTATTGTTTTAGCAGTAACTGAATTATATTTTATCAGACAATTCAAATAAACTTTTTTGTAGTATGTACACTGTGTAAATTATAAATTTTTTCCTTTGTCATTTTATTAAATTTTGTTTAAACGAAGGAATTCATTTTTCATTATAAAATTGTATTAAAAATAATGTTATTTTAATGTAGCTAGAAGGTTTTTATAAAACACACTTTTCATAAAAAGTATAAATAAAGTAGGCGAGTAAAGGATTTGAAATATTTTTTTTAAAAAAGAGGTAATGGATTTATGTCTTACTGTGATTTTTCTATTTTACAATATTTCAGATTTTATTTTACATAAATCTACGGATTTGCAGAAAGTACGATGTTATCAGTATAATTCTGTTAGTAAATTCACGAAATACGGTAGATTTACGGTCATTGCCCATCTCTAGTTACGATGAACTTTGCAAACCCGGATGCCATTCAGGGTTGTGGAGTGAAGCGTCACAAGAGATTTCTTAGATAAAATACTCAACTTTGGAAACTTTAGTACAAAACTGATAATAAACCTTGTTAATTTCATGCCAAACTTGGCTGTCTAATTACGGCATTATCACATTTCAGAAAAAAACATCTGGTGTATAATAAATAAATTTTTTTTCCTTTTCTTAAAAAAAAAAATTTGTTTAGCTAATTAGTCAAATCCCGTGTTTCATATTTTTACAAATGTATAAAATATGTTTAAATTACAAAAAGTAAGACTTGTTAATTGTACGTAAGCTCCTTTTCATTTTAATCTGAAGAACCTTTTTAAAAGTCGTTCTATAATTCTTTAAGTTGACTTTTTATTCAGCGTTGTGAAAATTAGGACAAACCCTCTCTAACTATTTCTAAGTCCATTACCTAACTTCTTAATGTCATTTTATTACAAGTTTGCGGAACTTAAAATAAAGAGTAATTAATTCCATATTTAACTTTACAAAGTGAACATCATTAATAATTTTCTAAATCTTGTTATATAAAATTTTTTAAATAATTTTGTTCATTTTAGTGATGAAAATATATATTAAAAAATATGTTAATAGTATATTAAATCAAATAATATTTTACTTCACCAAGATCTTGAATTACGTTTTTTCAGACAGTCTGTCCGAAACTTTTGAAAGTAAAAGATATTTGAATGATGAGAGTGTTATGTCTGATATAGAAGAGTGAAAATGTCAATTTATATTCAGAACATCGTAGTTCTATTTTCAGAATCTTTTCATTTTCCAATGATGGAAATCGTATTGATACAACGAAGTGGTGTCTTTGGTCTTGTGTGCAGTTCGTACACATTAAGCTTTAGGGTGAGCAATCGATTTATCAGCGACGTCGCCCCTGTGCACAGAAAAACAGAAACAGCCTCTAACTAGCCCGAGAAGTCTCTACTGCCAGGCTTCGTATACGATAAAATCAGAATTGCACGCGAGTTTGTATAGGTGTGGTTGATTTGTACCAGTAATTTCAATCGGAGGTGCAATTCAGACATAAATTTAATTATGTATTACAATTACTTTTTATAACCTTTTTTCTATTTCATAAATGTTAAAATTTCTCTTCGCTTTTTATTTTTCCAGGTTTTCTAATGAAATACCTTTTTTTAACTATCCGTTCTTTTCAAACTTGACCAAATCGAGTCATTACTTTAATTAACGTCTTATATTTTCCAGTTTTCCTAATGAAATGCTTTACTCGATTCCTTAAATCTTATCTAAAAATTTACTTGTTACTTAGTTTCTCATATTTTCCAGGTTTTCTAATCAAATACTTTTTTTTTAAATATCCGTTCTCTTAAAGTGGAATGAATATGATCATAATTTAAACAAATAACAATTTATTAAAATTTCTCCGTCCATTTAACAATAATTAGAAATTTAATAATTAATAGAATTCAGTCAATTGACTCCTGCGCAGGAAACGACAAAAATTATAGAACATTAAATTACATTACGCACATAAGATACAATTTGCATTTAAGAAACCATTATAAAGATCACAATTATTAACGAATATAAAAACAATAATTAAATATGTCAAGTCGATTCACTCGACGCGACGATCTTAAGTTGAAACTCGCTCTCAAATTAGTTAACGAAATTAATACAGATAATATATAAAAAATGGTAAATACTTATCCACTGATACTATAGTGATCAAATGGCTTGACCTCTGTGAAATTCATTTAGCAATGATAATTTAGAATAAGTCTCTCAATTTGGGGATCCCTGAGTGCTGCTACTCATTATCTAAGCTCATCTGATGTCTCCCATCAAGAGAAGAGTATTTTATTTCCATTAAATCAATTTAACGCCCACACTTATGATTAATCGAATGATTAATCACTCATTCGAATTTCCTCAATGACACGATCGAACTCGGCTTATTTCTAATTTTGCTCCACTCTCTGCCCTTTACCGAGGAGCACGAAAAGTGAATAGTCAATTTGAAATATATACACTTTATAATAAAATTAAATGAATAGCGTCACTCAGGGAATTAGTTACAATGAATATGAAGTATATCGCTTTAAACATAACCAAATCGACTTATTACTTTAAATAGAATCTTATATTTTCCAGGTTTTCTAATGAAATAACTTTTATGTAATTCACGATTGCTTAAAACTTATCTAAAAATTTACTTGTTAAGTAAAAAAGATTTCAAAACAGGTCTCTTGGTGTCGGATCCGGCATTGTTGTCAGTGAAGCTGTTGTAACGTATACGACGTCTTCCCGCATACCACCCTGCGACACAGTGGGGTACCTATAACAGTTTGACTGACAGCGACGACGCATCCGACACCGAAACCTTCAACAATACCAGCTAATGTCTAATTTTGTCTCTACAGAAGCTTACAAGATTTTTATGAGTCCGTACCCATTAACGAAGTGTTTACCTGACCTTACCCCACGCCAGTATAAATTGTAGTGGTGTCACATCGATCTGTAAGGACTCCTAAAAATCCCCAATGTCTTTGTAGAGTCACTATTAGACATTGGTTGGTATTTCTGAAAGGAAATAAAGACAATTTTGTATCTGTCAAATGATCAATATCTTTATTTGTAAAATTAGAATACGTCACCTTTGTTACCCGTTATTAATACAAACTGCAGTATTCCTGAAGGCACTATCGAGGAACGCACTTGAAAACTAGCTCGACATTAAATGTTAGATGACTCAAACAGGAACTGACTGGTACAATGTGGACTGTAATATAATTAAAGGATAGCTGACTCGCATGACGTTCACTGTGAGGAGACCAATCAAGAACTGAGCTGGACAGCGTAGACGTCTGACACGATGTCGACTCGACAAAGCCAAAGATGAACTCACTCGTAACTGTAGACTTCACGAGTGCCAACAGGGCACCTGCCCACGATGCCGTTTGGTGGGGAGAATAAAGGGTACTACCTCATGACGATATAAGGCCCCTGCTCACGCAGTAAAGTGGTAACCCCCCACCAACTAAGACTCCAGTTCCATCCTATAGGAGAGGATAAAGGGAATAGGCAAGGTCGCAGAACAGGGGAAAGCCCGTATTATAGGGAATATTAGAACTCTCTTAAAGATCTAATGAAAGATTAAACACTATTTTACAATGCTTGCAGGAGGCCATAAACAACCCATTAAAATGTTGCAACAAATTTACCTTACTACTTTAAACACTTTAAACAAAGATGTTCTAAATGGTGATTCTAAGTTTCTCTTAAACTAACTAATCCTCATCCTAAGTTTTTGAAGCTCTGCCAAGGTGGATCAAATACTTCTCCTAGTCTTTTACGAATGTAACAAAGTCTCCGAAACAAAATTCGGTTTCAAAAGTCCAAAAGTGTGTGGTATTTAATAAATCGTTGAATCGCTATCCTTCTTTTGAAACCACTTGATTACAGCGTCTGTTTCATTTCAGGGCTCATGCCATCTTAGAGGTAATCTTTTAATTAAAAAAGAGTAATAACGTCTGTTTGCATAAAGCATGATGCATGTATAAATCTCAGGATCTCTAGAAGGTTAAGTCAGCAGGATAAAGCAGAGTACAGAAAAGCATACCTCTACTTGAGTAGAGTATGCGGAAACTCTAGTGCCTGTAATGTCCCGCCCGCGTAATGCCATCATTATCTCGAGAAAAGAACGCAATCCTTCCCAGAGAAAGTGTAGGGTTCTCGACAGTCTTGACTGCAGTCTTGTTAAAGCAATCATCTTGTTCACAATGCGTTGATTGCAGTCTCTCATTTTGTGTATATTTCAAAGTCTCATTGTCATTCGTATCAACTTCTCTATACATATAAAGCAAAAATCAACGTTGCTTTTAGAGTGTTTCACGTTTGGTTTGGTTCCTTGCCAAAAAGCAACGCGATGAAAAATAGCACTTTTGTTGTTTCGGCAAAATTCCACGAGTCATTAATCCTTCTCGATGCAGTATTATATCACTTTATTGCCACCAGTAATAAACAATAGAAAACATATTTTAAGCATCTCATTACAAAATGAATATTAAAACAAAACCGGTTTCTATTGTTTAATTACAGAATACAGATTTTTAAAAGAAGTATATCTCTTGCTTGATGAAATTCCATTAGATAGATTAATTCCCCTTTTTCCCATGCTTCCACTTATTTTAACTGAATTCAATTATTTGGCTTTCGTAAAAGTACTTAAACTCATTATTTTAATTGTACCATTTTTTCCATATTTTTTGTGTATGTTGGATATAAAGAACCTATTGCCTGAGAAAATACTTTATTATTTTTCTAAAAGATAAAAGCTCCTTCGATAAACTTATTTTCGGAAATTCAGACGTTTCACAGAGTTTGAAAAATTGCCTTTTCTTCGGTTAAATTTATCGGTAGATGGATCAATCGACGATAAGTGTTCTCGGTCTCGAAATTCGAACTCAACAAAGGATCAACGCGCTCTGGCACAAGTATATTTCTGTAATAGATGGACTAGTTGGTGGTTCATCAATGCTCGTTTGTACAGCTACATGGCTCGTTCAAATTGGCTATGCTTCCAACTACAAATAGTAGCTATATGTCTGTACTTCTACCCCTGTCACTGACACAATTTCACGCCCCATGCTTTCTCCTCAATGTGGTTTTATCCCAAACGTCAGGAATCAAAAAAAAAATTCCTAAATAGGAACGAAAAACATCAATACATTTCGAGCTTAGACAAATCAATTTATAATTCAGAAAAAAAAGTTTACAATTTGGATAAGGACATTTAAAATTGAGAAAAATATATATCGATCAAAATGTTTAAAAGATTTTATAGAAAGTACTTGGATTTTAAAAATACGAATTTGAAATCAAGACGAAATTTGATGTAAAAGAGTGGAGAAATTTCGCTTCTCGAAGAAATTCTAGCAAGAAGTGGACAGGAAGAAGAATAATAAGGGGATATAAATTTATGAACTACTGGACCGCACTAAAGAGTTAAAACCCTTCCTTAAACCTCTAGATTCGTATCGAACGCTACTTGAAATGCCATCTTATATTACTGTTTCATCTTACGATGGTTCCCCTGAAGAGCAAAAGGGATCCGAGGCAGAGAAAACGAAATTCATAGAAAAAGAAAAATTAAACTGAAACTCGGAAAATTTACTACAGTAATATTTTTACTGCTGATAAACGATTCGATTGAGTACAAATTCGTCGATTTTTAAGCAGCAACTTAAAGAGGAACAACTTTCGCTAAGGGGGGTGGGGTAACACTTAAAAAATCCTTTTAAACATTTTTTTTTACGAAACTACTGAATATTTTTTAATTCTCTTATTATCACATTATTTAGTAACTTTTAAAGTATGTTTATAAATTTAAAAAAAAATATCTAGAAACAGCGGAGTTGCAGCCACTTGAGGTAGGTCATGTCAAGAATTGTTCCTCTTAAGGTGTCCCGGATTAAAAATCGTAGAATCATCTCAAACATGGGATTAAAAAAATTAGTTATTTGGAAGCATACCTCCCAGTCAAAGTCCCATTTTGTCGAAGTACAATCGATTAGAAGCAAACAAAAAAGAAAAAAGGATCGTTGACTGGTAGTCAAATATATATTAATGAAGTGTGTAAAATTTTAAACCGATCAGTGCAGAATTTTTTGAGTTATCGTGGACACTGACTCAAAAAAGTCGTTTTGAGAAAAACGTGTTTTTTTTCAAAAAAAATTTGAAGAATAAAAATTGTTACATGACACTTATTGCACAATTGACTAAACCGACACCGAAAACCGTTGGTAAACAAGCCGACTCTCGAAATTGCCCGACTACCTGCTTGACGCGTTCGACCGCTTCCGAAGGAGCAGTGCGTTTGGCTCCATATCTCGTTCAGTTTAACTCCAAATGGGCTGAAATTTTAGGACGACATTTCTGAAGAGTTGTAATGTCGATTAAAAAAATAAATAAAAAACATTTGATTTTTTTGTTGTTGCTAAACCATACCCCCTTCTTGCAAGATGCATAAGAAGAGGCCTAGAGGATAGGAGTGGAATCTAAGCATCGTTTTATTTTTTTCATCATATTCCCCGTATTAAATTGGCAGTAAAATCTGGTAGTAGCAGTGTGCCTTCTCCCGCCAGACTGCCATCAGCGACGCGATGCACGCCTATTTATATCGCACGCGGCGGCTGCGCGGAACGAAGCGCGCGCTGATTGGCTGGCGCCGCTCCGTCAAGGTTAGCGTGTTGAGATGTCAGTACTTTCTTGAGATAGGCCCGTCGCTTCATTAACAGATTGTATTTCGCATTTATAAAACTTTTATCCTATTTTTATTAAGAATTTTAAGAACACTGAAAGAACGGTATTCTATATTTGAGAATTATTCTTGGCGCCTATTTAAGAATAAAATAATCTTTTATTAGGAATATAATAACCTTAAAATAAGTAGAATATTTTTAAAATAAAGTGCTTATTCTTAATTAAGGAGAATTTAAGAATATTATATCCTTAATAGAAGAATATTTGCTTCTTAAATAAGCGCCAAGAATAATTTTCAAATGAATAAAACCATTTTTTTAGTGAACAGTTGCTGGAAAATAATTGTAATAATTAAAATTTTGTCCTCGAATTAATTGATATTTATCTTTTATTTCGGCTAAAATTTCGAAATATACTCTCTCATTTTAATCGTTTAATTCATTTTATTTTAAATTATGTATTGAATAATTATAGAAGGGTTCAAATTATCGACATTTTATAAGATTTTTATTATCTATAAAATGTTTTATATCCATATTTTATTTTTCTTTGGAAATAAAAGTGAAATGAAATTGCAATAAAAAGGATTTTATTTTTATTGTCTTTATTCATTCATTTTCTATTCTATGTATTATTCATACAATTTATATACACGTATAGAACTTATTGTTAAAAATACTTACATTGCAATTCATGACAAAATAAGAAAAACAAATTTTTAAATCAACATAAATGTTTCTTTACTCTTTTATTTAAATGTTTTTCGTTATCAAATAGTTATCAAATAATAATGTTATTTTTAATAAGTGTTATCATGAATAAATCTTTCTGTTAATTAATGTTATTGTTAATTTAGAAATATGATAAATTTGTCATTCAATTGTAATATCCCGTATTACTCCTATTTCATTGCTTAACAAATAATACCACAATTATCGGATTTCCTTGTCATTAATTTTGAAATACAATATTCTAGTCGAAACAAAAATTACAATTTTCCAATATCTAACGACCGACGCTATCAGTCGTTATCGAGAAAAGATGAAGGATTTCAAAACCGCTTTGAAAACTTTTCTAAGAATATTCTTGTTTAACTTATAAATTAACATAAAGATGTTCCATAAAACTTGATTATCATGGACAAACTTTTGCAGGTCATTTGTTCTTCAAACTTATGCACCAGATGGTTATTAGATCAAAATGTAAATCGGTTTCTTTTTCTTAATTTTTGGATCATTATGAAGGATTTTTTCCCAACTGTTAAAATTCTTCAACAATTTTAGTTGCTCAAGTATCAACATATAAACTATCTAAACTTTTTGAAAACTCGGCTTTATCTGAAAACTTCCATTTGAACTTTCTACAAACACGTTAATAATAAATCCTACTTTAAATATAAACTTTTCATGCTTTTTCATACAGCAAGTGTATAATAAAGTTTGTTGTACTTTAGTATCATTTTCTTTATTTCAAGTTTTTAATTGAATCTTCTTTTATTCCAGAATTTATCTCATAGCAATTTAAGGCACTTAATATTTTTCACCAAGCTGAGATTACTTAGTTGCTTGCATGTTGTGTTTGCCATTGTTTGGAGTGAGGAGGGTCTATTATGTGTTCTTGTACTCCATGAGCTTCAAACATGGAGTCTGGAGTGTGTAACATCTCTGAGTATATGCTATCAGGGAAGGCAACTTGCATCTGTATTCAATGCTCTCAGGATTCTGTGTATAATATGCGGTATATGGGATACAGTAAATTTTCTATTATTTTAATTAAGAGCTTGTATCAATTTCTAATCTCACACGAATCTATCTTAGCAGTTAGAACTAGTTATATAGCAATTTCTCGGGTTAAATTATAATTTTAGGTATAATAGTTTAATGAAACATGCAATTAATTAACATTTTGTAAACTGAAAGAAGTAACGGAATTAACTATAGTTCATCGTTCCAATTAGTTACAAATACAATTATTTAAAATCGATTGTAAATTGGGATTTATTGAAGTTAAATTGAATGAAAACGCGGTTTATTGACATTAGAATCAAACCAAATTTAGTTCACTGTGATTTCGGACAAATTTATGATTGATTGAAATTTTGACAGTAACCGATCGAAATTATCAATAATTGGTATTTTTAAAAGTTCACCATTTTCTAAAGCAAAAACATTGGAAAAATGGTAAATATCTTGAAAATTATTTAAGTAATTTCAAAGGAGAAACTTGGCACATTTATTTAGGACATTACTATCTGTAGCCAAAAGTGGAAGGAAATCTTGGACTTCAACTTTAATCTCACGTGAAATGCCTTATAGTACACATTCAAAGTAACCTTTGCCTAGCGAAGTTCTATCTTGATTTATTAGATAGAAGCTTCAGCACTTTGTGAGATAAATTTACTCTAATTATTTGAGCCAATCGAAAAATATCACTTCTCATTAACACCAAGTACTCTCCTGCCATTTTTCGATTTTTAACAGCGTAAAGTTATCGGAATCTCGTAAAGTATAAAACTTTTACCCGAGGTAATTGTCCCTAACTTTTAAGACACTAATTACTTATTTATTGATACCAGTTGAGAGGACAATGTCAGAAAGGTTTTTTTAAATTATTTAAGGGTTACCTACGTCCAGAATTTTTAAATATTACTTCAAAGTATTATAACTTTTAACACAGACAAAGGTGTACATAGGAATCCGAAGGTAATATCATCATGATTTGGAGCTTTATCTTCAAAATTGTTAATAAGCCTACAGCATCTGATGAGAAATTTCTTTAGAATAGAAATTTTTTTACTGCAATATTTTCTGGAGAAAATAAGAATTATTATTTATTATAATTCTTTCTAATTCCAATGTATTTTTTATCGTTCATAGATTTATGAAAAACATTTTTAGAAACAATAGTAATGTGACAAATTAGTTTTATAAAACACTGTTTATAGATAGTTTAGTACATGGTTTACTGTTAAGTTTATGGCTAAATTAAAACTAGTTGTACTTTATTGAACTATTTCTAGTTAAATTGCTTAATTTATGTTAAATACAAAATGTAATTTATAGTATTATAAAACTAAAGTTAAAAACCGGAATATTTGTACCTATTGAATAAAATTACTATTATTAATTAAAAAATAATGAAATCCTTTTTTTAATTAATTATTTATTTATATTTATTTATTATATATTCTCACATCTTAAATTATTTAAGGTGACACACTTTATTAGACAATTTTTAATTTAACCAATTTATAACCTTTTACTTGAAACCTTGCACAATGTAAACAAACTATCCTGAGTTATACACTTTACAGGTAGATTAGTAGTGAAAGACTAAGAAACGGAAATTTGCTGAATCGAAAGTTCTATTTTAGATTAAGCTATAACCACTATTTTTATTACTCTACATTTTAGGACAATATTGAGCATTAAAGGTGATTGTGAAAGGAGTATTTTTAAAATGGAAGTTTTCCAATTTCAAGTTACCTGGCATTCGTAAGTTCCATTGTCCCTCTCTTGAACGAATTTGATTTGAAGTGTCCAGACATTGGAACCTTCCGGATGTAGCACTTGAAACCGTTCGTCGTTCGTGTAGGTGAACATGGAGCTAGTCAGGACGTGCCAGTCTCTCCGTCGTATCCAGGATATCTGAAGCAGAACACGTTGTGTCATGTTCATTCTCGCTTGACTTGACTATTTTATCGATAAATACGCATTATCTTCAACCTGTAGTTGTTCCTTCAAAGTTTAAAAAGTTTAAATTTAATAATGCCACTACTCAGCTATTTTGGACTAGAATATTTTGTAAGTCGGAAAGTTGCAGAGTCTTTGGTTCCAAAAAGCCCAAACCTTCAATTTTATTGAAATTACTCGCACTTACGTATTTTGATACGCTGATTACGAAAATCATAGTGAAAATACCCGCAAATTTGAATTTCATGGTAGAAACATAAAAATCTACCTTAATTTACGGTTTTCCAACATGAAAATAGCCTATAGTTGTTTCTTAAGCTTGTATGGTATAGCTATGTTATAAAACCTTTCGTTATTGCTTTCATATTCTATGGATTCCACTGTTGGTGGCACCCCAACCTCACGCTTACTTTGTAAAAAAATTTACCTCGCGGTTTGTATATACGCTGACGGCAGTGTATATGTTATTTACCATTTTTTGCATTTTTCTGTAAAAATATTCATTTTCATGAACAAATTCATAGCTTATGAAATGTGTATTTTTATCAGATCTACAACTTTTGTCTAAAATATTTTTTGAAGTTTGGAATATTTTATGAGATAATAGCAAAAAACAGTTAATTATGGTATTTTTTATGGTTTTTACCATAAAATTCAAAATTTCGGGTATTTTTACTGTGATTTTTGTAATAAGGGTTTCGAAATACGTAAGTACACGTAATTTTAATAAAATTAAAGGTTTTGGCTTTTTGGAACTTTATCCCTTTGATGGAACAAACTAAATAAAAATATTTAGTATTTAACGTGCATTAAATTTAGGAGAATTTTCAATGACAAAGCATTTTTTTAAAGCTGAGACTATAGTGTTTCTTTCTATGTAAGTTTCAAATTTTTCTTTCAATTTTTCTAGAAAATGCAGGGCTAACAAATGAATCAAAAATGGAAAAATTTTAAAAATATTTTCAAAAACATATCTAGTGACTTATTCTTTCCAGTAAATTAAAAATTTTGAAATTAAATATTATTAAACGCAGAATTCTTCAGGCTTTTGAGCAATCTAAGTTTCAAGTCTTTGTCTTTTTTCTAATTCAAATTATCATCTTCTAAAGTAAATATAATTTTTTCTCTGTCCGCGCACCGATCGTACCGACAATTGCCGACGGTAGTGTATAAGTTTTGTAATTTTTTTTTAATCGAAATCTAGAAAAAGCGTTACTTACATTTAGAAAATCATAAAAGTTGTTAAATCAAAAAAATTTTTACTTTCCATTTTAACTCGTATCGTTACATATTACATTTTATCTAAAATATGTTCAGCGAAAACGACGGTGTAGACGATAGGAGATCGTAGCAGAGTGACTGCTCTCGCCGATCTGCAGTCTGTGCCGCCAGTCACGACTATTTATACCTGACGCGGCGCCTGCGTAGAACGAAGCGCGCGCTAACGAGTGGGGATGCCGCGTCGACGCAGTAAACTGTGGCCCCTTACTTTTCTGAATGGAGCATCTGATTCCCTTGTTCATAAATTATATTTCGCATTTTGGGACTTTTTCGCCTACTCGGATGGCCCAGATACAAATATACCGTTTTCTCAAATTTCCAGGTTCGTTTTAGTTATTTACATTTTTATCTTATACTACATTTACAACTCCCGTCAATATGATTGAAATCCTTTACCTGTTTTAGAAATATCTATATTTAGTTTTAAAATCGAAGATAAACTGAAAATCACGATACTGCTATTTTCGTTTGTAGTCTATTCTCTATCTATTGTAAAAATACTTGTTTTTACAAGTTAGCACCTTTTTTCTCAGGCTTTGAAAAGAATTCGCGATAAATTACATTGCTTTGTTGAAAATTGCTCGCGAACCAAAGACTAATTCTACTTATACTGAAAAAAAACTGGCCGCGCCTGCTGGGAGATTTATGTTTAAGCTCCGCGGATTATTTTAACGTTCCCCCTTTGTGAAAATAATCTCTATTTCTTTAAAGTGAACGTGAATACTTTAAACGCTGCTGGAATATGCCCATTTTATTATTCACTTCACACTTTACTCTACGCTAGATGCACAATGTGCGGTACAATAACCTGGTATCGATTGTTATGAAAATAACTGCGTTATACATTTTTCAATATAGTGGTCCAAAGTGGAAAGAGACAGGAGAATAAAAATCCAGGAAATTGAACAGTGAAAAAAGTACGTTTTATTAGTGTGTAATGGGTCATTAAGGATTATAAATTCTGTTGTGTGTATAAACATTTTATCGTACAACTAAGAGAATAATGTAAATTAATATTAATAGTGATGATAATAATATCGAGAAGAATAAATCAAAATTTGGTTTATTTCAAGCATCATCTACAAATGATTTATTTTTCTCAATAGATAATGTTGAGTATGTAAATGTTTTCTACGCGGAAAAAATCAATTGTTATAATGGGGTCAAAATTCCCACGAGGAGGATAGAGACCAAATGAATTTTTATATGGGTCTGTGCAAATTTAAATTTCTGATTATGTGCTATACAGCACAACTCGAATATCCCTTGAGGCTTTCCCATTAAAGACTCAATTTTTGAAGAGTATTTCAATTACCCTCAAGCTGCATTTTATATAAGGCAGTCACAGATACCTAATGATGAGGAAGTTTAAATGAAAAAGAAATTCATTACATGTACTATAATCACAGTTAAGAAATGGTACGGAATTGGAAATTAAATAATAGTAAACATTGTATAAAACTTGCGATTTCAAATTAGTAGTTATATTTATTTGTTTCTAATTTTTAAAAAGAAGATGAAATCAAGTTTGACAATGTTTATCATAGTAGTTTGCAGTTTGGTTGATGATACTAAACCACGAAACTATATCAAGAACTAAATTCTCTTGAAGACGGAGTAGAGAAAGATAGACAAGAACAAGTTGGAGCAAAGAAGCACAATCTTGAGGCTTAGCCTTGGGGAAGAGAATCCTTTGTCATAGCTTTGTTTGTGTTTCGCTAATGTCTTCTCAGAAGCTTATAAATTTCAGAAGCATATAACCCTTTCTTTAGCGTTTAGTGATCATCATCCTTTTCATATTTAATTGGGTGTGTATTTAATTAGAAAATCTTATTCTGCAATCCTAATTGAACTTAGAAATTATCTTCTTTTTGAGTATTAAAACATTTAATTCTGTAATTTTCTAAAAACAAACTTTGAATTTCTATATTTGTTACGAAATTTACAATCCCAAAAAAGAACCGAAACACTAGAAAACAACATACTGCGTTTTTTAAAGTTCTCTTTTATAGTTATTTAAAAACTGGATTAAGATTATGCAAAGTTCTTCAGCGCCAGCAGTGAGGTTAATATTTTCCAACCTTATTTTGATAATTTGTATTATATTTTCCGTCTCGGTCTCGAGACTACAATTGTTCACGTCTACTTCCAGCTGCGCTACGTCGTTTTCAAGGTGTATTGTAAAAAAAAAACAAAGGAAACCGAAGAACTTCACCCTTCATGCCGTGCACTTCATTCGTTTATTTGTCCTCGTTCTTGTCACGTCGAAATATAATGCTGAGAGAAGTAGGGTAGGTGCACCAATTAACAAGCTGCACCATTTGTCGAGTTCTCTTTTCTAACTAAAGCAAATTACTCCAACAAAACCCAAGGTGTCTAATTAATTTTAATATTTACTAGGAAAATTGTAGAATTTTAGGAGAAAATAAACTTGTTAATATAAACTTCTTGAATTTTTTAGTATCTTAATTAAAGGTGAAATAAAATATTGTGTAACTAGTAGCTGCAGGCAAAAGTAGTGGTTTTGAAATGCAGGAAATTTTTGAGAAATAAACAGGGGAATTAGACGTTAATCTTTGGTTGTTAATTCTCGGTACAAACATAGATTTGAATTCTAAGAAAGAGGTCAATAAACAGGCGGGAGGGTAGGCGTGTAACAATTACCGGTGCGCATATGACGCACCAATGAAAATCGAGGTGGCGCCCCACTACTAGTTGATTGGCGCGTAGCCCCCACGCGGCAGACTATAAGTAACGGAGAATCACTAGCCGAGAGTCATTACGGCCGTGGTAGTGGTACGTGTTGGTCATTGAAGTCAGTTCTTTTTCGACTTTCGAACAACCGACTACGTACATTTGTTGAATATTTATGAAGAATAGAATAGAAACTTTGGATTCTAATTAAAATTCTTTTGTTTACAACGGATGAACAATTGTGACGTATTCATATAAATTGTCTTCACATAAAGTTCCTTTTTTTAAAGAGGATGAACAATTGTCACGTATTCATATAAATTTACTTCTAGTTACTATAAAACTGTGTGTATTGAGTTCAATTTTTATCTCTAACTGAAAAAGATTTTTGTAATTTTCTAACTCGGTGCATGGTTTAATGAGCTTCTATTGTTAACCGCCTAATAGAATTATCGGTGACACAGGGTACATTACGCTCTTTCAAAAACTGCGTATTTGTGTTGGTAAAATCGATAATAAATAACACAATGGAATTAGCGGGGATTAGTCTTGACCACAAGCATAGTAGAGAAACGTTCCAAAAACCAATTGGCTCTATACATGTACATGGAGTGTAATTATTATACCCTTATCACAATAATGGAATCTGCTCGCGGATTGAAATAGATTATATCTACCTAACCATTCTGCACTTTCTGCACAATGTTTTGCACTGGTGGGACGAAACTCGAGAATAAATAAACATAAAACGTTTACTCATGATAAAACTTATGTACACTTTGGCGCTCGTACATTTCTGGACCGGGGTATTAAGCTTTATGAAAAAGCACGAAAAGGAACCATGCGAAGCAAAAAATTGCTTGGTAATACAATTCTTGTGTTCAATACCGAAACTTATGAAAACGCATCTGTACCAATTTCCATAATGAGAACCCCAGAAGTATTCAGCTGATATTTTCTATAGAAACCTCTCAAATTTCTCGCGATAGTGATTTTTTTCAAATTCCAAAGATTTCTTTCTCCTCGGCATTTTAAATAATTTTCTGCTCTGCTGGTTAATTGGTGCAAGATAATTGTGCATTTAAATTCTTCAGAGATTTCTGTAAGAGAGTGTAAAAAAGTCAGCACTTGGCTCGTGTCAATTTAAAAGCTTTCTAGGATCAATGACATTATCGATTTCGACAAATTATCCGGTTACACACAATTGCTTTGCCAGCAAAAGCCATCGGCGTTACTACCACTTGTTTGAAAGAAGAAAAGGTAAGAGTTGCGCGTTTAGAGTTCACTCGCACGTTACCATAAATGGTCCTTTCGGAATTTGTAATAGACGTTCCTAAGGGTTCATGACTTATGACTTTATTATACCGCTTCGATTGAGTAAGCGGGCGAAAATATATTTTAATAAAATTTCGGATGATTTTAGAAACAGAATAAAATTTAACAATTTTTTAAGCGGTATTTCAATAGTAAATTGAAAAAAATAAAAATTATTATAAGTAATCAAAATTTTGCGTACTAAGTATTCAAAAACAGGAGCATCATTTTAAACCTAGTATTGAAAAATGTGCAGAATTGAAAAACCACAAAAAATGACGTTACCAGTTATTGAAATGCGTTTGAATTTGGACTACAATGATGCACTCTGCTGTGGTTAAATT